>CM067306.1:13062266-13543487 GCA_034231615.1 Meghimatium bilineatum | reverse complement strand
GAGTCATTAGGAAGGCATTGTTTCCTATTAACATTAGCCAGTAGGTCTGATGTTGAAGACAGGTGTGAATGTCCGGTTAAAGTGTTGATGTTGTTAGACAGTGTTGATGTTGTGGACAGTATTGATGTTGTGGACAGGTATGAATGGCCCGTTAAAATGTTTATGTTGTAGGCAGTTATGGATGGTCCGTAACAGTGTTGATATTGATATCTGCCCTATTTAGACACTGCAGTACACACTGGTGGCAGCTGAGTTAAAACTAATAATGACACAAACAGTGTTATTGTTTTGATTATTATTGTTCTCCGGTGTGCTATCGTCCCTGAAAGGGAAAAAAATAATTGTTCCATTGCCCCTTGTATGAATCGTGCAAAATGACTAAGGAGGCTGTGTGTACATATTATAATGTCTACTGTACATCATTGGTGAACTGCTGGAAGTCAATCAACAATTTGTGAATGCAGCATTTAAATTTGAAGAAAACACATCACTGTTCAGAATATGTGATTGTATCCATGCCCTTTGTTGTGGGGAATGTTGCGTATTCAAACCTCCACCCTTAGAAAATCAGTACATGACTTTAACACTAGGCATGTCAACAATAAATGGGGGAAAATTCCTTAATGGATGTCCACAAATTTTTCTTCTGATTTTCTTTATATGGTTATAACTCGTTATTCCTGCTGAGTTGAGTTTTATTATGTCGATGACTGTTCATTTCCATCTTCTCAGCATACATTTCTTCTGTTAAATTAGTTTCTTGTGTCCAGGGAAATACAGTACGTTGGATGCGTGTAACGAGAGTGATTGCTTAAATACTTCTGCCTTCAATGTGAATGGTTCATCTATCGTTCTCGTTATTGTACCCGGCAGTTCCAAAGCAATGACCAAATGATTAAGGACTAATGACCTGAAATGACTAACTAATCCATATTTTACTCTCCCTGCCTCTTAGGGTCCAAAATTCTGGTGTTTTTGGTCAGTCTTTTGTGATTCTGGCATCCTATTTAGTTCACTTCGTGATAATTTTAAACTCAGAATATGTTTCAAAACTATGTAAATGTTACAAAACGTATTTTAAATCTTGTTTACAATCCTCGACAATAACTTCATGTTTTCACAACATTATTGGCAAGTGCAATTACTCTAAATAGTTCTTGTCTGTTGAAACATACCCGATGACTTAATGAGATCCATATTCATAGCATTACCTAAGAAACCAGGGACCACCGAATGTGAAGAACACCGTACAATTAGCCTCATGAGTCAAATAACCAAAATACTTTTCAGAATCATCATGAAGAGAGTGAGAAACAAAATAAAAACAGAAATAAGTCCAGAACAATGTCGTTTTGTAGAAGGTAAATGCACCAACAATGCTATGTATATATTGAGAACACTAATAGAGAGGTCTATAGAGGTAAAAACAGATCTGTACCTCTGTTTTATAGACTACACTAAAGCTTTTGACAAAGCTAAACATAGCGAAATTATACACATGCTAGAGAATCTGAACATTGAAAGCAAGGATTTAAGAATAATCAAGAACGTGTACTGGCAACAAACAGCAGCAATAATAGTAGGAAATCAATTTGGCCCTTTTCAACAAATAAAACAAGGAGTCATACAGGGATGCGTGCTTTCACCGGACCTGTTCTCTTTATACAGTGAAAACATATTGCGTGCAATAGTAGATATCCCAGGAATATCAGTGGGAGGACATAACATAAATAATTTGAGACATGCGGATGACACTGTTCTGATTGCAAAAAGCGAGGAAGACCTTCAAAACTTAATTAAAGTAGTAGTCACAGAAAGCAAAGAGAAAGGACTCTTCCTAAATATCAAGAAAACAGAAGTAATGGTTATTTCAAAGAAAGAAAATAACACACCTTGCAAGATCATAGTGAATGATATAGTATTAAAACAGGTCCACCAACTCAAATATCTAGGTACAATCATTACAGCAGATGGAAGAGGTTCAACATAAATAAAATGCAGAATAGGACAGGCAAAAACATCATTCAGAAAATGAAAAATATACTGTGTAATATGACCTTCTCATTAGAGGTGAGAAAGAGAGTTCTGCAGTGCTATATAACCTCTATACTAACATATGGGTGCGAGTCTTGGACAATAAACAAACTGGAAAGTGGGAGATTGGAGGCAACAGAGATGTGGTTCTACAGAAGAATGCTGAGAATACCATGAGCTGCCAGAAAAAACTAATGTAGAGGTGTTAAAAGAGTTAAATGTGAAACGCACCTTAATCAGCAATATAAGAAAAATGCAATCTTCTTTTTTTGGCCACTTCATGAGACAGGCAGATTTAGAGAATATAATCACAACAGGCAAGATTGAAGGCACCAGAGACAGAGGGCGACAACGTGAGAAAATATTAGACAGTTTGACAACCACGGCAAAGAAACAACAACGACTTTGATACATAATACTGTGGACAGAGAGCTGTGGAGAGCCATGACCGCATACGCCACCCGGCATGGCACCTGATGATGATGAGTGCTTGTCTTAATGGAATCTACTGATTTTGACATCGGTCCTATTAATTTAACATTTCTCTCCCTTCGACCATAAAAGTGTATTCAAAATTAATTTTCTTGTCCGCGTATGTCAATAATTTCTACTCTCATAATTGAGGTAATATGTCCATGTTTTCCCTTGTTCTGTGACATTCCAATGATAGGACTGTTACAATATGAACTCATAGTTATGGAGATACGAACTCATACTCATGAAGGTACGAACTCATAGTCAAGGATATACGAACTCATAGTTATGGAGATACGAACTCATAGTCAAGGATATACGAACTCATAGTTATGGAGATACGAACTCATACTCATGAAGGTACGAACTCATAGTCAAGGATATACGAACTCATAGTTATGGAGATACGAACTCATAGTCAAGGATATACGAACTCATAGTTATGGAGATACGAACTCATACTCATGAAGGTACGAACTCATAGTCAAGGATATACGAACTCATAGTTATGGAGATACGAACTCATAGTCAAGGATATACGAACTCATAGTTATGGAGATACGAACTCATACTCATGAAGGTACGAACTCATAGTCAAGGATATACGAACTCATAGTTATGGAGATACGAACTCATACTCATGAAGGTACGAACTCATAGTCAAGGATATACGAACTCATAGTTATGGAGATACGAACTCATAGTCATGGATATACGAACTCATAGTTATGGAGATACGAACTCATAGTTATGGATATACGAACTCATAGTCATGGATATACGAACTCATAGTTATGGAGATACGAACTCATAGTTATGGATATACGAACTCATAGTCATGGATATACGAACTCATAGTTATTGAGATACGAACTCATACTCATGAAGGTACGAACTCATAGTCATGGATATACGAACTCATAGTTATGGAAATACGAACTCATAGTTATGGAGATACGAACTCATAGTTATGGACATAACTCTTACTGAATTTCAAGCGTGGATGTAACATATTTTCGTCATCACTTGTATCAGAAGTACCAATAAAAACCCACTACAATACAATAGAAGCTGCGTGCAGATGTAATTTTAAAAACAACTAATATAATATGTATTAGAAGATTGGAAGTCAGCTGTAATTTTTATCTAAAAACCCGTGAGATAAAAGCAAATAAAGTGTTACATTGCATCACTTGTTCTTGGAGAACCTCCATCATATATCATTTGAACAAATTACAATCATTACTCAAAGATCATACATAGAAGACAATTCATGTATAATGTAACATCGTCACGTTTGTAAAATGGAATACAGTATTATAAATGCTATATTGTCTTTTTCTGATTTAATTTTTTGTCTCAATGCAGATGACTTGGAAAAGATTAAAAAGCCCAATCATGGAATCGATGTCTTTCTATCTTTGTATGCATGGGAAAGCATCACATGCCTAATGTTGATCTTCTGGGCCATATCGTTACTTCTTGACCACGTCAGGTATCTGGTTAAAAGAAAGAGAGTGGAATGGGCAATGATGCATATGGATATGGCCGTAGCCCCAGATCATAAGAGATTAGAAAGATATAAGAGATTGCAACTTCAAGGATACATAAGAACAGCGTCACATGTCAGACATTATAAAAAACACATAAAACTGGCAAACAAGAAAATTTTATCTAAAGAGGAATTGATTAGACTGCACATTAGAACAGGAAGATAGTCGAAGATCAATAATTAGCAATACAACTATGAAACAGATGCGTTCTATTAACCCTTTATTTGTTAAACTGTGCAGGATTGTGTATAAAACAGACCGACTGTAATGATATATATTGTTCATTATTGTGTTCACAATTTTAAGAGTTGTTTCCTTGTAAAGCAAGATTTTTTTTTTATAGATCCCTCAAACTTTGAAGATAATACATGACATGTATGGTGTTCTGGGCGCACAAATATGTGTTTTTGTTTAAATAAAAACATGTTTGTTCTTTTTTACAACGTATATTTTTCTTATTTAGTTTCCCATTTGTTATCTTTCTAAAGTGAAATAATCAGTATGTGTTTACTTTAGTATACGTTCAGTATTGATACCACTATAATTCACTTATACGTTCAGTATTGATGAAACTGTATTTCGCTTATACGTTGTCTTGATTCCACCTTAGTTCACTTATATATTCAGTATTGATAACAATTTAGTCCACTTATGCACTAAACAAAGGTAATAAGAGAGAGTGTGAATCATATATAGGCGTCTCCTTGTAAAGTCACACAGGTAAAATCTACGCAAAAATAATAGAATAGAGAATGCGATAAAATACAGAACCACAGTTGAGCCCATCTTACTTTGGCTTCAGAAGAGGGGCAAGCTGTACAGACGCACTTTTCACAATGAGATAACTGAGTGAAAAAGCAATCGAATACAATCATGATGTAAACACAGTATTTGTAGACCAGGAAAAGACATTCGACAGAGTAGATAGAACCATTCTATGGGAAACCTTACAAATGTATAACATCAGAGGACAACTGTTAGATAATATAAAAGCGATATATCAAATATTCCAAAGCTCAGTAAGAACAACAGATGGAATGACTGAACGTTTTTAAACAAGATCTGGAGTAAGACGAGGATGCGTACTTTTACCCCTACTTTTCAACATATATATATATATATATATATATATATATATATGGACAGAATAATAAAAGAAGATCATATCAACAAAGAAGAAAACATTGCAAATAAACCTGATGAGGAACTTTATAATGAAATCAATGAACTATTATTTGCTGATGATCAAAATTTAATATACAAAGATGAGGAAGCTTTGCAAAGGCACATAAATACATTGCTGTTAGAATGTCAGAAGTACAACATAAAAATTAATGTACAAAAACAGAAGTTATGAAAATTAGCAAGTCTTCAACGCCAATGAATATAACAGTAGATAATACCAAAGTAAAACAAGCCTAGGAATTTAAATTTATAGGCAGCATTTTTTTCCTAAGATGGAAGACTAGACATAGAAATAGAAACAATGTGCCCGAAAGCAAACAGTGACATACCAACTTTCCCCATTACTTCTTAATCCAAAGATCAAAATGGAAATTAAAAAAACAAATAATATCTACATTTTTATACCAGTGTGCTACCAATGTCAAACGTGGTCTTTAACAGCTTCGCAGCAAAGAAAAATCGTCACATGTGAAATGAAGTGTCTGAAAAAAGCTGCAATGGTTACCAAACTAGATAAAGTAAGAAATGAAGAAATTAGGAAAAGAGTTGGTATAATATCATGTATCGAACATATTGAGAGACAAGTAAAATGGTTCTGTCACATTATGAGAATAAAGCCAAACCAAATACCAATAAGAGCATACAAGAATATTGGGGCGCAAAGCAAAAGGTAGACCAAGAAAACGGTGGATAGAAAACATCAAGATAACCTTGAACAAACATGGACTAAATGCAACTTCAGCGACACATCTGGCCTTGAAACGAAAGCTTAAGCTACCTGTCATACGCGTAACGGCAAGTGTGAATGTGATCAACAATCATTCACCTAGGGAAAGACAATAGACAATACATTCAGTACTCATACGATTTTAGTTTTATTTATACATTCAGTTTTTGTCTAAATACATTCTTTAAAAAACACAAAAACTTATAGGGCTATAGACATGGGTACCACACACATATAAACATTAAGATTGGGGCATATTAGATAAAATATAAAAAGTGTTTAAATTTCACAGCAAAACTAGTTATTGTTGAAGATCAACTATCCCCAGACATACATCTGTTTGTAATTTTAAAATTGGTTTATTATTACCTGAGCAACAATGTCTCAATAATAGTGGGGTGTTTACATTTATTAAAAATCTACATCAAAAGTGTAGCTTACATAAGTTTAGCAGCAATTGTTAGCTCACTGTATAATATAAGCCCGGTGCATTACACGATCCGTCGGTGGATGTTGTTATTGAAGAAGTACTCCAAGATACGGGTTTGATGGATTGATTTACAACTAATTTTCTGACCTTTTGTATTAGTAGAGCCGCGTAGCGCAGTGTTAGGGCACTGGCTTCGCATATGAGTGGACCTGGATTCATTCCCCAGTTGATGCGGAAATGTTTTTCAGATCACAACGGTTACCGGATTGATCCAGTCATAAATGGGTACCGGATTAATCCGGAAATTAAAGACTGCTAGGGAGAGGAGATGGCTACCGCCTTCATTTGCAGAGACACTGAAATGTGAGATCGCTAACATCTCACACCCCTACGGCATTAATAAATTGTATTGGTTACTTTACTTTATTTTTATGAGTTATAAAAGTTAATTATAAATCTCACGAGAGAAATACATCCAATTCGATCCAGGAATTGATAATTTCATATAACTATTTTTACACATAAAACAAATGCAAAGTGAATTCGATAAAGTTGAAACATGGGATGATTTATTATACTTTATTATACTTGATTTATTATTATACACTCGTGTTATAGATCTAGATTTTAGTACTACTACTGACAGTTATGTGAATTAGATATAGAGGAAATATATGTTGGTGAACAAACAGTATTATAGGTCTAGATCCTGGTACTATTACATTCATGTGAATAAGATAGAGTAAACATGGGTTGATGAACACGATCGTGTTGTAGACCTAGATGATAGCAATAGTGTGTGTCATGTGACGTATTCCTTTGAGAACGTTGTCTTCCCAATGAACTCTCTGAACCTCTCTCTGTCTTGTGCGATGTTGCTTGCATTTTCTAGCGATGTAGTCATGTTATCTTTAATGTTGTCAGTCCATCGTCTTCTTGGTCTGCCATTTCTCCTCTTCCCAGGTACTCTTCCCTCCATTATTTGTCTTTCTAAACAGTTATGTCTCTTTATATGACCAAACAGGCGTAGTTTTCTTTTTGTTATTGTGTTTAGTAACCAACACTCTGGAATATTCAATGTGTTTATAATATCTGAGTTTCTGATTCTTCCTTCCATGATATTCTAAGTATCTTCCTGTAGCATTTCAGCTAGAAGGCGTTGATCCTCTTTGCCGCTATTTTACTTAGAGTCCATGTTTCACAGCCGTATGTTGCAACCGGAAAAATAAATGTTTGTAATATTAGCACTTTAGTTTCTATTTTGTTGTTTTTCCATATGTGTTTCAGCCGTGTTATTTTGCAATATGCCATTGCCAATCTCTTCCTTATTTCTGCCATGCAGTCTCCTGCACCGTTGATGTTTGCTCCTAAGTATTCAAATGTATCCACACATTCTATCTCGGTATTGTCTATTCTGATTTTTGGTTGTTGTGTTGTTATATCTGTTGACATGATTCTGTGTGTGTGTGTGTGTGTGTTTAAATACAGGTTTTGAGACTCGCTATATTTCTTTGTGTTCTTGATTATTTGTTTCAATCCCTTTATATCATTTGAAAGAAGCAATGTGTCGTCTGCGTAGCGTAGTTCCGGGATTAGGAATCCACCTATGTTTAAAGCGTGGTGGTCAGTGTTGTGTATGTCTTCTCTCACGTTCCTCATTATACTTTCAGTGTAGATGTTAACCAGGTATGGGGAGAGTGTGCATCCTTGCCTTACTACACTCTGTACCTCAAACCACTCTGCTAGATAGTCCTCTAACTTCACTGCAGCTTTTGATCTTGGTAAAGTTCCTCTATTAGATGAATCAGATGTCTTGGTAAAGTCCCTCTATTAGATGAATCAGATGTCTTGGGAAACCCCTGCTGTTCATTAGTACATAGTACATAGCAATATTACTGATAGTTATGTGAATTATGAAAATACTCAGGAGATCTAAAATGAAACGTGCAACGGTCACTCATAGTAAGTCATCTATAATAATCAAAGATATGTATATCATTACTGGTGAAGAATCTGATACACATGTGAAAGAATCAATTACTAATGATGAACACACTAGTCAAAATGAATTTGTACGTTACAGAACTTGCTGCGTCTGACGGATATCCTTATTTAATAATGGAAAGGATCATTGTGCAAGTACCTTTTTTGTAGCAGAATATGATGACCAATTTAAACTAAAATTAGTACTTTTCACAGCTGCACACAGTACAAATGTATCAAATATTAACCGATCACGTTACACTATGTATGTTTATTTAGCGTATATCTGTTTATGTTATGAGCTTAGGAAATTGCAGTAAAATGATTGTTTACATTTTATATTTATTGAGCTTCATATACGAAAACAAAGAACAACTACAAAATCATGTTAACTCATTATCTGCAACATGTAGAGAATAAAACATGAAGATCAATACACAAAATACGGAAACTATGAAAATATTCAAAACACTAAGCCCACTAAACATAAAGATAGACAACCTTGGAGTAAAAAATGTATCGGCGTTCAAATATCTCGGTAGTATTTTCACACAAAAATTTGATAGAGAGATAGTCTACATGTCAAAAGGCAAATGCAGTAACTGTCACCACTACTTCTTCATCCAAAGATCGAGATGGAAGTTAAAAAGACAAATGATTTACAGTATATGCCTACGAACACTGTGTTACCAGTGCCAAACTTAGTCTCTCCCATCTTCAAGTTATTATATTTGAAGTTTTTGTTACACCCCGGGAAGTAGCAATGGGCCGTCAGACGTACTGAATTCCCTACGGGAGTCAGCACTTGAAAGTAAACTTGACCCTGGTAATGATTCAATGACTAGAATTAGGAAACAGTGTTTGAAATGTGGTGTCGTCACAGGGAAGCATTTTACGGGACGCAGAAGAATGATGGATAATTAACATAAAACCGGAATTATCGTCAGCGGTGTACTGCCGGATACACTCTGGGAGAAATCGGAGCACCTATGGATTTGTCCGTCGTGCAGTGATGATGATCCAACGATTAACAAACTAACTAGTAGTAATGTCTGTGTTCCTGGGTATGTTGCATTGCCAGTGAATCACTGTTTATTACACTACGACAGCTCTCCAGCCGGTCATTGATCAATACACTATTTTATCCGCAGCATTTTGTATCAGCGCCATGACTGACTATCATTCTAGGATGTCAAATTATGTAGTATCTTCTCTCTTTCTTGTCATCTGTCTCTTTTGAAATAAATGTTGCTTGTTGTTTCATTGTATTTCATATATACTCTTCTGACATATAACTTGGACTAAATATAAATCTTAAGAACTGTTTACCTTGGTGTTTTGCTGGTGTTTCTTTTCAGAAGATAAGATTCGTATAGTCCATGACATGTGGCTTTGGTTATCATGTCTCTTCTTAGTTTTGTGTTTTTATGTTCAGTCAATTGTTCTTCACCTCATATCGTGTTCCGTTGGTTATCATGTCTCTTCTTAGTTTTGTGTTTTTATGTTCAATCAATTGTTCTTCACCTCATATCGTGTTCCGTTGGTTATCATGTCTCTTCTTAGTTTTGTGTTTTTATGTTCAGTCAATTGTTCTTCATCTCATATCGTGTTCCGTTGGTTATCATGTCTGTTTCTAGTTTTCTGTTTCATTTTCTGTCGATTGTTCATCAGCTCATTTCGTTTGGTGTTGATTATCGTGTCTGTTCCTAATGTGTTGTGTAGTGTGATGTCAATAAATTTTTCACTTGATATTGTGTGGCGTTCAGTATCATGTCTGTTCCTGTTTTGTTTCATGTTCTGTCAATGGTTTCTTCAGCCCATGATATGACGTCGGTTATCATGTCTGTTGTTTTTTTTAAATTTCGTATACTGTCAATTGTTCTTCAGTTCATTTCGTTTGGCGTTGGTTATCATTTCTGTTCCTAGCCATCTGTGTTATATATGCTCTCAATTGTTTCTTCAATCCATGTTATGGGGCGTTGGTTATAATGTTTGTCCATAGCCTTCTTTTATGTGTTCAATCAATCTTTAAAAGATATTTTTATTCTCCTATGTCATAATCAAGGTTGTCGCATCTTCTCTCTTGGTCTTTCTCTGTTCAATTTTCTCCTTAACTTTTCTGCTATCACAATGTATTTAATCTTTCCTTATCGCATGATGAGTTCAGGACATGTAAGCTGTATTCGTGTGTTACAAGTGAACACATGCAGTTATTTAAATTAACGTCTTTCAACATATCGTCATTACACTTTATATTTGTATACTTTCTTCTCTACAATTGTTATATAAAAACACAACTTTAAATCTTTGTATAATTCTATAAAACCACAACCCTACAACTTTATATAATTTGTTACATTTTTATAAAACCACACATATACTACTTCCTGTATATATATATATATATATATATATATATATATATATATATATATATATATATATATATATATATATATATATATATATATATATAGTTAGTTACTACAACCACTCTGCTGTCTCCATATACAGTAAAATCTTATTCTCCGAGTTGACATGACATTTTCGGAATCCTATTTATTTGAAGGTAGTAACTTTTTCAGGAATGTGAACGTGTAACATGGATGTTCGTGAGAATTTCATTGTGTTAGTAGTCACCAATATTTTGCTTTTATTAATTTGAATACCACTTTTCAGACTTACGTGTTCCAACTTTGTGATGAGGATATTAGCAAGAAATATAAGATAAATACTACATAAAATACAAAGGTTATTATTAAAGCCTAACTATCAATGTAAAATAAATAGCAATAAACAAAAGAACAAGGACTTCTTTCCAAAATTCCGGTCCAACTGAAATCTTTCTCAGAAACATAAATTTTGAACAAGAAACAGGTACGGAAATATGGCATGGAAAATAGCATTGAACATATTACTATGAAAGGGAAAATGACCTATAACAGTCAATATAAGAAACGTAATATACTTCACCGTGCCTTTTTATTTCCTCATTGATAAAGCATAGATTTAATTTATAGAAGAATGTGAAGAACACCATGGACAGATAAATGGAGTAATGAAGATATCGTGAACATAGTTTTTTTTTTAAAAAGAGAGTTGCTTACCGCATCAAAAAGAGATAGTCCACACTTTTTGAACACATCATGAGAAGAGGAAAGTGGATAACATCGTACGTGATAAGCACATTAGACGAGCAAAGGGGTATGGGAAGACAAAGAGAGAATATGATTGAAAAACTAGCACTGTGTCATGGCAGCACATCCGTATCGGAGATGATAGACAGCCAACTAAATAGAAGGATGTGGCCCGACATGGCAGCGCCACACAACATTGACCATAAGAAGAGCTTTTTTATAGGTTATTATTCTTGATATTATACCCTTTTATGTATGTGCATCCTTGAAACTTTCAAGATTATTCATGATGTATTTTCTGCGTATTTTAAATTTGTAAAATCATACACTTGTATACGGGTGCATATATTTTAACGCCCGTATATGCAAGTCGGGATATCAATCCCATGTATGAGTATGAATATATTCTCAATCCCATGTATGCGTGAGGAGGAATCCTCAATCCCATGTATGCGTGAGGAGATATTCTCAATCCCTTGAATGCGTGAGGAGATATTCTCAATCTCATGTATGCGTGAGGAGGAATCCTCAATCCCATGTATGCGTAAGGAGGAATCCTCAATCTCATGTATGCGTAAGGAGATTCTCAATCCGTATTTGAGTTTGAAGAAATTCTAAATTTTGTGTATGGGAAGGCAGATATTATCAGTCATTGAATGAGCATGAACATTTCTCGATCCCTTACACGAGTGTGGAGATAGTGTCAACTCTTTGCATGAACATTTCTCGATCCCTTACACGAGTGTGGAGATAGTGTCAACTCTTTGCATGAACATTTCTCGATCCCTTACACGAGTGTGGAGATAGTGTCAACTCTTTGCATGAACATTTCTCGATCCCTTACACGAGTGTGGAGATAGTGTCAACTCTTTGCATGAACATTTCTCGATCCCTTACACGAGTGTGGAGATAGTGTCAACTCTTTGCATGAACATTTCTCGATCCCTTACACGAGTGTGGAGATAGTGTCAACTCTTTGCATGAACATTTCTCGATCCTTTACACGAGTGTGGAGATAGTGTCAACTCTTTGCATGAACATTTCTCGATCCCTTACACGAGTGTGGAGATAGTGTCAACTCTTTGCATGAACATTTCTCGATCCCTTACACGAGTGTGCAGATAGTGTCAACTCTTTGCATGAACATTTCTCGATCCCTTACACGAGTGTGGAGATAGTGTCAACTCTTTGCATGAACATTTCTCGATCCCTTACACGAGTGTGGAGATAGTGTCAACTCTTTGCATGAACATTTCTCGACCCCTTACACGAGTGTGGAGATAGTGTCAACTCTTTGCATGAACATTTCTTGATCCCTTACACGAGTGTGGAGATAGTGTCAACTCTTTGCATGAACATTTCTCGATCCCTTACACGAGTGTGGAGATAGTGTCAACTCTTTGCATGAGTGTAGAGACATTCTGAACCCCTTGTATGTGAGTGGGGATATTCTCAATCAGTTTTGTGGGTGTGGGAATATTCCCAAGCCCGTGTTCGCATGTGGGGATATTTTCAACTTTGTGTATGTGTGGGGATATTTTTAACCCTTGTTTGCGTGTGGGAATATTTTCAAACCCTTGTATGCGTGTGCGGATATTTTCAGCCCTCTGTATGCGTGTGGAGAATCGTCATCATCTGCGGTCATTAATATTATTAAGTATCTTATGATCATGTGTCTTCCTCATGTGTTCTTACCTACCACTGTACCCTGCAGGATATCATGAAATTGATCATGTCTCACCACGTACCAACAACTACAGGAGTTTGAGACATCTCACCACTGACAATATGATCTCTCTATTATTAACCTTTTCACTTACAGTCACGTCTATAGTGTTTCTCACGCCTAATATTTATATATACTGTTCAAAACGAAAAAAGAAAAACAACTATTTTGAAAGTGAATTTATAAAAGATAGTTTTTTATTGGATATCATTCACCCTATCGACTGCGTCATTCTGGTCCTTAACTTATCGTGGTTACCTGAAGTGTGCTCACCTCTTGTTTCGTGAGGTAATAAAAGAGGTAAAGGTCAAAACATAATTTCTTGGTAATAACTCGTGACAGACTTTAATGTCGTTAGAAGCATCATTAATCGCCGTTGGGGGCGTTTACAACAATGCTCTGGATGCCATTACGACGATCATTTGGGGACGATTACAACAATCATTTCGGGACGATTACAACAATCTGGTTCAGTGGCACACCGGCCATGTTGGGGAGGAGATTCACAACTCCTAACGGAGACAGCTTCATACGACTGCGTCATCTTAGAAATAGATTTGCATCTGTGTCTATCACAGTCAATTCCAGCAGCTCGTCGAATTACAGATCAAACGATCAGGAAACTACTGCACATCGCTGGTCTTTGGACTAGAATACTCTACAGAGGTCTTGTTCTTACCGACCGGCATCACCAAATCCCACTGCAGTTGGCTTTCTAGCAACGTTAATGGGCCGTTGGGAGTGACTGAAGACGGGTTTGAGTTAGAGATGTCAATTTTTGTGCTGCTACATGATAGACAGAGAAGGGTTTACTGCAGGGTCACTGAGCGCTACGCCCGAAACAGCGCTGGTGATGCGTCTCCACATGGTGCTAGAGATTAACTGATATGGGGGAGGGTAGGGGCAATACACTTCACGTGAAGCATTAGTCTGGTGCAATTTTGTTTTGTATATTGTTTATCTCCAGAGGGAGAGTGGTCAGAATATCCGCACTCGCCGTTAAGCGTTGCGGTTGTGATGGTGAGCTTTAGTTGTCTATCCAAGGCCAGGTATGTCGGCTGTTTGTTTTTTTACCCATGTTTGTTCAGGTTTGTCTTGATATTATCTATCCATCTTCTTCTAGGTCTTCCCTTCGCCTTGTATACGGATCTTCTCGTGATTTATATTCTTGTCTTTTGGTATTACCATTATTTCAGTTAATCTGGTCATTTCAATAAACGTTTTTGATGCGCCTTTTTGTTATAACGATATAAATCATTTTGTATAGCTGTGCCTCGTGTAACTTCTCAAACATCTGTCAACAGCAGATTGCGATTTTAAATTTTAGCCTCAATCTCACATTTATTGCGTATCTTGTACGTGTAGAATTATTATTTCACTATCTTCAATGACAAATTGGTAGAGAGCATCAATACCATACAACCCGCTGTTTATCGTGCTGAAATCAGTGTATAAACCAAATGTCAAATGAAAAACCCGTATACAGTATTCATCTTATTTGGCCCTCATGATCCGATGTGTATTGGTCACTTTTGTAGCCCCCAGCGCAGGACATGATGAAAACAATTTTAGACTTGTTGTTGTATATCTCTGGTGTGTATGATCGTAGTCGCAGGCGATGACCACAAGCGTTTCAGAAATGCATTCTTTCATCTCACTGTTTTTCACGGAGATGACAAAAAAATCTAATAATGGCATATAATTCCATGTCACATGATGATAATCTTATGAACAGAATTCAACGTATGCGTGTATATTTCTCTATCTTGTCAGTCTTCATGTTTTCTCTGTAGTTCCGAGATTTTATACTTCTCATGTAATACATGTTGCGTATTCAATGAAAGTGAGACAAACTCTTTTTATAAACATTTCTGAAACAGCAACAAAGAAGTACACATTATGTATTGTTTATTATTAGTATATGGATATTTAACAATAAAGTCACGTGATATGCCTCATTTAGATAATGCCTCATTATGTTGTTTCATGGCAAAAAAATTGAAAAAGAGCTGTATAATACAATCTTTATCGTATCTCCAATCTCTCCGTCACTGGTCATGTCTAGTGGAAGAATATACATATTTGTATTAGGATTTGGGACATTCAATATTACTTGCCATTTAACACAAATATACAGAGCATACATGAGCATTGGAACATCGAGATGCAGATGAGGATCTAGAAGAAGGTGGATTGATGGAATTACTATCATTCTGAGACGTCACAATACTACTTCACAACAAGGCCCCATGTCTACCATAGACCGTAAACTGTACGTCATTCAATTTAATCCAACGGCACCCAAGAGAAAACTGAGACAAAATACACTATATATATGTATGTATATATATATATATATATATTACAAAAAGAGATATGGTAAAGAACATAGCAATATTTGTGGACACACATAGAGAGTTGAGATAAGAAAAGAAAGATGCATTGAACACACACTCAGTTAAGAAGTAAACAATTTAACAGGAACACAAAGGACACGGAAACAGCACGGAAAAAGGACACAGCGAAGACCGAAAAATTACATGGAGAAGAGAGGCCATAAATGACTTAGCAGAGATGGCAACTACATATGAATGAGGATGAGAACATATAAAGAACACATAGAGAACATGATAGACAATGGGACAATTATTGGTCTTTGTACCTGCAACCGAGAAAGTATATACCATGTAGATTGGGACGGGGGCAAGTGTTTACGTTCTTGCATCCACCCCTCAGGATGAGTCTGTTTCCAACAAATTTGAGTAGTTTCTTTTTACCACAACCAGCCCCTCAGGACTTTAACCCACGTTAAGAACACTTATCTATACCACAACCAGCCCCTCAGCTCTTTCACCCACGTTAAGAACACTTATTTATACCACAACCAACCCCTCAGCACTTTAACCCACGTTAAGAACACTTATTTAGACGATCGAACATGCACAACTGTTGCTGTGTGATATTTCCTATTCAACCCCGTGACTTTGTTCGGGACCAGTAAAAACAAAACAAATATATTTACACACACTGTGGCTCTTCCAAACTTCTATATATTATATGAATATAACTTCTGAAACATTAACGCGTATGTGATAACGATATACCAGTCTTGAATTCAAGTATCAATAGACGGGGAGTTGACAAAGTATAATATGCGAGTGCTGAAACTGATCCATAAGCACCTTCTGAATGGGGAACCACGATTGATGAAATATCGAGACTAAGATTGAGAGCATTTTATATTAATCGTCGTACCTATAGAACATGATTCAACAATTCAGCAACTAGAATCATAACCATGCATACCCTCTGGTATTTGCTGGAAGAGACTGATTAAATATAGACCTGCTCTGACTGCAGTGATGTCCATTTCATAACTCAAAACAGTATAGAAAGTATATTGTCCGGATTTATAGGGAAGAGCAATTGTTCAAGATTTACAAAGTGAAATAAATCACATTGTTCAGTCAATTAATGTATCTGGAGCTCGGATGAACATAGGGAAGACAACTGTAGCACGGTTCTCTCTGAATAACAACAATGTCCATGAAATACTACTTCTCTACCAATCTATATGAAGAAATATTACGGGGATCATCAACTTTAAAATACACGTCAGTGTTGTTTTACAGATGTTTGTGTCAGTGAGTTTAGCCTACTTAATCCTCAGATTTTTGTGTCAGTGAGCGTGGACGTTACTTAATCCTCAGATGTATGTGTCAGTGAGCGTAGTCTAATTAATCCTCAGATGTTTGTGTCAATGAGCTTGGACTTTACTTAATCCTCAGATGTATGTGTTAGTGAGCGTGGACGTTACTTAATCATCAAATGTGTGTGCCAGTAAGCGTGGACGTTATTTCATTACTCAGATGTTTGTGTCAATGAGCGTGGACGTTACTTGATCCTCAGATGATTGTGCCAGTGAGCGTACCCTAATTAATCCTCAGATGTTTGTGTCAGTGAGCGTGCACGTTACTTAATCATCAAATGTGTGTGACAGTAAGCGTGGGCGTTATTTCATTCCTCCGATGTTTGTGCCAGTGAGCGTGGACGTTACGTAATCCTCAGATGTCGGTGCCAGTGAGCGTGGACGTTACTTAATCCTCAGATGTTTGTGCCAATGAGCGTGAACATTACATAATTATCAGAGATCAAATGAGCTTGACAGTGATGAGGGTACTGGCTACTGTTTTTGTGTGCGCTTGTATAACGACTTCTTGCACTCATATATTAAGGGCTAGTCATGTCTGTAATAGAGTATGCATTGACTGTCCCTTAGCCCAACACGAATTAGTAGATTTCTCAGGATACAGAATGTAGCCATGCATACCATTACTGGATGCCCCAGATACAGAATGTAGCCATGCATACCATTAATGGATGTTCCGGATACAGAATGAAGCCATGCATACCATTACTGGATTCCCCAGATACAGAATGTAGCCATTCATACAATTACTGGATGCCCCAGATACAGAATGTAGCCATTCATACCATTACTGGATGCCCCAGATACAGAATGTAGCCATTCATACCATTATTGGATGCCCCAGATACAGAATGTAGCCATTCATACAATTATTGGATGCCCCAGATACAGAATGTAGCCATTCATACCATTATTGGATGCCCCAGATACAGAATGTAGCCATTCATACCATTATTGGATGCCCCAGATACAGAATGTAGCCATTCATACAATTATTGGATGCCCCAGATACAGAATGTAGCCATTCATTCAATTACTGGATTCCCCAGATACAGAAACAATATAAATGATCTTGGTGCTGGATTATCTTACCATAATTCCAAGCTCTGATATTTGCCGTACTCGTTCATACATATTTACCAGTGCTGAAAAGTGAAAAAATCGAACTAAACAGATTAAAGACGGGAAATTCATGGCTAGGTCGGGTAGATGAGATTTGTAAACGGGTATACACATTATGGAACATTGAGATATGGCTGGAATAACAAAGTGCTAAATGTGTCTCTTTTATTACGGATTCTGAGAGTATGTTTAGAAAGATTTTGTCTGGCTGTCTACGCCGTCAGTGGCTTGAGTCGATAATGAAGTCACCTGTCACACCATGGTTTTCCCTCTGTGCTGAAGAGAGGTACTTTTATTTGTGCACATGAATAAGTGGATGTTACGGGAAATGACCCAGTGTTGCCACTGTGACTAGTGGCAAAACCATTTGATCGTGCTTTAATAGGATTGGAATCATGGGTTTGGACCAGTGGGAAGATACAATGTATGGGAAGATATAATGTATATTTTTAGTTCCATAATTATGGATAGGATGCAGGTTCTGGGAGTGAAGATTAGTGTTGAACAAAACGAGTAGCATACAGGAATCACACGACGAGTTATCAACCAACACAGAATTGGAACAGTCAGTTACCACAATCTAATGGACATACTGAATATCAGATCGGAGCAGCAATAGACTTGTCCGGAGTGTCATGAGGATTATCTCACGTTTAACTAACTAACTAAAACAATATAGAACAGACAAGCAATCACAGCAGAGAACAACAAAGATGGTTGAATTGCTGGTGCGTACAGTAAATAACAATCGACGATTCGGCCAAAACGTCTTTATCAAGAAAACTGCACAGTCGACGGCGAGTAAAGAACTACGCAATCTATGATCATATGACAATATTTTATTAAAGTACAAATACAATATACACAATATAAGCAATATATTCGTAGAATATATATATAACGGGGATATTTGCTTCTGATTACCTCATTTAGTATGTGGACCTATCTTCAGGACACATTAATCGCGTACACGTAAGCATTCCGTTGTTGCAGCTGCATAGATTACATGAATCTACAACTCCTCTTCCGTGATATCCGGATAGCACTCTCTAGTTTACGAACAAAAATAAATCTATTATTGAAATAATCTACGCATGTATCTACCCGCGTACCTACATAACTACCTGCCCAATCACCTACGCACCTACTTACCAACCTACACATTTAAGTACCTACCCAGCTATCTATTTAGCTACCTATCCATATATTAGGGCTGTACCGGATTCAAATTTTTGGATTCAAATTAAAAAAAATTAAAGTTGAATAATGTACTACATCACTTGAGTTAGGTGAGTGGAGTCACTCGACTGTTCATTACTGCAGTTTATTACGATAGACATGACAAAGATGACATATACTCATATTAAATCATTTAAATGTAAAATAATTATATTTACATTAGAATAAGTAATAGTAAGTTCCATAAGTTCAAGATGAAACATAATACATAAGCACATAATGCTAATTTAGTAATTTTAATTTTTAGTTTTCAGTTGGCAATTTGACAGCTCAGTTACAACTCAACAACAACAGTACATTGAACAGATTGAATTTATTGAAATACATTCATTCAGTACTTTCACTATTTCAGTCAGTCAGTCTTCATTATGTCTGTGAAGTTTTGTGGTACAAGGCTACTACGGTGGTTAGTGATAATGTCTCCTGCAGTACTGTTCCGATGGCACACTTGTAGGTGGTGGTGCAAGAAATGCCTGCGTCTGTCTAGCCATACTTGGAAATCTTTGCTTATTGGCATGCCACCATGAAACTGGATCCGACTGTTGAGTGTGAAATGGCTCAGACAGGTGCTGTGTCACCTCAGTGTTAATGCTGTTGCCTTCGGCACTTGCAAAACGATCTGTCGTGGGATTTTCCTCGACAATTGTGTCAAAACAGCTCTATAGGCTGGACTCGTACTGTGTGGCAGTGCTCACAGAAGTCAAACCACTACTACTACTACTAGTAGCTGATGGATCATGTGCACTGACTGTATTTGCTGAATGATTAATGGAGTTAGATGCTAACATCAGAGATGGGCTCGTGCATCATTTCTGCCACGTTCGGAGAAGAAGCACAGCTTGAATCTTGGATCCAGTAGTGTGGCACAGGTGTAAATACTGCTAAATTCAATGTCCGCAAATCTGCTGCTAACAGCTTCATACAGGGATGCTTTCATAATTTTTATCCCTGCTTCACTACCTTCTTTCTGGAGGAAAGCCATGAGTGTTTTCACTAATGGGATCACAAATGATATTGATGCCTGAGCTGCACTTATTTCCCGTGTGAGTTCTTCAAATGGGGCCAAAGTAGCTATCACATTCTCCGTTACTGCCCACTGCTGTGCCGTTAGCCCAGTTACCGAATCAATTTCAACACAGTACAGACTGATTATGTTTCACCAAGAGTATGTTTCAAACATCATAAGAAAAAAATAGATGGAAATACCTTGGTCACGTTATGACTAGATGTAAACAGAATAAACCAACAAGCCCTTATGTGGTCACCTGAGGGTAAAAGAAAAAGAGGAAGACCTAAAACAACCCTTAAAACACCATTCCTAAAGAAGGAGAATTAAGAGGTTTCAAGACCATCCAGGAACTAAAGCTGCAGGAAGCGGACCGCATCATGTGGAGAACCAAAACCTCTGCCCTATTTGTCGCTTGCGGCACGAAAGGAACAAAATAACTAACAGACTGATGTTGCTCTATTGTGCTAACAGACATCGTAGCATATAAAACGTTGAGTTCCATCGTGTTGTCACGTCCTGGATAAGCTGATGTTGTGGTAGGTTTAATTCCATTTGAAGTTCATGCAAACGACTGGTTGCTGAAAAAAGAGTGTTTGAAATGTCCTACCAATTTTCTTCCAGTACCGATGATGTCAGCAACATACTTTAGACTCAAAAGACCATCACGCACAAACAGCTGCAGTGTGTGTGCAAAACATCCAACACTTGAATAGCTGCCATCACGAAAGCATTTGGCAATATTAAATGTATTGTCTCTCACAACAACATGACATTTCTCACGTGCGATTTACCACTCATCCAGCATCATTTCAAAATGTGCAAGCAAGTTTGTGGCCGTATGATGTTCATCACATGCAATACAATGGAAGACTGCACTGCGGTGAACGAATGAGTCTGTTAACCAATGGCGAGTGATGCCCATAAATGACTGAGTGGTGTGTTCAGCTGTCCACGTATCTGTTGTGAATGATATGTAATCAGTGTCAGATATCATTGCTGCAATTTTTACCTTCAGATGTTTACACATGTCAGGAATGACATGTTCAGCAATGTACTTTCTTGAAGGCAATTCATACCTTTTTTCCATTGTATGCATCAGCTCTCTGAAACGTGGTCGTTCAACTACTTGAAAAAGCACTGTATCTATGGCTATCATTTGGGCTACGGCAGCATGAATGCGTTTAGCATTGGGATTGTGATATCCCAAACTTTGACCCGTCCCATGCCTGCATAATTGACTGCTGGGTACTGCTGCTTGCTTTGTGCAAACACGATCCCAGATTCATCATAGATGTGGTCTCCAATATAATGGTCTACAGTGATGCTTTCTTTTCCATCATTTCGTCATAGCTTTTCCTGCGCATCGATAGCAAATGGGTCTGCATTGATTATGTTGAGAAGTCTTTGGGACGATCTGATCGTCCACGTGATAACTGTTTGTCACACAACTTACATATTACCTTCGCTGAATCATCGTCTTTAACCTTGAAGTAATCCCAAACGGCGCTGTATGACTTAGATTTTGATCCATTTTATTTTATCGGCAGGACCAATGAAATTTACGAAAATTCGAAATATTCAAGTCCCACGAACTCATGAAGTAATGTACCATTAAAATTTGAAATATTCAAGTCCCACGAACTCATGAAGTAATGTACCATTAAAATTCGAAATATTCAAGTCCCACGAACTCATGAAGTAATGTACCATTAAAATTTGAAATATTCAAGTCCCACGAACTCATGAAGTAATGTACCATTAAAATTCGAAATATTCAAGTCCCACGAACTCATGAAGTAATGTACCATTAAAATTTGAAATATTCAAGTCCCACGAACTCATGAAGTAATGTACCATTAAAATTCGAAATATTCAAGTCCCACGAACTCATGAAGTAATGTACCATTAAAATTCAAAATGAATTTTTTTTCTCTTCTTAAAATGCTTATTTACATCAGCGAGAAATAGTAAACAGGAAGTGCTACTGTGCTTGACCTCATGAAACATGTACAGAAAATTTACCTGACTAGGCAACACAAATCCGGCCTAAATCCGGCAAAATTGGACAGGAGACGAAATTCGGTACACCCATACCATATATATATATACCAACCTACATACCATCTACATATCTATATGCCTACCAATCTACCAACCTACATACCATCTACATATCTGCCTGCCTACCAATCTACCCACCTACATACCATCTACATATCTACCTGCCTAACAATCTACCCTCCTAAATTCTAGTCCAAATATCTTTCTCTTTTTCCGTCTCTCTACGTCTGTCTATTTAGTCATATTTATAATGTCTAGCTATACATATGTATGTTTATCATTATGTCTATCTATATGGCTATCTCTATGTCTAACTTTGCGTGTATGTATATGTCTATTTATATGTCTATCTGTGTGTGTCTGTATCTCTATGGATATATGACTTTCTATATATAGATATATGTGTATTTATCAGATTTATTTATAATATATATATATATATATATATATATATATATATATATATATATATATATATATATGTACATTTTCATTTTTAACATGTATCTATCTATATAGCTATCTATATACCTATCTATCAATATCTATACTTATATCTGACGTGAATTGTTTTCTAAATGTTGAGTAAACGATACTATTTAAATATGTATTATTTGTATGTATGGTATATATATATATATATATATATATATATAGTGAGGAAGACCTTCAAGATTTAATTAATCTAGTAGTCACAGAAAGTAAAGAGAAAGGTCTCTTCCTAAATATCAAGAAAACAGAAGTAATGGTTATTTCAAAGAAACACCAAAAAAAACACACCATGCAAGATCAAAGAGAATGATATAGTATTAAATCAGGTCCATGAATTCAAATATGTAGGTACAATGATTACAGCAGATGGAAGAAGTTCAACAGAAATAAGAAGCAGAATAGGACAGGAAAAGCGAAATTCAGAAAAATGAAAAATATTTTGTGTAATATGACCTTGTCATTAGAGGTGAGAAAGAGAGTTCTGCACTGCTATATAACCCCTATACATATGGGTGCGAGTCTTGGACAATAAACAAACTAGAAAGTGGGAAATTAAAGGCAATAGAGATGTGGTTCTAAAGAAGAATGCTGACAATACCATGGACTACCAGAAAAACTAATGTACGGGTGTTGAAAAAGTCAAATGAGAAACGGACCTTAATCAGTAATATAAGAAAAAGACAATATTCTTTTTTTGGCCACTGCATGAGACAGGCAGGTTTGGAGAACATAGTCACAACAGGCAAGATTGAAGACAACAGAGATAGAGGGCGACAACGTGAGAAAATATTGGACAGTTTGACAACCTGGCACAGCAGGGAAACAACAACGATCTTGATACATAATACTGTAGACAGAGAATTGTGGAGAACCATGACCACCTACGCCAGCCGGAATGGCACCTGATGATATATATATATATATATATTATGTAGAAGTGTGTTAAACTTGTTCTAATACATTTTCATGCATCAAATTCTCAAACATGCAATTCTCGCTGATCAATCTTTGCTTCACATCTTGTGTGCGAATTTACTTTTCTCGGCGAAAGACCAAGTCTCACAGAATCCTCCCACAGACAAAAAGACAATTCTAAACGCTAACGCTAACCATAACACTCATTATCTGTAGTCGTCGACACCGCCGTCATCATCATCTTTACACCATTCGAGCTCAAATTTCCATTGTCAACTCAGACGGATGAATGGTTATGATGGTTAGGACACTGACGCATCTTTGACTCGTTTGTGTTGTAGGGGCCCGGGAAGGGAGCAAGGTAAATACCAATACGGTTAATTGCCAGTCATGTCGTATAAGACGAATATGGAGGTATTTAGACGGAATTTGATGTCGTATTCAGCATCGGGTCAAAGTGACCCAGAAACCACGCCAAAGCCGAATTTATCTGGAGAAGGGTACATATATCGAAGTAAGCTGTAATCTATATCACAACGCTTCTGTTCTCCGGACTACACCTTACTAATGTGCAGGAATATTCACTGTGAAATATGTCCTGTTAGGTTCACATAAGTACATTTTCATTTCACTGTGAAATATGTCCTGTTAGGTTCACATGAGTCCACTTTCATTTCACTGTGAAATATGTCCTGTTAGGTTCACATGAGTACATTTTCATTTCACTGTGAAATATGTCCTGTTAGGTTCACATGAGTACATTTTCATTTCACTGTGAAATATGTCCTGTTAGGTTCACATGAGTACATTTTCATTTCACTGTGAAATATGTCCTGTTAGGTTCACATGAGTCCACTTTCATTTCACTGTGAAATATGTCCTGTTAGGTTCACATGAGTACATTTTCATTTCACTGTGAAATATGTCCTGTTAGGTTCACATGAGTCCACTTTCATTTCACTGTGAAATATGTCCTGTTAGGTTCACATGAGTACATTTTCATTTCACTGTGAAATATGTCCTGTTAGGTTCACATGAGTACATTTTCATTTCACTGTGAAATATGTCCTGTTAGGTTCACATGAGTACATTTTCATTTCACTGTGAAATATGTCCTGTTAGGTTCACATGAGTCCACTTTCATTTCACTGTGAAATATGTCCTGTTAGGTTCACATGAGTACATTTTCATTTCACTGTGAAATATGTCCTGTTAGGTTCACATGAGTCCACTTTCATTTCACTGTGAAATATGTCCTGTTAGGTTCACATGAGTACATTTTTATTTCACTGTGAAATATGTCCTGTTAGGTTCACATGAGTACATTTTCATTTCACTGTGAAATATGCCCTGTTAGGTTCACATGAGTCCACTTTCATTTCACTGTGAAATATGTCCTGTTAGGTTCACATGAGTACATTTTCATTTCACTGTGAAATATGTCCTGTTAGGTTCACATGAGTACATTTTCATTTCACTGTGAAATATGTCCTGTTAGGTTCACATGAGTACAATTTCATTTCACTGTGAAATATGTCATGTTAGGTTAACATGAGTCCACTTTCATTTCACTGTGAAATATGTCTTGTTAGGTTCACATGAGTACATTTTCATTTCACTGTGAAATATGTCCTGTTAGGTTCACATG
Source organism: Meghimatium bilineatum (assembly GCA_034231615.1). NCBI lineage: Eukaryota > Metazoa > Mollusca > Gastropoda > Stylommatophora > Philomycidae > Meghimatium > Meghimatium bilineatum. The sequence goes on along the minus strand of CM067306.1, from coordinate 13,518,043 downwards.
AGTACATTTTCATTTCACTGTGAAATATGTCCTGTTAGGTTCACATGAGTACATTTTCATTTCACTGTTAAATATGTCCTGTTAGGTTCACATGAGTCCACTTTCATTTCACTGTGAAATATGTCCTGTTAGGTTCACATGAGTACATTTTCATTTCACTGTGAAATATGTCCTGTTAGGTTCACATGAGTACATTTTCATTTCACTGTGAAATATGTCCTGTTAGGTTCACATGAGTCCACTTTCATTTCACTGTGAAATATGTCCTGTTAGGTTCACATGAGTACATTTTCATTTCACTGTAAAATATGTCCTGTTAGGTTCACATGAGTACATTTTCATTTCACTGTGAAATATGTCCTGTTAGGTTCACATGAGTACATTTTCATTTCACTGTGAAATATTTCATGTTAGGTTCACATGAGTCCACTTTCATTTCACTGTGAAATATGTCCTGTTAGGTTCACATGAGTACATTTTAATTTCACTGTGAAATATGTCCTGTTAGGTTCACATGAGTACATTTTCATTTCACTGTGAAATATGTCCTGTTAGGTTCACATGAGTACATTTTCATTTCACTGTGAAATATGTCCTGTTAGGTTCACATGAGTACATTTTCATTTCACTGTGAAATATGTCCTTTTAGGTTCACATGAGTACATTTTCATTTCACTGTGAAATATGTCCTGTTAGGTTCACATGAGTCCACTTTCATTTCACTGTGAAATATGTCCTGTTAGGTTCACATGAGTACATTTTCATTTCACTGTGAAATATGTCCTGTTAGGTTCACATGAGTACATTTTCATTTCACTTTGAAATATGTCCTGTTAGGTTCACATGAGTACAATTTCATTTCACTGTGAAATATGTCATGTTAGGTTAACATGAGTCCACTTTCATTTCACTGTGAAATTTGTCCTTTTAGGTTCACATGAGTACATTTTCATTTCACTGTGAAATATGTCCTGTTAGGTCCACATGAGTACATTTTCATTTCATTGTGAATTATGTCCTGTTAGGTTCACATGAGTACATTTTCATTTCACTGTGAAATATGTCCTGTTAGGTTCACATGAGTCCACTTTCATTTCATTGTGAAATACAATCTCTTTCAAGAGTGCAACATCGATGTTTGCTCCTGGAGACTACAGCTCTTGGTTGCTCAGCTTAACACACCGAGATCACTGCTGGCATCACTAAATTTGAAAAAAAAAATAGAATACTGCCATTCAAGCGTCGGAAACTGAACCGACAAATCCTAAAAATCTCAAACTCCGAACCATCTGCACACCTGCGCACCTGCATGAACTGCTATTTGCCTTGCACGAATCGGACTCATTGGACATCTACCAACTCACAAGCCAAATTAGACAATCACAAATGTTTTTTGATAACTTCTTCCCAAGCATTTATTGTTTTTCATGCCATGCTCATCTTCGCTGCGAAGTAGTAACCTCATTACTACTTCGCCATAGCTTTCTCATTTGTGTTAATGTGAATGTTGCATCTGTGAGTCTTCTTCTAATATTGACTGAACAACTTCTAGAACTGTTTAAATGTGTATCCAGATATTCGACTTTGTTTAAAAATTATTGTTCGTTATTGTCTACATTGATTATTGATTTTATCTATGTGCTGTATGTTATCATCATTTTTGTTTTATCTGCGTTTAGATAAGTATTTTGGATCTCGCTGTATTTCTTTGTTGTTGTGATTAGCTGTTTCAGTCTCTCGGAATGTCTTATAAGGAGGACTTTTCTTCTGGAATCTTATTTCAGGAATCATGTACACACCGACATTTTTTTGGGGATTAAACTCATTTTCCTATAGTTTTTCTCTTCTTCTTCTTTCGTTTACTTCAAATATGTCTATATCTGTAATTCTGTCTCCTTAATAACACTCACTGTCTTTTGTAGTTCATACAGTGTCCCGTAGAGCTTTGATTCCAGTGTTGTGTCCTCAGGCCAATATGTCTGCCTCAGCGTTTCATACTCAGAACACTCTTGAAGTATATGTTTAGTACTCTGGGCTGGCTGCCCACATGTGTACATGGTCGTGTTGCCATATTGAACTTTGTGTACATGTGATTGCGGAGTCGGTTGTGTCCTGTTCTGAGGCGTAGAATTATAACTTGTTCTGATCTATTCATAATGTGATAGTAATTTTTTGTTGGTGGTTGTGGGTTTCTTATTGACTTGATCATCTGTTTCTTCTGATGGTAGGTGATTGGTATATATGGGTGGTCTTCGGCTGCACCTTCCTTATCCAGTTGATCTGCTTTTTCATTTCCTGGTATTCCACAGTGAGAGGGTATCCACTGTTAAGATGGTAGTTTTTTCTCTTAAATGTCTCATTCTATTCTATTCATATATTCTAACAAGATAAGGGGATAGAGTGCATCATTATATCAATATGCTTCAATAGACAAAGTAAATACGCAAGCGTGCTAACTTTTTCAAATTTTAGAAGTTTCTAGTGACAGTAATATTTTTAATCACATCGCTCTACAAAAACCATAGCAAAGTTCACTAAAGAAAAGATAGAAACAGAGAGAAGAAGTTGGAGGGAAAAAACTAAAAATTTAAATTTGAAAATGGAAGGGTGAAAGCTGTGGAAACTAACCAAGCAAATTAATGATGATAGCAATACCCAGCGACAATAAAACTACGCTGGAAGATTCAGGCAAACTCCACTGTGGCAAACAAGCAGCTTACAAGCGTGCGGAATTTTACAGAAAAGAAAGCACAATTACCATAAATACATGTAGACAACGAAGCATTCGTCAAGAAATAAATAATGATAAGAACAAGACAAACTGCCCAGACGTCATGTCCAAATTATTCACAATAGAAGGACTAAAGGCATCTATAGGGAAACTAAAGGATAGGAAATCACCAGGACCGGACGGTGTCACCAATGAAATGCTTATGAACCTAGGACATGCAGCAATGTACACATTATTACAGATATACAACTATAGTTGCGAAACCGGCAATGTACCACACTCGTGGAGAGAAATGTTTATGTGTCCTATTATTAAAAAACAAAAGACAAACAGAAGTCCTACAGTTATAGACCAATAAGTCTTATGAGTTGTGTCTGCAAGACAATGAAAATGATGGTCAACAGAAGACCAAAGTGGTACCTAGAATTTGAGAAGCTATTGGTGCCAGAACAAGTTGGGTTTAGAGAGTGTAACAGTACAGAATACCAAATAACATTCCTGTCCCAGAACATATAAGACGCATTTCAAGAAAAGAAAAAAGTTTTCACCCTATGGATAGATCTTCAAAAAGCTTTCGACAAGGTCTGGAAAGATGGACTGATAATAAAGCTGCAAAGAAACGGAATAGGGGGCAACATGAGCAGGTGGATCCGTTCCTTACTAAACAACATGAAAACAAGAGTCACCATGGAAGGATACAACAGCAAAAAAATACTCCTAAAACATGGAGTTCCTCAATGCTCAGTTTTGTCTCTAACTCTGTTTCCTGTCTTCATAAATGATATAATTTGTAAATTACCACAAGGTGTAAGAGCTGCAATGTATGCTGATGACTTGGTGGTGTGGTGTGTAGAAGAACATCTAAAGATCGCCAACAAAAAATACAAAAACGCAGCAGACAACATAGCAGCATGGGCAGATAAATGGATGGTAAAGATAAATGCTGAAATGTCTTCAACAACACTCTTCACACTCTCAAATAGGGACAAAGCAGGAGAGATAAGACTCGGAAATGTACTTATCCAAATAGAAGACGAGCCGGTGTACTTGGGCACTACGATAGATAAAAGACTGACAAGGAGGCCTCACATTTAGAAAATAGAAGCAAATGCAAGATAGAAACTTGCCTTCCCTGAGCAAATTCGCAGGAACAAACTGGGGGGGGGGGGGGGAGAGGGGGGCCACTGAGGCAACTTTGAAGAAAGTATATACATGAGTAATTAGACCAGTACTAGAATATTGATCAACAGCATGGACATCAGCAGCCAACTCCCATCTACAAGCCATGAACAAGGTACTAAATCGAGCACTTCGCCTTATCACAGGTGCCATGAAGACCTCTCCCATAAATGAAATGGAAAAAATTACATATATCATTCCCCTTACCATACAGGCGAGACACTAAGACCATGGTACATGCAGAAAAGTACAAGAGCATGCCAGCACATTTCAATGAGGGCCAGACACAGTGACCTAGCCAGTGGAAGACTGAAGAGGAGCAGTTTTATACACCGATCCAAAAAAAAACTAAACAGAATATATCAGGATGAACTACCAGACATAACAAGAGAAATATCACCAACACTTTTTCCAGTTCCGTGAGAGGAAAACCCAAATCTCACTATCAGAACCACCATAAACAGCTACCACACTGTGATAGAACTGAATAATCTTCAAAAGAAAACAATAGTATGCAACATGATTGAAGATATGTACCCCAGAGAAGCATGTTTACAAGTATATACCGACGGATCAGCAACCAGAGCAGTAAAGAATGGAGGTTCTAGCGTGTACATAAGATATCCAGAAAAAGAAAATGAATCCACATGTTCACCAACTTGAATATTCTGCTCCAACTACTCTGCAGAAGTACAGGCTTTAAACATTGCTAAAAGAAATAATTAAAAACACAAGAAGTCAATGCCAGCAGGTGGTATTTCTTACTGATGCTATATCTGTCCTACATGCCCTTGACAGCGATAAACTGCCATACCTGAAGAAAGCCACGTGAGAAGTGAGCAGAGTATCCAAAGAAGGGTAGTACTACAGTGGATACCATCCCACTGTGACATACCAGGAAATGAAAAGGCAGACATGCTGTCAAAGGATAGAGCAACACAGGAAAAATAGACCAAGAAATCACCTACCAAGAAAAGAAGACCCACATCAAAGACCCATCATGACAGTCGACCACCCAAAAGACAATTACCACTATCTCAACAGAGCAGAACAGTTTATTATCTTCCGCCTCAGAACAGGACACAACAGATTAAATAACCACTTAAATAGACTAAGATTGGTCCCATAACCAGTATGCCTTTGTGGGCAGGCAGAACAGACAGCTGAACATATCCTGCAAGACTGCAATACACTAAACCAGTTACGGGAAGAACACTGGCCCAAAGAGATGGATATCCACAGAAAGATGTATGGGAGCACTGAAGAGCTTTCAAATACAGCAGCATTTATTAAGAAAACAGGACTTGCGGTGTAGACATGTCAAACTCCGAATGAAAAGAAGAAGAATCTTTGGTTCTACAAGATCAGAGTTACTGAACTCGAACTGAATTTGTGTTTCAAAAGCTACACTCTTGTGTTTTACCTTTACAAAATATGTCACTGGTGCACTAACTGTCGCCTGAACATTAATTCATAAACCGGTGTCGTATGACTGGACCAGCATTTAAACATCCTCTTGTAACGATTAGATACAATACACTTTTTGTAACTGCGAAATTTAGCTTTTGTCATCTTGATTCTCTTTTCAGATCTTGATTCATGGTTGTTATCACGACAGTGTGATATTGGTGTAAACATCGGATCAGCAGTGATAACCTAGTCATAACTCCAATAACATACAAAGTTTAAGTAAATTGTATTTTATCAGAAGCTAGCAGATATGCATTTTGACTTTCCAGAAAGCAATGTTTACATATACTGTATAATATTGAAATCTATACTGCCACAAATGTTTTTTGATCGCTACACCACGAGAAGGATGTGTGGTAAAGGAATAAAAAAAAAAAAAAAGTAACCCATATCATTTATTAATGCCGTGGGGGTGTGAGATGTTAGCGATCTCACATTTCAGAGGCTCTGCAAATGAGGGTGGGAGCCATCTCCTCTCCCTCGCAGTCTTTACTTCCCGGATTAATCCGGTACCCACTTAAGGCTGGGTAGACCCGGGAGCCGTTGCGATCTGAAAAACATTTCCGCCTCAACTGGGGAATGAACCCAGGACCGCTCAAACCACAGCGCTGACGCGGTTCCCAAGGTAAAGGTATGCTAACATGCTAATAGTGGGTGTTGAAATTCAAGATGTTGTATGTTAAATACATCCGATACTAATTGATAGTAAATATTTTGGTTCTTTCCTAGAACGCGGGTCCTCGAAGCGCTATTTGCATGGAATATGTGGTGTTTCTTTATGTATGTGTTAGTTAGATATTGCGGTGTAGCCATGTAAATTTCATAATACAACAATGAGACAGGATTAGGAAAACGTCAGTGAGAACACAATGGTTCGCAGTAAAATCAAGAGTATTCTGGAGACGACTACTAGTAATATTAAACAACAAAGGACGAAACAACATATTAAATTTGCTATAATCAACACGTGTGGTTTAAAAAATAAGACACAAGACCTTATAGATGAAATGAAAAGATACAATTAAAAAAAAATACTAGGACTAGCAGATGCGAGGATTAAAGACAGGTTCTTGATTCTTTATTAGACACTGGCCTCACAGTAAGTGGGGCATTCCTATAAGTGGTCCGCCCTCTGTTCCAACATCGATCCGACTCGATGGTGTTGTGAGTCTAATGCCGCCAAAACAGACGTCGACATCAGGGCATAACTCTGGTCCTTTCGACAGGTTTCTTTGTTGTTCCGCCCACCCCTGCCGTGCCGGTAACTAGTTCAAACACAACGTCGGCCTGTCGGAACAATATTGTAACTGTTATCGAAGGTAATGACTACAGGATTGTATAGATGACGTGTCATGAAGCTTTTGTAAGAAGATAACCTCAAAATAAAGGTATGTCATCTACTAAGGTTTTCTATTTCATAGGTGGTTTTCTAGTAGAACCTTGAAAGACAGGGGATGTAAGCAACTATATGAATATTACACGTTCCTATACAGTGCCAAGAGCAAGGCACGGGGTGGGCTGTGTCGTAGATATGACATACGCCAAGAACATAGTTCAGGTCACACATCAGAATGAACGATCAATGTCGGTCACCATTATAATAGACCATGTAAACACAACATTTATACAGGCCTATGCCCCATAAAATACCGAAAACGAAAGAGATGAATTTTTTGAGGATATAAACGGATTATTAAATAACAGCAGTAATGATGATGACCTATATATTTTGGAAGATTCTAACGCACATCTTGGCGCGATTAGGGAAGCAATAGAGGAATATAAAGGACCTTTCGGCAACGTCAGAAACAAGATTAACGACATCGGTTATCAACTAATAGATACGTGCATCCATCACAACCTCTTTATAGCGAACAACTTCTTTATAACATAGATAGGCACAAATATGCACATGGTATAATTGGAGCAGCTTGGAATGCAATAGCCAGATAGACTTTATACTTACAAAAAGAAACAATAGACGAAAAATAACAGATGCACGAGTAATACCTAACATGTGTGTAGACACTGACTATAAGGCAGTAATACCTACCATGTGTGCAGACACTGACTATAAGGCAGTAATACCTACCATGTGTGCAGACACTGACCATGAGGCAGTAATACCTAACATGTGTGCAGACACTGACTATACGGCAGTAATACCTAACATGTGTGCAGACACTGACTATAAAACAGTAATACCTAACATGTGTGCAGACACTGACTATAAGGCAGTAATACCTACCATGTGTGCAGACACTGACCATGAGGCAGTAATACCTAACATGTGTGCAGACACTGACTATAAAACAGTAATACCTAACATGTGTGCAGACACTGACTATACGGCAGTAATACCTAACATGTGTGCAGACACTGACTATAAAACAGTAATACCTAACATGTGTGCAGACACTGACTATACGGCAGTAATACCTAACATGTGTGCAGACACTGACTATAAAACAGTAATACCTAACATGTGTGCAGACACTGACTATAAAACAGTAATACCTAACATGTGTGCAGACACTGACTATAAGGCAGTAATACCTACCATGTGTGCAGACACTGACTATACGGCAGTAATACCTAACATGTGTGCAGACACTGACTATAAGGCAGTAATACCTACCATGTGTGCAGACACTGACCATGAGGCAGTAATACCTAACATGTGTGCAGACACTGACCATAAGGCAGTAATAATAACAGTCAAAACAAACTGAGAGAATTATAGCAAGCACAAGAAAAGTACAAAGCACCAAGGGCAACTAAATATACAGAAATAAGAAGAACTAAACATGCGCGAAAATATATCCAGGAAGTTAACAAAGAATTCACAAAGCTACCAGAAAACACCCAAGACACAGAAGAAGAATGGAAATATTTCAAAAATACCAACACACAAACAGCAGGAAATATATGCGGATATAAAAATAATAAAAGCACGAAACCAAAAATAACAGATATGTGGACAGTGGTAAAAAACGTGACGACAGATAAGAAACACAAATACAAGAAATGAGTAACAACCAAAACTCATGAAGATTACTTAGCATAAAAGACTGCAAAGATTAACACCAAGAAAATCATCAACTCTGCAAAAACTAAGTCATGGCAAGAATATGGAGAAATGTTTAACAAGGATAGACAGGCAAAATACACCAACGACATTCTACAAGACAGTACAAAACATGAGAAGTAAAAAAGACACGAACCAACAGAAATAATCAACGATGAACATATCAACAACTAAAAAGGAACCATGAAATCATAGAAAAATTACTTCAAGCACCTGTTAAACTTAAAGGAAGGTGAAGAGATTACAACAATAAATACAATAGTAGAAGACATAGAACCATACATCATGAAATCTGAAATTCAAGACGCAGTTAAACATACACCAAATACCAAAGCTCCAGGAATAGACGAAATACGTATAGAACTAATAAAACTGCTAACAGTGACATGTATAAAGTGGCTACACAGACTGTTCAATGTGATATGGAAGACGCAAAAGGACACCACAGGAGATGAATACAGCGGTGATAGATTCCCATCTGAAAAAAAGGTACTGCAATAAGAATATAGGTATATCACGCTAAAGCCACATAGGAAAAATCTTGAGCAAGATGCTAGAGAGAAGGATGCGCGCATATATAGAATCACAGCTCAATAACACACAATTAGGCTTTCAGAAAACATAAAAGATGTACAGACGCAATCTTCGCCATCAAACAACATTTAGAAAGAGCAACAGAACATAACCAAGATTACTATCTGGCTTTCGTGGATAAAGAGAAAGCTTTTTACAGAGTGAATAGAGCACAACTATGGATAACACTACAGACATACGAAGTTCCCCAACATCTGATAAGCTTATGTCAGAGTATATACGCCAATAGTCAATGCGAAGTAAGAACAAACACAGGTACATCGGATAATTTCCAAATTCATTCGGGCGAGAGATAGGAAAGTGTACAAACCCCTATTGTTGATAACATACATAGATCACATTTGCCAAGTAGCAAAGACAACGGAAGAATAGCCGGTAAATTATAAATTATTAATTTATATTATTAATTAATATATATTTCAAATTATAAATTTGAAATTATTAACTGAAAGAAAATATTATGTCGTGATATAAATGTAACTAACACCATTTATCGTATTTAATCATCTTACATGGCCAGATTTAGTTATACATGGCTTTCCTTTAATATAAAAACCCAGACTCAGAGAGTAAGTACAAGCCAGTAGCATTAGTAACAACACACGATTCATGTCGATGTTCTGTGTGCACTTGAAATTTGCAAAGAATTTTATATTAGTTTCAGACACAGCTATTAACGTGATAAAATAAAGGGAAGATAACAACGGAGACAAACTAAAATACATCAATAAACTCATTGCATATAAGGGCGTTGTGATACTATATAAAATGCTTTCAAAGACAAAGTCCTCCAGCTGTTACTATCTTCAGTGGTGTGGAGGAGTGTGGACAAATCTTGACCTGTTCAGTATTTAAAATGTATGCGCGTGATTTTCTTTAACCAACTACTCTTCTTCCACTTTTCACTATTCCCCGTAATATAGTATTTTTTTACAGGAAATCATATCGGCACACAAGTCCAAACCGTGCAGGTTTTTCTGGTTTTACTACAAATCATATCGGCACACAAGTCCAAATCGTGCAGGTTTTCTATGATTTACTACAAATACGCACTAGAATGTAAAAACGTAAACAAAAGCGAAACATGTTCACAGTTTCATGCTGTCTGTGACGACGTTTGTATTCTCTATTCATAGCTTGGCAGTTTTCTCTATGCGCTGTTGATTCAAGCTTACCTCTGTGCCGATGCAAGTCAGTAGCCTTAGTTAGTCGTGTTTGTCTTTGTTGAAGGGTGTATTGATCAATTCTTTGCATTTCTCTTTCAATTCTATGTTTATGATCTGCAACATTTGTGACACGAAAGCGAGAGAGTGACTCTTGACTGTAACTGCTCAAATAACTAGTTTTCCGCTCTTTTTTAACGCTTTTTTTTGCGATTACAGCATCTTCATCCATCATTCAACGCAAATTATATGTATATTTAACATACAATATATTGTAGATAACTTTAACCACAAGCTAATACAGAAGTTTACCTGTTAGCGCATCAATAACATTTGATACAAAAATATCGTCTGCATTGATTAACATCACAACATCAATCGTTTTGATTGGATGTCGCAAGGAAATCGGTGAATTAAGTGTACTTTTAATAGAACGTTCCCGAGAGACTGGCAGAACATGGCTAATATATTTAAAATAGTGCGTTAATAAATTACTTTGCAATTTTATTTCGTAAAATACGCCAACTAGTTTGATACAGTAGGAAGTAATCAAAAGTAATGAGACTGAAATTAATATGGAAAAAAAAAATTAAGATATTACCTTACCTGTATAATTATATCAATGTGCACAGGGATCCTCAGATAGAATAAGTTATGTAGTTTTATTTGCAATATCACTCACAATATATATATATAGTACAAAGCAATAATTGCTCAGTACAACTTCAAAGTAAATACTTAAATTTGATTTGTCTAGAGCAAGCTTTTCATCACCGTCAGGTAGGAGTTACTTAAACTGACAGCTGTGCTGACAGTTTAATATATGAAAGTTAGTAGCGCCTACTAATTATCTATTTTACAACAGGAAAGAAATGGTTCTGATTGGGCAATAAATATTGATAATAAATTAACTCGATAACGACAAAAACGATATAGACTTCAGGCGGAAAATAATTACTACGTTGTCTGGTCTATGTACGGAGGATGAGTGAAAGAAGAGCATACACATCACGTCTTGTTCGATTATTAGTTCGTGGATTTGTCTGTGTAGAGTCAGACACGCCTCTTTTAACCGTGGAATGGTTTTCCATTAGTTATATCAGGGCGTATATTGTGGCCCAATGGCCTGGGTTGTCCTGTTAGGGACTGGTGATTTTACCTGGGGTCTGCTCTGCGTGTCTTTATAAGGACAAAAACATATTGGGGGATTGGAATGCAGACCTAAGAAGGACTATTTTGTTGTACTTGGGGCGTTTGGTGTTAAACTCGTGGGTCTTGGTTCTCCTCCTGGAAATAGATGGTTGTGGGTCTTTTGTTGGCATCCAAATGTTTTGATGGTCTTGTAGACTCTATGGAGGAATGTGTGTTTTCTTTTTAATGTATTTTTTATTCAATAAACGACTTCATGCTTATATACATATATAGTATTTTTCCATTAAGCAGTGGGTTCTTACACACACATGGTCATACATATATACATGCATACATATACTTTACACATCATAAATACACCATTCACCCATATACTTTACACATCATAAATACACCATTCACCCATATACTTTACGTATCATAAATACACATTGACCCATATACTTTACATATCATAAATACACATTCACTCATATACTTTACATATACGTAACATGTATCCATATACTTTACATTTCATACATACATATATACCCATACTTTACACATCATATATACCCATGCACCTATATGTTTTTCATATCGTACACACTCATACACCCGTATGTTTTCATATATGTACTCATAGTCTCATATATATATATATATATATATAACTCGCTCTCTTGTGTTCCTTTTTAACTTGTGCTTTCATTCATACATACTTATACAGTTGCGTACCCCGATAGTACGCATATGTATATACGGTATACTACTGGTACTATTGGCCTTTCATACTTCATTCTCACAATAGTACCAGTATTTAAGCCCTCCCCCCCCCCCCACCAATAATAATTTTAAAAATTTAAAGAAAAAAAAGGATGAAAAGAAAATGTATCTTATGTATACCCACTAGAAATAGGGTCTTTTGTTCGTTTAATCTATTGGTTGAGATTTCCTAATACTAATGATTTCTCTCTGTTCATGTAATTGTTTATGTAATGATATGGTACGGGAAACCCTCACTCTTTCACTCTAATTCTTGTTGGAGGAGATATCTGGTCTAGGTGGTTATGTTCTCTGGATTATGTGGGTTTGGAGTTTAGCCATGTCTTGTCTGATGTTTTATGTTTATCTTTATGCTGTCCTGTCTGGTCATATTATTTTGGTTGTTTTGATTTGTGTGTTTGTTGTGTTGAACTGTTTATGGTTTAGCACTGATGTAAGATTGTATTTAGCGTGTGTGTGTATATAGGTTGATTGGTTTGGCGCTGATTGGTGTTGAAACTCTGGCCGTGTACAATCTTTTTGATTGTTAATGAGGGGGTGGGTTTTGATTAGGGTGAATTGTATTTTGTTGACAACTTTTCTGTCCCTGCGTTCAGGTATTAAAGTCCTCCCCTAATATTCTTGTCTACCTATGATCCCTCTTCATTCCTCCTTACGTTCCTAACCACGCCCTTCACAGTCGCGTCTTGATTCAAGTCATCCGTGGAAATGTCAATTCTCATTATACATGTCAAAAACATTTTTCACTGTTTGTGCGCGCGTACGATTAAATGCTACCCACTGACGAGATTTTACGCTTCTAACATTACGTAGCCTAATAGTCTTTGTTTCCCGATTTCTATTATCTTGTTTTCTAGTGTATCAACAAATTCAGAAAGACTCTGTGTGGTTATGAGATCAATCTACCCTTATCAAAACAGCCCTTTTATATTTTATATGTCTATTTATTAGTCCCCCGTTTAGCGCTAAAGTGTCAGACCTACCCTCTAGCTATTTCGTCTGTGATGTTATGATATGGTCATATGTTTCTGTCCTAATCAGACATATGTCTCGACCCTTTCCAAACAACTAGTGTATGTTCCTGGTCAGCGTGTTGTTCTACGCTTTTGCCGTACGAATGTCAAAAACGTATCTTAGGGTGACTAGTCTGTCATTATATTCGTACGTGGCCATCGTGCAGCGTCTGTTTCAGTCCATATGTAGTACCAGATGATTACTATTCCATAAAACACACATCTGCTGTCTCAATATAATGTATTACTATTCTATAAAACACACATCTGCTGTCTCAATATAATGTATTACTATTCTATAAAACACACATCTGCTGTCTCAATATAATGTATTACTATTCCATAAAACACACATCTGCTGTCTCAATATAATGTATTACTATTCCATAAAACACACATCTGATGTCTCAATATAATGTATTACTATTCCATAAAACACACATCTGATGTCTCAATATAATGTATTACTATTCCATAAAACACACATCTGCTGTCTCAATATAATGTATTACTATTCTATAAAACACACATCTGCTGTCTCAATATAATGTATTACTATTCCATAAAACACACATCTGATGTCTCAATATAATGTATTACTATTCCATAAAACACACATCTGATGTCTCAATATAATGTATTACTATTCTATAAAACACACATCTGCTGTCTCAATATAATGTATTACTATTCCATAAAACACACATCTGATGTCTCAATATAATGTATTACTATTCTATAAAACACACATCTGATGTCTCAATATAATGTATTACTATTCTATGAAGTTCATCTCTACTGTTTCTGTGAATTATTAGATCCACCTCTACTGTCTCTATATAATTAGTTACTTTTCTATAAAAACCCACCTCTAGTTCTCTACATAGTATGTTACTATTCTATAAAACCCAACCTCTAGTGTCCTTACATACATTTTTACTATTCTATATGTCTAATCCCATACTGTTCGACATAATTTGGTACTATTCTATATCGCCACATACATACTGTGTCTGTGACTCAAAATTGTAATAAATTTAGAAACACTGTGTTCTGCCATACATGTCGCACGAGTCGACTAAGGACATATGTGGGTGGAGTTAACTCTCCCATTCCATAAAGGATCAAAGGGATCTAGAAGTCATGCTGAATTATGATATGTCATTCAGCAATTCGCCCATATTGCATCGAAACTGTAATCCATTACATTGTTAATTTCGTTCTCCGGACGGCTTCATGTTAGTCTACATTATTTTGAGAACGAACGAAGAAATAGATCTCAAAGAAACAGCTAATCATAGATATGCATTCAGAGATAAAAGTAATACAACACATAAAGAGAGATTTGAACAAGCGCAGTTTTGCTGGCACCTACTTGCCTCTTATCTAAGGTAACATACACGTTAAATAAAGGCATATTATTTAACTTTTTATCTAGCCTTATGTGAACACATGATAGTGGGTTGAAAAAGAGGAAGACGCAAAATTACCCTAAAAATCACCATACTTAAAAAATAAAAAAAATAATAGGTTGCAAATCAGTACAAGAACGAAAATTACAGGTGACAGACAACGCGTGGATAATGAACACCTCTACCCTATGTGTCGCAAGTCCCACGAAATAAACAAACGAATTAATCGAAGTGAGTTGAATGTTCACTGAAGACATAGAAATAAAGGTCTGTGAAAACGTATTATATACATATTTCATGCATGCACTACACAGAGCGTATGACAAATGTATATATAAGAAATAATAGATTAGAAATATATATATATATATATGTTTGTCTTCTGTTAAATGTTCCACGTGGATGTTAAAGAGATGTAGGCCACTTTCATCAAGTCAAACATATATTTATATATTTTAATTATCAGACCACAAAGCCACAGGAGTGACCAGAATACAGAGAATTAGAAACGATGTCATAAGAGAAAGAGTGGGTGTCATATCAATTCTACAATACATACAATAAAAAACAGATACAATGGTTTGGTCATCTGGAAAGAATGCCGTGTGATTCATTAGTTTATAAAGCATATACTAAGAGAGGAGACGCAGAAAGAAGAGCCAATGGTAGACCTAGAGTACGCTGAATCGACATCAACGAGACATTATACGAACACCAAATAACATTATCTGAAGCTGCCAGAAAAGCGAGAACAATAACATTGTATCTCCCTCGACAACCGTAAAGGGTAAAAGAGGAAAGAAAGAAGAAGACGAAGAAGATATATTAATTTATAGAAGATGTTGGGTCAAAGGGCATGAGCCCATGGACCGCTGGATCAGCAACTAACCATAGAAGACGTTGGAGAATTCCGTGATAGGAAAATACAAAATCAGAGGTTTTGACAACACCGAACAAAAGAACTATTGACGGCAATAGAATTACAGAGAAAAAACATTATGCATATTTATAAAGTGATGTATATATTTTTGAAGTTGAGTGACGGCGAACAAGAGGGATAGAATATGGGAAAAGTAATTGTTATTTTGAAATAAGTAAAAGTGTATTGATATTTTAAAAGTATATCATTTTGCACCATCAAGACAAGATTCTGACAATATTGGAGGACCGTAGCATGTAACAATGATCAAGTACGGCACTTGATGATAATGAGCTATTATAATAACAGCTATTACGTGGTTTTCGTGATAAATATGAAACCGTTGTTTAATCCCTCGATTTACCAAGGCAAATTGCAGTGATCGCATTGTAGACCACAATTATATGTTGGTCTTCGGGACTTGATATCGGACATGCTTCAAACTAGGGCAGCTGTTCTCTGTATCGCCGAAAGCAATTTAGGTAAGTCTTCAATAACTGCAATAACCTACTACCCGAAAGTCACAAGACTTAGAGTCCCTGGCAGAGATATTATTTCTACTTCATCATAGATTTCATATATGACTTCCACTATTTCTTCTTTGAAGAAAACCTGCGGGTTGCCTGCGTGAAGATGACCAAACTCCATCACAAGCAGCGGCGTTTGAGATGGAGACGCAGTAGTGAAACTACTAGGAAGAGCTGAAAAAAGATGGTCAGAAGATGTACATTAGTTCGCGATAGCGAACCGTTGAATGTAGGCATTAACTTTTAACAGTAGATTTATCGATGCAACTATTTGATTTTTTTGTTGATGTACAAGATTAACGCCATTGATGTTGTGCACTAGTTCTTGTATCATAAAAATAAACAAAGGTCTTCTTATACCCTCAGTCATACATATATACATGCACCCATATACTTTACATATGAAAACATACTCATGCACCCATATACTTTACATATCAGGGAAAATCCATGTACCTCTATACTTTACATATCATACATACCCATTCATCCAAATACTTTACATATAAATACACATTCAACCATATACTTTACACATCATAAATGCATATGCACCTATATACTTTACACATTATAAATATATAGGAATGAGATACTTCTCTTGTATCGTGTTCATGATTTAGACTTTCATCAGTTGTTTGTGTTCGTATAAACATTAGTATTGCCGCAAGATAGAATCACCACTATTCAGCCTTTAACCCCCCCCACCCGGGTCACATTCTACTGTGTAAAGTTACTACTGATCTCACACAACAGTGACTAATCTGGGTTGATGCCACCACGTCGTAGTCGTTTTACGTTCGCGCTGTGTCGCTAGCTAATAGAAAGTTGGGTAATGTAGGATAGATAATCGCCACGCAGGACTATCACAGAGAAGGAATTGGCATAAATGAGGCTCATACATTTCTCAGCTGTAGTCATCAACAAAAATGAGACCTGCATTCCAGTGACAGATTACAGCATTCAAATAGCCACGTCTGGTGACCTGACACATCCGAATTTGTCATTACGTATGGGAAACTTTGAAGGAGCTTTGAAAACAAACGCAGGAGTAGGATAATGTGACTCGATCCTTGGTTAGCGCACATGTTCTATGTAGAACTTGCTTATAACGTTAACTGTGAACTCATCGGAAATCAGCCTTCTAAAATGGCACATTTGACTTCTCTCATGATTTTCATTAGTAACTTTGTGTCGACAGACAATTTAAATCACAAGAAAAGATAAATACGAGTTTTAGAAAGAGAATTCCCTATGAGTCTACAGGACTGTATATTAGGGGGACTCTTTCCAGTTGATCTCGTGAAAAAAATATTTCAAAGGCGGGAAATGCTGGCACCATATCTTGACAACCGCCACTTACTGCGAATGTGTAGTTAGGCCTTGTATCAGGAACTTTGTTAAAACTTTCTCCGTAGGATGCAAGTTTTAGAATTGCCGCCCGCTTATATGGTTGTGCTTTGAAATGCCTCCCCATAAAATTATTTTAATTAGTGCCACCTGATGGGGCCGCCTCTCAGCATCACAGAAAGGCACCGCCCCGCCTTGTATTTAGATAAATCGGATGATACGTTAAGACACACGTGTCATTTTATTGTTCAATTTGTATATACGTTTGTGTAGCCATCCAACGGAAAGCCCGAATAAATTTGGATCAGCCAATTTCAATAAAATATTCGCCCTTGTGTTGCCGGGACCCGAAAGGGGAGCAAAGAATAGCAACAACGTTTACCTACCACGCATGTCGTAAAAGGCGACTAAGGAGGCTATGGGATGGAGTTGGCTGTCCCATCCCATATAGGGTCAGTGACCCAAAGCCATGCTGGAGTCGGATGTGTCAGGCCGAAAGGCGCAGATATCGCTGAAATGCTGTAAACCCTGACACAACTTATTCCGTTCTCCGGACTACATCCTACTAATCTGCAGGAGTTTGAGAATGAACGAAGAAGAAGAAGAAGATTGAAATATTGAAATATTTACTAAGGACTTTTGTTGTTTGGGAATTTAATATCACATGGATTTTTCCCATGTCACAACTGGAACCAGGACTTCATTGTGAAAAGAATATCGATACTGTCTTCTTTGCGTGACATGGTTTATAATGAGACTAAGGAATGTTGTGTGATGTTGCTGACATGGTTTATGATGAGACTAAGGAATGCTGTGTGATGTTTCTGACATGGTTTATGATGAGACTAAGGAATGTTGTGTGATGTTGCTGACATGGTTTATGATGAGACTGAGGAATGTTGTGGGGAAATTGCTGACAACATAATCGCTGTGGAAAGAATATGCAGTTACTGTGTGTCTGGACTGGATTTCATACTTCTGCCTCCTGTCAAATGTTGCACATCAATGTTGAAGAGATGTAAGACGTCAGACAATACACCTTTGTCCTTTTGTGGCCGACTACTAGCTTACCCAGAAGACACGATATGATATCAGTGCAGATAAATAACAGACATGACAGAAGACGGATGGACTGGTTATTCCTATGCTGCGCTCTTGGCACAACGTGGTAATTTTTAGATAATGTTAAATTGGTATGTCTACCCTTGGGGACTAAGCATATATCCATATGTATCTAAAGAAATTATACATTTGAGACAACGATGCTTATATGTATTTTTGTAGCTTATGTGTATGGTACCTCGGTTACTCATATGAGAATGGCATATGCTTGTGCTAGAATGTATATGATATGTCAGGAGATACATTTTCAAATAAAAGTGATTACAGCTGCAACATCATCATCACACGGACACAATATTGGAGGAAACACGAATTTACATTCAGAAATAAATAAAATACAAAACAAAATACGCATTATATATCGTTATATTATTTATTCTTGTCATATCCTCCATATGTTCACGTCAAATGTTTTATACAGATACTGCTCATGATGTTGCTTGCCAGAGAATTGAAAGAGCTAGATGAACCAGTCAGCTTGCACTATTTCTCTAAGTTTGTGCTCAAATCTGATGAAATAACATTAAGAAATTTTAGTTCAAATCATAGAGTGAGTAATGTACAGAACACGGTATCGATGTGATCGAATATTAGTTCAAATCATAGAGTAATGTACAGGATACGGTGTTCATATGAACAAATTTATATTACATCTGACATATGAATTAACCCACGACCGTTGCAGGATTTACGTATAAGCTACACAAGCTATAGGGCCCCCATTTTCCTGAGCAATTGTCATGTATACATTCATATTTGAATATTTATTATATATATTAATATTTATTCATATATGAATTCATTCTTTCATTGGTACCATGCCTTCCGGCGTAGGCGATCATGTCTCTCCATGACACTATTTATGTTATACATTTAAATATATTTTCTGATGATTCTGCATCATTGAAGCCGTTTCTCACGTCGCCTTCCTCTGTCTCTCTTACCCTCGATATTTCCAGTTGCTGCGATGTTCTCCAACCCACCTCTTCTCATGACATGACCCAGAAACTGTGATTGTCGTCTTCTAATACAGTTAATAAGTTCTCTATTTGAGTTGACGAGTTGTAGAATTATAGCATTACTCTTTTTTAGCTGTCCATGATATTTTCAACATTCTTCTATAAAACCATATCTCTGTGGCCTCAAGATGTTTTCTTGCAATATTGTCAATTGTCCATACTTCAGTACCATATAACAGTGTCGGCTATATGTAACATTTTAGTATGTTCTTTCTTACTTCTATTGATAATGATTTATTACATAAGATGTGCCTCATCATCTGGAAAGATGCTTTTGCCTGTGCTGTTTTACTTTTTATCTCTGACGCATCTACCATCTAAAGTAATATTTGCGCCCAAATGTTTAAATGTTTCTAGTTGTTTAAGAACTGTCCAGTTGACCTTGATGTTACATTCAGAAGGGTTATATGTTTTAGCTGTAACTATTACCTCCGTTTTCTTGGTGTTCAAGCTGAGACCTTTGTTTGCGCTGTCTCCTACTATAGTTGTAATCAATTGTTGTAGTTCTTTTTCACTCTTTGCTACCAGAACTGTGTCGTCAGCATGTCTCAGGTTATTCACATTATATCCACCAACAGCTATTCGTGGCATATTTTCTACAAATCTAAACATCATTTCACTGTATAAGTTAAACAGATCAGTTGATAACACACACCCTTGTCGGACTCATTGCCCTATTGGAAGAAATTCCGCTAATATATGAATAAATATTAAGAATATGCAATATAAATATTACATCATTATTTGTCCCAATGCAGCACGTCCGGAACGTTTAGGGACTAATCAAGTCTAAATCCGGCTCTGACCACAACAGAGCCAATGGTTCTTCTTTGTGGTTATTTCTCGTGCACCTGCAGCAGGCCGGCAGCATGTAACTCGGAGAATGTAGTTGCTGTCATCATGGTTTACATCTTAGCTGCGATAACTGATTATTTGGGCCTATAACGTATAATTACAGTATGACTTCTAGGTCATTTTGACCATATATGATATGGGATAGTCTGATCTAAGGCAAAACCACGTCATCATTACTTACGATATGCTTGGCAGGTTAGAGTGCCACCATGATGTTCTCCACGTTTTCGCATTAGCAACATATCGAATGCTGAACTGACTTATCCCGTGTATTCATTGGCTGGGTATAAAAAGCCACCAGTGAATAACAATAGTCAATTAAAGAATTGTGTCGCAGTCATTAGTTATTATTCGTATATTAATATAAAGTAGGTCTAGTTTTTTCAGAGGCAAATGAGTTTTTTATAAGAGCACAGACAAGAACTCAAAGCCGATGACAAAAAACTTAAAGTCGATGTTCTCGTAATATGATTTCTTTATCATTATCTAATCATATCTGCCTTCTTCTTCTTCTGCGATCAATTATCATGCCCCTAGTCTGATATTTATCATATAGAAAGCTGGTTGTTTTTTAGATGTCCCAAAACACTGTGGTACGTGTGACTGAAGAAAGTTATTTACCAAATCATGTGCTTTTAAATCATATATATATACATATATAAATATATATATTACAAAAAATATAAACTTATCATGAACTTCGACAATCAAATAGACTAAAAAGGCATCAAGTTGACAAAATAATTCAAGAGACAACTAGTAACAGACTTCTCAAAAAAAAGTCCAAACCACCTAGCAACACAAACAATTTTTCAAGTATTCCGACTGAACTGATTAGAATCTTATATCAACATGTATTCCGTTTTATTTCTGTTTCACTCAACCAGAAAGCCAAACAAATATTCTCTGGGATAAACGTGAGCTTCAAGATAAGCAACTCAGAAATAGAACGAACGAGATTTAAGACTTCCAATACTATAAGTCCAATATATTATAAATTTCTGGATGTAATACACAGAGACGGATCAGTATAAGTCAAAACTAAGTGATATAATGGAATATACAACATGTTTCTAGAGGACATAACATACAAACAATCTCATGCCACAGGATAGGGGTAACAGTCATTCTTATAGATGTTCAAATATTCAACAATGAAGAGTCCATACATACCCTGAATAAATCAATTCTTGAGGGATTCTTGAAGGAACTCACATTTTTGAATTCGCCATCTGTCTTCGTGAGGTTGTCGAAATGTGCGTGCAATATATACAATATATACAACATAGACAATAAATGGTAGAGCAGACGTGTATGTAATTTAGTTATTTATTTGTTATATTACCTGAAGATTGATGCTGACGGCTGTGTTCAGGACATCCTTTTAACGTGCACACAGTAAATTGTCCATTTTCGCAGTAACATGAGTTGCAGGAATCAACGGCATTATAATGCATCCTGCCCGATTCAACCAACTAAAAGAGAAATACATGAGAAAATGTATCAAGAATGTATCAAAATGTATGAAAATGTTTCAAAGAAAATGTAATGAGGACCACAAGAGAAAGCACATCGTGTGAACACATTGATTGTTAGGACAGCTGAAGAGGAGATGGGCACCATTAGTTAAACCTTTCGGTCACTGAAATACTACAATGGAAAATCACACATACAGAATAAAGAATAGAGCTCTCAAATTTACCAAGAATTGTGTTATCAGCACATGGAATGTGCGCACTCTTTACGCCTACCGAAAGGTCTGGAAACTTACACATGAACTAAACGAGTACACATGTAACATCATGGGTATGGCAGAGGAAAGGTGGACGGAATTGGGTGAAACAACAACGGAGGACAATCATAAAATCTGGTAGAGTGAAGACGAAACAAAACACCAACACGAAGTGGGATTTATTGTTCACTTAAAAAAAAGTGTATGCCCCAACTGTTGATTATGACGAAGAGGAAATAGACGCAGTTTATGGTAAACTAGAATACATTATAAAACAATATCCCCAAAAATATATATATGTTAATAGTACTAGGTGACTGGAACGCAAAAGTGAGACCCGAGGCTTATGATCAAAGGGTAAACATGGTAGGGAAATTTGGAACAGGAGAAATGAAGGAACGACATACATAATCAAATTTATTTCATTCGTACACTGAAAAAAATTCAAGTCCAGCATAAAAAAAGGCACAAACGAGAACTTTTCTAGCAGCCGACATCAGTAGCGACCCTATATGTTTCTATTGACGATAAAAAATAATTGTAAAAGAATCATACTCAAAACAAATGCGCACACTTACGATTTAATCTAGAGAAATTAAAAGATCCATAAATATCAGAGACATTTGAGACAACAATAGGAGGAAAATTTGCAGTTCTAAACCTTTCAAATGCAGATGTTAACTCTCTCACAGAAGCCATGGGAAAAAAACAACTATGTTGCTAAACATCAAATGTGGTATACCTACGAACCTGACGGATTGCGGATTTATTGATTGATTGATCATATAATGGATAGAGAGAGTGAAGAGAAGGGGGGGGAGAAACTTAACCCACCCCCCCCCCAATACGAAAGTGACATTTAATACTTAGAAAGAAGTCAAACAATGGGTTAAATGGTTAGTAATTTTAAAAATAGTTAAATAAATAGTTAATATTTTTCCATAAAATGGTAACTAAAACCCTCACGAAAATTTAAAAAATACCAACGAAAACATAGAAATCAACTTCTTTTGGGGGTAAATTTTCTCTCCCCCTCCCCACTGCCTATCAAAGACTTCTCTACTGTCTTCCTCATTCTTATGGGATATTTGTTGACCTTTTATCACATATAATCACTTTATCTCGATGACTTTTATCACATATGGTCACTTTATCTGGGATTTCCAAATGTATCATTGCAAGGAGGGAAACTCGCCGGATATAACAATGTTAGAGGTAACGGGAGAACAAAAATGCTTTTAAACATTATTTAATAAATTAACGAAACTATTTAACAAATTGTGCAAACTTCTTTAGCGGAAACTATGTGTGTAGGCAGTTACTGTATGCCTACTTATTCGCTGAAGTAGGATGTGTCGGTTCATTAACAAAACAAAAGCACCATAAAGCTCGTCTCCCTTTTTTTCTGGACTTCCACGAGTTGAAAATCTCGTAGGACAATTGTTCTGCTATAAAAGAGATCTAGTGGTAGTTTGAACATGAACGCTAACAAACAAATGTGCAGGTCTATTGTGTCAACAGAAACAGTTTATTTGTTAATAAAACCATGTTTCTGATCCGGAAATAAATAACGGATATTTTTTTAACGTTTGTTTTCAAACTTCCGTTGGATCTTCCCTACATCATGATAATAGACATACTATATTTCCATAATCAAGAGAACGGAATTATATTGTTTCCCTGTATTATTTGTCCCATTCGTACGATACATCTGTCTTCGGCGTTGGTATCTAACACGTTCTATATTATTACCACATCCACTGAACGTTGGATGTCTGTAACCATATCGCTAGTATAGTAGGCCTGCCGTACGACATAAATGGTTCTACTTACACGCTGGTTTCAAGCTCAATGCTAACCACGGTCAAGTATGCTTGATATTTTTGCTGCTGTCTGTACCAATATCAACATGGCCACAGACGTCCACAAACTGATCATTAAAAATCGAACACGTATGCATGAAATGATGTTTAGTGATCTGAATTGATTGATTGTAACTGTAATACTGATCTCACTTTTCAAAATCATTTTGAACGTTGCCATGGCAGTTTGAAGAAAACTTTATTCTCAAATGCTGTTACACGAGTAATTATATAGAGGAAGTGAAACTTGACTTCATGAAGAGAAACTAATTCACTTGTACATAAGGCATGTCAGTAACTAGGGAATCGCCCGTGTGTTGTCGGGGCCCGAAAGGGGAACAAAGAATAGCAACACTTTACCTTCCACGCATGTCGTAAAAGGTGACAAAGGAGGTTATGGAATTGAGTTGGCTGTCACATCCCATATAGGGTCAGTGACCCAAAGCCATGCTGAAGTCGGATGTGTCAGGCCGAAAGGCGCAGATATCGCAGCAATGCTGTAAACAATGACACAACGCATTCTGTTCTCCGGACTACATCCTGATAATCTGCAGGAGTTTGAGAACGAGCGCAGAAGAAGACGCTCAGCACAACGAAATGATATGATTGATGTACTTATTTTTTGATACAGTAATATAATAAGATCTTACCTCGCCAAATCTATTTATGCATGGTAGGTCTTCTATTGGTATAGAAAATGCTTCGTGTGCACAAACCAGACATGCCAATATCAGGAATACAGCTATCTTCATGTTAACGTCTTCTGGCGACTGAATATATTATTATTATTTATCTTATTATCTGAGACAACCTGTACAATGAAGCACAAAAGAATAATGTAAAAATGAAGCAAAGTACTATATATTCTTCATCTTCTGCGCTCGTTCTCAAACTTCCTGCCAACTAACAACATGTAGTTGTGAGTTATCAGGGTCCGAAAAGAGAGCAAAGAATAATGACTAGTACATTTCATGCATGCTGTAATAGACAACTGAGGATGTTTTAGGTATATTTGGTTTTTTCCCCATCGTATTTAGCGTCAAAGTGGTCTAAACTCTATGCTGAAGTCGGATGCATCACGCTTAAAGCGCATATATTACAACAAAGTTGTAAATCCTGTCACACAGCATAATATTCTTCTAGTACACTAGTTTGAGCGAACATTCAAAAAGTCTATATCACGAACAAAGAATTATAGAGATGAATACAGAAAAGCACTGTCGTTTAATAAACCTTATGTAAATAATCAATGAAAGTACATTTAAATGTTATAGAAATATCATTTACAGAAGCTTTTTTGCTATTAACGGAATTACACGAACTATTCCTTAGAATAGAGAATATTGTCAGGAGATTACCCAGAGTTCTCTTGTTGCCGTCTTCACTTATGATCTTGATCGAACTCTAGAACTCATGAGACGTGCCTAATCGAGACTGTCAACAATATAAAATTCGCAAGCTAAATAAAAACAACCTTCACAAGTGACTCATTTGACTAATCCTGTGATTTTCACTGACTGTTTATGCAAATTATATACTAAGCGATCGATAAACTGGAAAATTCAGTTAATTCATTTTAGAATGTTCTTTTGCAATGAATCAGCAGGTCCTATGTTGATGATTGAGCCGTGACGATACCTCTGGCTTTGTAATGTGTAATTACTAGTGAATAAAATATACAACTAAACTTACTCCATCAACCGATTTACATTTACTCACGGATGTCAAGATTATCATAATTAAAGGATGCATTGATCAACTTGAGATTCTTAGATTTTTTTTTTACAACGGAAGTTTACCACATAGTGACATACTTCGTCTTCTGCGTTCAGCATGTGGTCATGCTATACCGTCAGACATGTCGTCAAGACGAAGTCCACTGTCTTCTCCAGGTCAGAGCGGCTGCCCCATAGCTTTTGCTTCAAGTATTTTCCTCTGGCCAGGTCTGCTGTCTCTGCTCTTTGTATGTTGGGCAGTCCTGAAGTATGTGTTCTGGAGTCTGGGTTCCGGATATAGCACGAAGGCAGGTTCACCAATTCAAGTATGTAGCTACAACGATTACAGCAGATGGAAGAAGTTTAACAGAAATAAGAAACAGAATATGGAAGGCAGAAACAACACTCAGAAAAATGAAAAATATATTGTGTGATATGACCTTGTCATTAGGGGCGAGGAATAGAGCTGTAGTGTTATATAACTCATATACTAACATATGTGTGCGTCTTGTACAATCAACAAACAGGAAAGTGGGAAATTAGAGGCATCAGAGATGTGGATTTACAGAAGAATGCTGAGATTACCATAGACTGACAGGAAATTCAATGATTCACTGAAGATCGGTTTTCGAACTACGTGGCGTTTGCTTGCTTGATATATAGTAACATGGTGATGTCTCAGAACGTTTGTAGCTCTTTCAATCCAGCGACTTCGTGATCTTCTTCTGTCTCTTGCTGTTTTTCTTCATGTTGTACTCTATTGATATTGGCGAATATGGGGCATTCCCATTAAGTGCCAATACATTTCAGTCTCTGCTTATCAATATATTGATTCGCCGACTATGTTGTCAAAAGTTCTTGTAATCTCTTCATTCGTCACACGATTTTGTTCTGTTTGCTGTTTTTCTTAGGCATCTTATTTCATACGCAGTGATCTTTCTCTCTTGTTCTTTAGTTAGTGTCCACGTCTGACATTGCTAAGACAATTTGTTTTAAAAATGAATTAATGATTTGCTTTTCGGTGACAGATGCGTGTTTAAAGATTGGCTGTCTTCTTTCGGGATTTAATCAACTCTTCACGATTTTGACGTGTAGACGTATTGAACATATAAGGACATGTTTAAACATACTGAAATGTCTTGTTAATATTCGTCTTTGGAGGCACCTATACCTGTTACCAACAACCATACTTTCTGTCATTCCTTTCTTTTATTTTATTGTCTCTTTTGTTACCACACAACTTCATCTTTATTGCTAAAAGATTGGTTAGGAGCGATCATTCTACAACGTTTAAATAATATAATTACTTCTTTCTTCGTCTTTGTTTGTGTGCATGACCTCTCGTCTGTTAGATTGATATTTTTTCAGGTTCGATTATTTAGATAGTGTTAATTATAGAACGAGTCAGTCACGCTGCATTTTATTGACATTTTCTGTATATTTGTGTTTTGCTTTTGTTTAGTTTGTCCCTCAAAAGAGTTTCTTTTGGGCAATGCTGACCTCCATGAAACACAGTCCTCTGCAACAATTTCTCAGCAATTGTGATCAATAGAAAAGTATTTCATTGTGACCTCGCATACATCATTGTATCTAAAGAATGGTTAGCTTCTGTTTTTTTTTATTCCGAAATTTTGCCAAACATATTTGCTGTGTGATACGTTTTCTTTTGTGCTATAAAATATGTTTTAGGAATGGTGTCATTAGAGAATGGAGTCATGAATGGTGTCATTAGAGAATGGTGTCAAAAGAATGGTTAGCTTCTGGTTTTTTTATTCCGAAATTTTGTCAAACATATTTGCTGTGTGATAAGTTTTCTTTTGTGCTATAAAATATGTTTTAGAAAAAAATGATAATGTAGCATCCCATTTTGAAAACAATAATTCTTTTTTTCTCTATTTAATTTGATTTATTCTCTATTACCTTTTTACATAATCAAAACCTAAGTGCAGAAATCAGCAAAGAAGACAAAATAAATGTCACTATATTATCCACAACATGAACACCTAATAGAATGCTAGCACAAAACAAAAATATTAAATTTATATAACAACATAAACGAAATCGCCAGAATAAAAATGTACCTCTTTCAAGAACAAAGTGAAGTACTTTCCACTGAACCTGTAGACCAGAACTACTTATATATATCCTGTGATGTGGTATAATTATTCCAATTATTTGAGTACAGACAACAGTTGAAGCAATAATATATATGACATTAAACTAAGTATTATAATAGATCTATACTTATGTTCACATTACTGTATATATTGTTTTCTGATCGTTGTCAAATGTCATATTTGATTCTCTTTCTACAGCTCGTAGCATGACAAGTAAATGGTATAATGTAGATCCCACTAGATTACTGATGGGGCGTAGAGTTTAACAGATATGATAACTACTCGTGTAAGAGTTTATTACAGCCATACAATATCTAATTTTGAAATTAAATAGAAAGTTATTTGCACATTTCATTCATTCATTTTCCTTTTGCGCTGAAGTTAGCGCATAGGGCAGAGGTCAGATCTCTCCTATTTTGTCTGTTCAGAGCTATTCTGTGCAGTTCTTGAATAGTATGCATATTGGTTGTTTTACTTTCTCTATGTATTGTTCTTCTGAGTGTTTCTTTTGGTCTACCCATTGCTCTTTTGCCTGTAAGTATCCGTTCAAGAGATTTGTAGTGTATTCTGTTGGTGTCTGCGCGTAGGACATGCCCGATGTAGGACCAACGGCGTTTTCTGATAACATCTGTGATGAAATGTTGATCTGTCTCTTCTCTGGTTTTATCATTCCATTTGAATTCACTGCAATGGGTGTTAGTTATCCTAGGAAGATATTTGTTCTCGAAACTCGGTAATTTCTTTTCTGAAGATAAAGACCTTTTCCAGCTCTCACATCCATATGATAGCACCGGAATAAGGCAGGAATTAAATAAGCGCATTTTCGTGCGTGTGCTGATTGACTTTGACTTCCAGATATTAAACAGTCTGTTAAATGCACTTGATGCTAGAGCAATGCGAGTTGTAATTTATGTCATGACATCACCGTCGAGTGTTAATTTGCTTCCTAGATAGAATTTATGTACTTTTTCAAGTTGTTGTTCATTTAAAGTAATTTCGTTAGTTGAATTGGTGAAGTCCATAATTTCTGTTTTTGATGAATTGATTTAGAGACCTATTTGTCCATTAGTGCATTTATAATATACAACGAGCCAAGACGCAGTTGGACTATCTATCTATCGACATGCCTTTTGCAGAACATTGTTCTCACTGTAAGCTTCTCAGTTATGTACACATTTTCCAGATTCTTTCAGTGAAATGTTCAGAAAATTTCGAAATTCTGTGTTCAATTCAATTTTCACTTCCTTTTACTTTTCCTTCCTGGAGTTTTCCATCCATGATTAATATTTCTAAATCATTGTCTCTTTTTATGTGTCCAAAATTTGTTAGCTTGCTTTCTTTTGAAATAGATTTGAGGAACTTGTCTTCTTCAATATTCATGTCCTCACGGAAACTTCATGCGAACAGAAAAGATCAGCAAGTGTCAATCATTAATAAGTTCATGCTCGTGTATTGATTTTATCTACACAAAGGCCTCAGTGTAGCCAGCACGCTGAAAGCGTCTTTACTTTTGTATTTTTTATCATTTAAAAGTATTGTTAATAAATAGTTTTCTTTCTTATTTGTAGTTATTCGTGTTTTGGTATAAATAACATATTTAATAGTCTGTTAGTCAGTGAATGTGTGGCAAACGAGGCTTGAAATTCTAGTTCAGGTTGCAAAGTGATCAAGCTTGGAACAGAGTAATGCAGTTTTGTTAACAACTGAAAACTCGCATACTAATACACATCAAACGATAAACATAAACACGCATAATAATACACATCAAACGATAAACATAAACACGCATAATAATACACACAAAACTATAAACATAAACACGCATAATAATACACACAAAACGATAAACATAAACATGCATAATAATATACACAAAACGATAAACATAAATACGCATAATAATACACACAAAACGACACACATAGAAATAGGGCTGCTGTTTTCTTTCGAGACATGTCAGAAGAGATGAGGGATAGATTAACTAACTGTCGTTTGTCAATGAAATCAGTATTGTGCACTGCATATCTTGTCTTGACATCTTATTGTTGTCTTCTATTAAATTATCCCCATGGATTACTGCTATGGAACCTACCTTTCCTTTAGAGCTGCACTTTTCAACCTTTGTAAAACTGCAGCCCGGTAAAATAATTTTGTATACGACCAGGGCTAGTCTAAACAAATTATGTACACTCATAAATAACTACCACTCAAAGAGAATATATATATATCACAATCACAATGTCATCAATTCTGTTCTAGATTCTTGTTAATTGTCCGTGATTCTGATATAAATAACAAAATGAGACAAATCAATAACAAAACATTAGGATACCATATATTGTTTATTATTATATACTAATTTCACGTGATATGTCTCATGTAGATAGTGCTCATGGTGTTGCCTGTCAGAGAGTGAACGAGATATAATGAAACTGCATGACTTCAATCTCTAGATCTCTGATCACATCTGATGAAAGAAGACAGAGAAATCTTCGTAAATATAACTCATATTTGTTAGTGTTTAGTATAACAGTGAATAAATATAACAGTGAATAATAACAAATTATATTTGGGGAAGAAATACATAACAAATTAGATCTGGGGAAGAAATACATAAATTAGATCTGGGGATATAAACAAATGGGATAAACCAAATAAATTATATCTGGGGATGAAAGATATAACAAATTATAACTGGGAAAGAAATATATAACAAATTATGTCTGGGAAAAGATATATAACAAATAAATTATATCTGGAAGAGAAATATATACAAAATTATATCTGGGGAATGGAAAGAAAGTATAACAAATTATATCTGGGGAAGAAAGATATAACAATTTATATCTGAGGAAGAAAGATATAACAATTTATATCTGAGGAAGAAAGATATAACAAATTATGTCTGGGGAAACGAGATATAACAAATTATATCTGGGGAAGAAAGATATAACAAATTATAGTTAGGGAAGAAAGATATAACAAATTATAGTTAGGGAAGAAAGATATAACAAATTATATCTGGGGAAGAAAGATATAACAAATTATAGTTAGGGAAGAAAGATATAACAAATTATATCCGGGGAATGGGAATAAAGATATAACAAATTATATGTGTGGAATGGGAAGAAAGATATAACAAATTATATGTGGGGAAGAAAATATAAAAAATTATATGTATGGAACAAATACATTTTAAAATATGCCTGGGAAAATAGATATAATAAATAAATTATATCTGGGAAAGAATTATATAACAAATTATATCTCGGAAAAGATATTTAACAACTTATTTGTGGGAAATGAAGATATATCAAGTTATATTTGGGGAAGAAAGATGCTTGTAGTTCAAGCAGCGTTAGGTTATGATACAACTGTAAGTCATTAACTCCTCGGTTACTATATGCTTATTAAATAGTCGTAAAAGTTGAGCTATTTCTATCATACGTCTACTGGATAGCGATTTTCCTTCTTTGTGCCATATATGATCGTTAAACTGTAATTTTATACTGTGGGGTTTATTTCTAACACGTGTGATGTATTGCTATAATAACAGTTAACCTTTTATAGATTTTTAACATGTTTGGTTATGTTATTGACAAAAGTCTTACAGATAACCCTGACACCTCACTGACCCCTATGTGGACGATGTGAAGACTTCCCTTTAGGTTTATCAGATTAATGATTAAGCAGCAGTGAACTCTCAGTAGTTGACATAACAATATATTAAGCAATTGTTCTTGTGGACGCCCCACAGCGTTTCATATGTACAATAACGATTCCGTTTGTCTAGCAACGTTCAGAGAAACCAACAATGTACATCAAGCTGGGGAAACCAGATTAGCTTCAGCATTGATAGTGGTCCTAGTTGTTATCGTATATAAGGTGTTCCAACTAACAGTTCATAAATGAAAAGTTGCGGTTGGAAGAGACACTATATGCAGGAAGTGACATTTTCCTTAGAAAGCACACAATGAGATAAATATATTATTCCTGCATAATTGGATGGCAGGGAATTCGTAGATGACAACACCAGTCATCCCCATGACCATATCAACAAAGATCGTCAACGTCACTCGGCGTGACACTTAATTGATGAATATTCCCTCTCCATTGCATTACCGGGACCCCAAAGAAAAAAACAATTACCAAGCTACTCATTCCTCATGGAAAACACTTATATTACAAAGAGAGTTGTTTGTTTTAATGAAGGATTTATTTGTCGAAACGACGCATGTCTATGTGATTTTGTTGCATATATTTGGTTTTTACTATTGGAACACTGGGATTTATCTAATATCTGATCACAATCGCCTTTTCATGCATTACTGCAGCATCAAGATTTCCAACTTGTTGGTTATCCCGATACTCTGCTGATTTTTTTATCTAAATATGTTTATACTTTTTTCTTATCCATCAACAGTATTCAGATTTATGTTTTCTTTCAAGAGATAGTGTATCATTGTCTGTGTTCCCCTATCTGTTGGAGAATCATTTTCACCCTCTAAAATGATACGGATGTAATTGTTGCAGTCATCTGACAGAATAAAACTTTCAGCACTTTCATATTTGTTATTTGTATTGACCTTCATACATTTCAGTTGTTTTATCTTTTCCACAAATGTTGTTAGGCTTCGTGGGAAGTTGAAGTTTTCTGTCTTTGATCAACTTTATTGCACTTTTCTTGGTTAGGTTTTCAATACAGATTTAAAATATAGATACAATTTTACAACTTGCTTACTACAAAAGATTGGATGACCTGGTCCATTAGCACAAATAATACATCGGCAAAATGCATTCAATATTATCTAGGCAATATCCTGCTGGACATCTAGTAGTACTTTTGTTCTAGTAGCGAGATATCCAGTCTCTCTCTCTCTCTTTCTATCTCTCTAGACACTATCCTGCTGGACATCTAGTAGTACTTTTGTTCTAGTAGCGAGATATCCAGTCTCTCTCTCTCTCTTTGTATCTCTCTAGACACTATCCTGCTGGACATCTAGTAGTACTTTTGTTCTAGTAGCGAGATATCCAGTCTCTCTCTCTCTCTTTCTATCTCTCTAGACACTATCCTGCTGGACATCTAGTAGTACTTTTGTTCTAGTAGCGAGATATCCAGTCTCTCTCTCTCTCTCTCTTTCTATCTCTCTAGACACTATCCTGCTGGACATCTAGTAGTACTTTTGTTCTAGTAGCGAGATATCCAGTCTCTCTCTCTCTCTTTCTATCTCTCTAGACACTATCCTGCTGGACATCTAGTAGTACTTTTGTTCTAGTAGCGAGATATCCAGTCTCTCTCTCTCTCTCTCTTTCTATCTCTCTAGACACTATCCTGCTGGACATCTAGTAGTACTTTTGTTCTAGTAGCGAGATATCCAGTCTCTCTCTCTCTCTCTCTTTCTATCTCTCTAGACACTATCCTGCTGGACATCTAGTAGTACTTTTGTTCTAGTAGCGAGATATCCAGTCTCTCTCTCTCTCTCTTTCTATCTCTCTAGACACTATCCTGCTGGACATCTAGTAGTACTTTTGTTCTAGTAGCGAGATATCCAGTCTCTCTCTCTCTCTCTTTCTATCTCTCTAGACACTATCCTGCTGGACATCTAGTAGTACTTTTGTTCTAGTAGCGAGATATCCAGTCTCTCTCTCTCTCTCTTTCTATCTCTCTAGACACTATCCTGCTGGACATCTAGTAGTACTTTTGTTCTAGTAGCGAGATATCCAGTCTCTCTCTCTCTCTCTTTCTATCTCTCTAGACACTATCCTGCTGGACATCTAGTAGTACTTTTGTTCTAGTAGCGAGATATCCAGTCTCTCTCTCTCTCTCTTTCTATCTCTCTAGACACTATCCTGCTGGACATCTAGTAGTACTTTTGTTCTAGTAGCGAGATATCCAGTCTCTCTCTCTCTCTCTTTCTATCTCTCTAGACACTATCCTGCTGGACATCTAGTAGTACTTTTGTTCTAGTAGCGAGATATCCAGTCTCTCTCTCTCTCTCTTTCTATCTCTCTAGACACTATCCTGCTGGACATCTAGTAGTACTTTTGTTCTAGTAGCGAGATATCCAGTCTCTCTCTCTCTCTTTCTATCTCTCTAGACACTATCCTGCTGGACATCTAGTAGTACTTTTGTTCTAGTAGCGAGATATCCAGTCTCTCTCTCTCTCTCTCTTTCTATCTCTCTAGACACTATCCTGCTGGACATCTAGTAGTACTTTTGTTCTAGTAGCGAGATATCCAGTCTCTCTCTCTCTCTCTTTCTATCTCTCTAGACACTATCCTGCTGGACATCTAGTAGTACTTTTGTTCTAGTAGCGAGATATCCAGTCTCTCTCTCTCTCTCTTTCTATCTCTCTAGACACTATCCTGCTGGACATCTAGTAGTACTTTTGTTCTAGTAGCGAGATATCCAGTCTCTCTCTCTCTCTCTCTTTCTATCTCTCTAGACACTATCCTGCTGGACATCTAGTAGTACTTTTGTTCTAGTAGCGAGAAATCCAGTCTCTCTCTCTCTCTTTCTATCTCTCTAGACACTATCCTGCTAGACATCTAGTAGTACTTTTGTTCTAGTAGCGAGATATCCAGTCTCTCTCTCTCTCTCTTTCTATCTCTCTAGACACTATCCTGCTGGACATCTAGTAGTACTTTTGTTCTAGTAGCGAGAAATCCAGTCTCTCTCTCTCTCTCTTTCTATCTCTCTAGACACTATCCTGCTGGACATCTAGTAGTACTTTTGTTCTAGTAGCGAGATATCCAGTCTCTCTCTCTCTCTCTTTCTATCTCTCTAGACACTATCCTGCTGGACATCTAGTAGTACTTTTGTTCTGCTAGCGCGAAATCCAGAAAGAGTTTGAGAATAAGGCTTAAAAAATAAATATTAGGTGTACTGTACTTTTTCAGAACTCTCTTGTTTTGCTTAGACTAGGCAGGGAAGCACAGAATATCAACGCTGTTATCTACCACAAAGTCGTAGAATCACATATAGGGATTTTTGTGTGGGGCTGGCTATCCTACCATATAAGTGCAGCGGCGGGGAACTGTTAATGTTAATGTGCCAAGGCTCATTTGTAAATTTATAACATCATCCACGTGCCATTTGTAAATATGTAACATTATCCGCATGTCATTTGTAAATTTAAAATATTATTCATGGGCCACACAAAATTATCAACTTACAAACTAGCCTGCAATAGTTGCCCTGCAATTCAGTCAACTAAAGCATCCAATGACAGCATCCTGCTGAGGGAATGAAGATAACTCTTCATGAACTAATCAGCAACAAATATTTCCTGGGATTTACAGTTCCCTTCCTTGATATGTTTACCGCTCCTAACTCATACTTCAGATACCCATTTACAGCTGGGTCGACTGGAGGGGCGATCGTATTAAGCGAGAAATCCCAACCCTTATCTATTGTGGTCCGGACATGGTTTTGAACCTGGTACGCTATACCCCGGTGATAGTAAACAAGCTCACTATCAACTAGGCTACCACGCTTCTCAACATTTCAATAACTCATCCCTGATGTAATGGACGAACTTCTTCTCTGTGGTAATTTGTGTCATGTTAGCTGTTATGGATGATGTTGTTATAATGTTGTTATGATGTTGTTATAATGTTGTTATGATGTTGTTATGATGTTGTTATAATGTTGTTATGATGTTGTTATGATGTTGTTATAATGTTGTTATGATGTTGTTATGATGGACGTCATTCTGTGTCTAATTTTCGCTCAAAATTTTCAGCTTTCCTAATTTGTAATTATTTTTATCTTTAAACACTGGTCATTTACTGGTTGTTTCTCGCAGAGAATATGTGAACGTTGTCCCACATATTTCAAAATTTAAGGCGCATGTGTCATTATTGCTGCCTTTTCCACTGTGCTTTGTGATACTTATTTTGTCTGTACTGAGTTACTTAACCTAGCAGCAAATTCATAACAATTGCCATTAATTATTGAATTATACGTGAGTTGGGCATTTCCCAGTCAGAAGTATTCGTCATCGTTGTCGTGATGTCTCTAACAATTCAAAAAGACAGCTGTTGTGTACGCTATTATAATGATTCATTGAAAATAAATGCATAATGCTATGGAACATGATTCTAGATTTGTGGAATTTAGTCCAATCCCGTTTGTTTTCTGCTGGTGATATGAATTTCTCCTGCGGATCATAAATGGTACGCGGGACAGATGCCCTCCCCCCCCCCAAACCGCCTCATATATAGGGTCAAAATGACTCAGAGGAAATGATGAAGTTAAATGTGTCAGAACGACAAATGGCTTCTAAGCTGTAAACCATGGCTTAGGAGTTACATCCTACTAATAAGTAGGTGTCTAGAATGATCGCAGAAGATGATTACCTTATTATGACTGCGGCTTGCTTGAACTACACACAATTCTGGTACAAGTAATAAACTGTCCATTGCTGCATCGGCAGATATTACAAGTGTCAATTACGTTTCTTGACGTTTTACCAGATGGAATTATCTGGTGGTCAAATAAAAAATAGATATGTTAATAGTTTTCTTCTTGAATGAGTATTCTATACAGAAATCATGTGTGGTTTACAACAATTTTACAACAAGTGCAAGGTTAAACAAATTAGTTTTAAAGCAAATACAAGATACAATAAATACATTTCCCAGCAAATGCACTATATAAC
The DNA here is from genome assembly GCA_034231615.1 of Meghimatium bilineatum. Classification (NCBI taxonomy): domain Eukaryota; kingdom Metazoa; phylum Mollusca; class Gastropoda; order Stylommatophora; family Philomycidae; genus Meghimatium; species Meghimatium bilineatum. Next base: position 13,481,592 of record CM067306.1, on the reverse strand, counting down.
AAATCAATTCCAAAGCAAATCAATCACTTAATAAGAGCCATGACGAATGGTGTAATCGATCATTCATCAAAACTCTTTGTTACGTGTGTTGTTAGTAAAGTCAGTAGGTGACTTATTTTTGTGTGCCACAGTGACAACCCATCCAGAAATGTATCTTTCTATTAATTTTTGTCTTCCTTTCTCTTATCCCGTTGATCATTCCGTTGGTCACTAAATGCACAAGTTCTACTTTTCTCGTTATATGCCATAACAGATCTTGATTGTATCTTTCTAATGTTTGCTCTAATTTGTTGTTTTACTCCAGTATCTCTGATACCTTCTACATTAGTATTCTAGGCTGTCCATGGAATGTTCATCTATCTTTTTAGAAACAACATCTCAGCTGCCTCCAGCATATCTTGGGCACTTGTGTTTAATTTCCATGCTTCGCCTCCACAAAGAACGATTGTCTCAATACAATAGCATAGCTCTCGAACTATTACTCCATTGCACTCCATTCCAAAGCAAATACAAGATAGAAGAACTCAATGTTACGGGAAATGCATGTTAAAAAATAATCAGTTTTGATGCATATACGGAAGACAACAAATCAATTTGCGTTTTGTAAAATCATTATATAACTTACCGCTTAGTTTCACTTTAATATATATATATATATATATATATATATATATATATATATATATATATATATATATATATATATATATATATATATATTGTAATATGCGCAATATAGTATATATATGCAAGCAGTGGTTGAGATGTTTTGCACATTACTAAGACATCGTAAGGACAGGCGGTTTGCTGTGTATCATTTTAAAGACACCCTACTAGATGACTATTCCCACACATTCATGGTTCGTTGAATATTTTGCATGAGCAGTTTCACATGTCATAAGTGTCCGCCAGGTGGATTTCCCAGCTTGTCAAGTCAATCACGGTTCATGCAGCTCATGACTTCATTATCTCTGCCCAGGAATTTGGTATGAAATCATGCCTCATCCACCTGACTAGCCTGACTTATCACCGAGTGACTTCTTTCTATTTCCAAACAAGAAGAATCTCGCACATATTAATATCATCATCTAGTGTTTCAGAATATCTGATTATCTTGCTATGGGATTTTGACTTTTTCTTAGAAGTCTGTTATAATTGTGTTTTGAAATTATTTGCTGAGATCTTTTCAATAAAGATCATTAAAGTGCCTGTATCACGTAGTGCACCATGGAAACAGTCATACCGCGGCTTGTTCGGTATTTCTTGCTAACATACTTTCAACCGCAACTCTCAGATGACGTAGCCAGAGTAAGTGTCGCTACAGTGACGCACGGCATTTTGGCCAGGACAGCTAGAATGCAGAAGCATTAGAATGGTGACCAATGTCGATGCCGCGATATGTGTTGATGACGCTACCATGTATCGGCTACTATACTTAATACACAGTAAGTTCTTCGGAAGAATGAAATGCCCGCTAGAGAAAAAGCGTTGTGTAAGGGAAAAGAAACGGACACAGTGAGTGATAAATCGTCATGTTGTAGATTAGATCTCTCGTTTGTGCATGTCAATAGATTTGAAGCCTGTCACATGTTATGAAAACTCATCTAATATAAAATCGTACGAAATCGAATGTGTTGAGTTGGATGGTACAAATAACACATCCACGCTGTAAACCAGCAGTACGACATACTTCACGTTCCAGTGGAAATCACAAACAATTTCGTGTCTATTATCAGAGAGCGGACTCGAAAAAAAAAAGTAGCCATGGACACTGCTCAAATTTTATTATATCTGAGCTGCTGTTAACAGTGAAGTACTTGCTACTACCACGATCTCCGATTATTCGATTCCAAGTATATAAACAGTAACCAACACAGTAATAATTTTGAAAAGTAGTGAATGAAGGCCTAGTTCATTATGAGCAGAGGTCTTCTATTGCAGATAAACATGATGAGAACTACTATCACTGTTTGTTTAAAACAATACTTTTCCGTGAATTGGCAAATCCTGTACAACAGCTATTCTCTGGTCAATTTTACACAAGACCCTTGGTACTATAAGATTTAATGGCTAATGCGAGACATGCCTTCGAATCTGTATCATTGTACCATTCTCTTGAATTGTAGGGGCTGTAACCAAAAGTATAATCATTGTGGCCAATGAAAATTATGAGAATGGTCTTTATTCTGAATCATTACGATGGCTTGTTTTCCCAATAGCTAGTATGTCTGACATTGCCGACAGTCACCCTTCTACCACAGGCCTACACTGAGTTCATCCAGATTAGTCATTTAAATGAGATGCTAATCGACTTTCTTTCGCGCTGTTTTATTTGGTCCCTTTCGGCACACTTTATCTCGTCAAGCAATAAAAACCACGGAAAAATCTGAGTCACTTTTGAAGGATGATTTCCTGTACGTGTCCACGTGACTGTATATTTGACGAAATATGATAGTTTTATAAATATAGAAAACAGTGATTCCTATTAGCGGTCAGTTTTGTTCTGTCTAAAGCTGGGCCATTTTGACCTAATGTATTCGGCCATTCCCTCTTCTACCTATCCTAGTTTAAGCGAACAAGACATGGGTGTAGCATTATGTAAAATATAAATGATTTAAGAATTTCGTTCTCTATCTATGTGTTTTGTGAGAGCAGGAAATCAACTACATCTCTAGAAAACAAACGAAATGCCTTCGAAAACAAATGTCTTACGAAAATAACAAAGACAAACTGGAAAGATTTCAAGTCAAACGAGTCACTAAGATATGAGACAAAACAAGAATACACGGCACATAACAGACATTATTAGAAAAAAGACGATGGGTATACATCGTCAAGTACTCAGAATGAATAAAGACAGAATACTACGTCAAGTCATTACATGGTCACCGAGTGGCAACAGAAAAAAGGGGACGAACAAAAACAACACTGAAAAGAACTATCGAGAAAGAAATCACAACAGCTGGTATGAACATTAACGATCTGGAACAACTGACTATTGATCGACAAACAAGGAGAGCTATAGCATCTGGCCTATGTGTCAAGCCTGGATCGATAAGCATGGAGAGCTATGACATCTACCCTATGTGCCAAGCTTGGATCGACAAGCATGGAGAGCTATGACATCTGCCCTATGTGTCAAGCTTGGATTGACAAGCATGGAGAGCTATGACATCTGCCATATGTGTCAAGCTTGGCACATGAGTTAAATGATGATGATCTATGTGTTTGCTAACAGATATTCATACAAGTATGTCGGCAGGTAGGAACTCATGTTATAATTTATACATAGATTCATGTATTTATCACAAATATTGATTATTCGTCTTTAGATTTAAATAATAAAATATTTAAAAAATACAAACTCGTAGATAAAAGGTTTAAACTTCAAACCTTCCCGCTTAGTAAGTCAGAACATGAGATTTAGAATTAGAAAGCAAGAAAGAGAAGTAGACAACACCATCACCCCCTTCCTGAAATGGTTTCTAAAATCGCAATAAGAGAAAGAATTAACATTCTAAACAAACAAACAAAAGTACATCCTTTCATTTTGGAAGTGGTATCTACAGCTGTGTCAAAATAGATATTGATAACATTGTTACAATAGGCAATATTTGATGGCAAAGGAGACTGAGGATATTATCCAGAAAACATCGATACTTTAACATCTTGGCAAGGGCACCAGGCAACAACGATGCATATACAAGAGAAACTAGAGAGAGAGAGAGAGAGAGAGAGAGAGAGAGAGTTGCCGACATTCACAATCGACTTCACCAGATGATAATGATGATGATAGTTATTGTAGTAAATGTGCATATTACCTTCCCTAGTTTGTTCCTACACGGTGAGGCAATGGGATATGTTCTTGACATGGTACAAGTACAGAGCAGTAGGCCTACCACGAGTATAACTGCTTTCAACTTCATATTGCCTATAAACTTTGAACTCTGCAAATCAGTTACAAGATACTTATATTGTATTAAACGAGAGACACATATTTATATATATAGGGTCCGTATAAATTTACTGTGCACTGAATTTTAAATGAAATATATGTGCTCAATATGATGTCATTATTAGATATATATTTCCACAGTCAAGTGCAGTGGCTCTCAAACTGTTCTCGCCCTGGACCCTTTTTGAGCAAGTTGTTCTTCTACGACCGCATTTGTGTGTAACATAGATAACTGACTATCTCTTAAAGACATCAAGGTTTTTTTTAAAAGTTGTATTGTTATAACTTTTTATGTTGTTTAGCGTTCATGCAATTATCATCTTGCGACACCACTGGAAAGGTCTTTTTACAATCTAATTTCACAAATTCTATCAGTAACCCCCTCCCCAGGTCTCCGTGGCTCCCAGAAGCGCCATATGATCAACATTGCGAACCATGTGCAGCATGACTCAGCGGATTATGGTTACCTTGAGAGTCAACTTGTATTTGTTGACCAAGAAAATACTTTTTTATGATACTAGCCACATTTTCTAATAAGTGAATGATACTAGCCACATTTTATAATAAGTGAATGATACTAGCCACATTTTATAATAAGTGAATGATACTAGCCAAATTTTTAATACGAAAATGATACCAGCCACATTTTATAATAAGTGAATGATACTAGCCACATTTTATTTATAAGTGAATGATACCAGCCACATTTTATAATAAGTGAATGATACTAGCCACATTTTCAAATAAGTGAATGATACTAGCTACATTTTATAAGTGAATGATACTAGCCACATTTTTAATAAGTGAATGATACTAGCCACATTTTATAATAAGTGAATGATACTAGCCACATTTTCTAATACGTTAATGATACTAGTCACATTTTATAAAAAGGGAATGATACTGGCCACATTTTATAATAAGTGAATGATACTGGCCACATTTTATAATAAGTGAATGATACTAGCCACATTTCATAAGTGAATGATACCAGCAACATTTTATAATAGGTGAATGATACTAGCCACATTTTATAATAAGTGAATGATACCAGCCACATTTTATACTTAGTGAATGATACTAGACACATTTTCTAATATGTGAATGATACTAGTCACATTTTATAATTAATAAGTGAATGATACTAGCTACATTTTCTAATAAGTGAATGATATTAGACACATTTCTTATTAAGTTATTAATGTAAACAGTAGTGGTTTTTTTTCATAATTGCTGACTTGCCAATAATATCACGCATATCTCAACTAAATACCCACAATTCATTTGACGTAGTGTCACATTAATGTACTTAAGTGCAGAGCGACTTTGTAGAAACTCTTTATAGTCCAATCTCAGATCACATGCCTACCTCTTTTTATTTTTTACATTGGGTATGTTTATCAGACAACGAGTTTTTTTTTACAATTATTTATGTAAATATTAATTCCTCCATTATTAGGATTAGGTTTAGGAGAGTTGTTTGGGTGGATAAAGTCTGACATTGAGTTAACTTTAAGTGATAAATACATTTTAGTTGTCTGTAACATAGACAACGGAAATAATCAAAAGTGGTAGACACCTGATTTGTGATTCAAGCCACTATATTATTTAATATTGTTCACTACTATTAAATAAATTGATTTATTTACACTTAATATTATTTCTCTTGGGAGCAAGTTTACAGATGACGTAATAATGGGCAGAGAGATCGAGACAAGTATTCATAAAGTCTAGTTCGTAACTTATGAAGTGACATCAGAGTGTATTCATAAAGTCTAGTTCGTAACTTATGAAGTGACATCAGAGTGCATCACATATTTATCCCAATGGACACCAAAAGGCAAATTATAATTGCAATTTTCGTACCAACATTGTGTTTTCAATGTCAGACGTGCACATACTAACTAAACAACAAGAGCTTACAGTGTGTGAAATGAAATGTATAAGAAAAGCATCAAACGAAACAAGACGAGATCATGTGGTGAAAGAAGAGATTACAAGAACTGTTGGAACACCGTCTGTGGTCAGATATATTATAAAACAGACTGAAATGGTTCAGCCACTTAATAAGGAATAAATGGCCAGCAGCAAGATCATTGAACATGAGATTTGAAGCACCACAAGATACAAAAAAGTCAAGAGGACGCAGGATTGACGAAGTCAGCAACACTCTGAGTCACAAAATTACCTGCATATCAAATGACTAATGTGTCATGCCCGAAAACCGATGGATATTCAACACTGCGGCATCCAACATAACAAGCAGGAAAAAGACAATGGATAGATAGATTAAATTATTCACACTCAAAGAACAATCAATCATCACGAGTGAAATATTTTCTATGAGTTATAATTTTGCATCAACATATAATGTTTGAAGGAAAATCAAAATCATACGAATTACCTATAACTCTGTACTAAAATTTCGTTTCAATATTCCGAGAAATTCACCTACAAGTTGAATTTACAATGCTTGAGACAGAGCAATATTGTTTCGTTGTGTGTTTTCATTGCCAAGAATTACGAGAAAGGATGCGCTGTTTTAAAAAAAATATGAAACGGATAATTCCTCTAGCGATGTATGTTATACCTATATGACTCAAACCCTCGGCGACATGCAATAATTTAAGACGTGTCCTACTGAGACCGGTAATAAGGAGGTACGAGGGAATACGTGAGAGTCAGCAATGAAAATAATGATTGTTCTGTTGGCTTGCTCACGTAACTTTGATAACTAAGCATCATTTGATGATTTCACTCGAATGTTGTTCTGGTGCTTTAGGGGACCAAAGCTGATGACGCCAGTCAAATTGTTGTGTCTTGTTCTGAAGCTACAACTAATTGGCATTTGTGTTGTTGTTTTTCTGGGCCTAACTGAGTTAGAGACGGCCTGGCCTAAAAATTGTGTTCGGGGTTTTTTTTAGTATTCTGTGAAAATTGTGGCTATGAACAGTGAAGGCCTACGAGTATAAACAAAACAAGCCTGAAAAGGTGGTTTTTTTCCCCCAGTTATTTCCATACATTATGTTGGTTGGCTTTATCATGTAACAAACAGTATATACAGCTGTTTAACGAAAGACACGAAAATAATCAAAATATCGAGCATGAAGGCTTGTCTTAAGCCAGAATGTGTTCATTGTCGGTAGCAAGTGTGAAGATATTTACATTTTCATTCATTCATTGCGTGTCATGCCGGATGGGGTATGCCTTGTTTCCCTGCCGTGCCAGGTTGTTAAAATATCTAATATTTTCTCACGTTGTCGCCCAGTCTCTGTACTCTTCATTCTTACCTGTTGTGTGTATGTTCTCCAAACTTCCTTGTCTCATAAACTGACCACAAAATTTAGATTGTCTTTTTCTTATATTATTGATTAAGCTCCGTTTCGTATTTGATTCTTGCAACTCATCCACATTAGTTTTGCTTGCAGTCCATGGTATTCTCAGCATTCTTTTGTAGAACCACATCTCTATTTCCTCTAATTTCCCAATTACTAATATTTACATTTTAGTAACTATTTTTCCTCCAGTCGAGTAATATTGCTTCGTAATTACATATATATATTTTCTGAGTTAAAATGGTAAAATTTTGAATAAATAAAATACGTTTATTTTAAACAACAGAACACGTGTTTTACCAGGATACACCATAGATCAATACAAAAAATGACGATGAATATATATATATATATACCTGATACCATGTTTGCACAATAAATATATATCAAATTTAAAATTAATTACAATAACTCACCTGACAATGTTCCAGTTTTTCAACTGCGCTGATACACTCTAAATCTCGTTGATGTAACCTAACACAAATGTAATGATAATGTTGATGATTATGCTAATTTCAGGATAATTTAGATACTAGTTGACCAGCATGTACATATGCCAGTCAAGCAACCATCATTTAACATATATCTGGTTACTGCATAATTATATATAATCCTCCATATTTCAGATTTTAAATGTCATAGTTATTACTCCAGTCGCTGAAGATGATTTTATTGAATGTAACCTTAAATTCTAAGAGACAGAATAATGCTATTATTTTGTTTGTGTTTTATATCAGCTGCCAGTCAAACCCCAATGAGAATAGCTAGTGGAATCTCTGCTCCGTGGTACTTCAAATAGTGTGTTCTGTCCAACAGAGATGTGTCCGGTTGTGGGGAAATGGCATGAAGGAGAAAGATAGCCAGTGAATTCGGTACATCGAATTCAGCACAGTTTCACAAAAATACTCTGGTCATGTAGTCTACTCTGGAAAAGAGATCTGTTATTCTGGCTTCCTTTTCTCACTGAGACCATGTCTAAAGACGAGAGGGAGTGAAGTTCATGACATTGCGTATTCTCTTTCATTAACATAAAAATTATCATTTCGTGAAACCAAGGCACTATTGCAATCAGCAGCATTATATTCCTCAAAATACCCGGAGTTTATATAGAATATCAACCACGCCCCACTTCAGAATAATTATAAGTGCTGATCTCACGGAGAGCATGTCATTAGTGCGAGAACTATCCTAGAGAAATACTTATTTTATTTTAAAATGTCTTAACAGCTAGAGATCCCTGCTATATTTAGTAACAGACGCCCCTTTATCTTTCGCCCCGGAGTATTTTCAGCTTTTGAACGGAATTAATTGATTTTGACATTTTTTTAAAAACATATCTATTTAGAGAACAAAAAATAGAGAATAAGAGAACAAAATATTGAGTTAGATATTGATTCGTTGTTTGTAATCGTCTTCAGCATATCAAGTTTATGCATTTATTTACATCGTATCATACATTTAAGACAATATTACAACAATGTCTTTGAAAGTTAAATTCGTTACACGAAAAAGTATAGCTATGAGAATGTACAAATATTTTTCACAGGAGGCGAGACCCGTTATTCTATTTCACAGTAATTCATAAACTTCATAAAGGACACAGCATGCAGAAAACTGCACGCCACTTTCAAGATGGATACGAATAGATAACTGTAATTTTACAAAAACAAAAGAAATGAGAAGAAAAACTGAAATGATGTAGACAGTATCTATGAAAAAATTATTAAAAGAAAAATTCATAGACTTCTGTAGTTCAAAAAAGCATTGACACTAAAAAATCGAAGAGAACGACATTCATATTTAAAAAACTAAATTACGAAAACTGTAACGGGTGCCATATTTACTCGAAACCACAAGACATAATTATACACACAGATGGATCTGTTAGCAGAAACAAATAAAAGCGGTTGGGGTTTTGTTGCCTACAGAAATGGCGTGAAGTTGGTTGAGAAATCCTCAGCATATTCTACTGTCACATCGAGCATGAGGATGGAGATAGAGGGAGTTACAGCAGCTCTTAATTGGTTGAAAACTGATACATCAATACACGCGGTAATACTCACAGACTCTCAAAGCATGTTGCGCAAGATAGAAAAGTTCATGCTAAGATAAGAATGGTGGGACTTATTGAACAACTCAGTTGTCCAAAGCATTACATGGATATTCATCCATGACAGACATCCGCGCGGTGGAAGAACCAGTCACAACTCCAGCCAAAAACCGCTTCAAACGGTTGCGTCACCTGAGAAATCGAGAAGTCAATGCAAGCAGCTCATTGAATTTCAGATCAAACGGCCAGGAATCGGATAAACGACACTAGTCTTTGCGTAAGAAGATCCTACATAGGCCTTGTTCTTAGGTACCGTCATCGCCAGAGCCGACTGCACTGGACGAGCCGACATCGTCAATGGACGACTGAGAATAACTAAAGACTGTCTATTTTACTTAGTCACGAAGATTTTTCATGCATAGGTTTTAAACATTGTCATTGTCTTTCCCCAGGTGAATGATTGTTGATCGCATTCACACTTGCCGTTAAGCGTAGGGGTGGGAGCTTAAGCTGTCGTTCCAAGGCCAGATGTGTCGCCGAGGTTGCATTTATTCCATGTTTGTTCACGGCTATCTTGATGTTTTATATCCACCGTTTTCTTGGTCTACCTTTGGCCTTACGCCCGGATATTCTTGTATTATATGCTCTTATTAGTATTTGATTTGGCTTCATTCTCATAAGGTGACCGAACCATTTTACTTGCTGTCTCTCAATATGTTCGATACATGATATTGTACTAACTCTTTTCCTAATTTCTTCATTTCTTATTTTATCTAGTTTGATAATCACCGCAGCTATTCTCAGACACTTCATTTAACATATGACGATATTTCTTTGCTGCGAAGCTGTTAAAGACCATGTTTGACATTGGTAGCACAGTGTTGGTATAAACATTTTAGATATTATTTTTTTTTTAAATTTCCATCTTGATATTTGGATGAAGAGGTAATGGTGAAAGTTGGTTAAGTCACTGTGTTTGCTTTCTGGCACCTTGTTTCTATTTCTCTGTCTAGTCTTCCTTCTTCGGAAATTGCTGCCTAGAAATTTAAATTCTTTGGCTTGTTTAATTTTGGTGTTATCTATTGTTATATTCATTGGTGTTGAAGACTTGCTAATTTTCATAACTTCTGTTTTTGTACATTAATTTTTATGTTGTACTTCTGACATGTTAACAGCAATGTATTGATGTGCTTTTGCAAAGTTTCCTCATCTTTGTATATTAAACTTTGATCATCAGCAAATAATAGTTCATTGATTTCATTATTAAGTTCTTCATCAGGTTTATTTGGAATGGTTTATTCTTTTTTGATATGAGCTTCTTTTGTTATTCTGTCCATGTACATGTTGAAAAGTAGGGGTGAAAGTACGCATCCTTGTCTTACTCCAGATCCTGTTTCGAAAGGTTCAGTCATTCCATCTGTTGTTCTAACTGAGCTTTTGTATATTTTATATATCGCTTTTATGTTATCTAATAGCTCTCCTCTGATGCTATAAACTTCTAATGTCTCCCAGAGAATGCTTCTATCTACTCTGTAGAATGCCTTTTCCTGAAAGGGAAATAATACTATACTAAAAATGTGAACAAATACTTTGTTTAGATTTTGACTATACGACTGTTATTTCAATTAGTTGTCTCAGTGTGAATAGTACGTCTGTACAACTTGCCCCTCTTTTGGGGCCAAATTGAAAGGGACCCAGCTGTGATTCTGCAATGTATCGCATTCTATGTTCTATTTTTTGTTCGACGATTTTACCTGTATGACTTAATAAGTAAATCATCTATATGATTCTCAGATTTTACCTGTATGACAATAAGATACTCTATATGATTCTCAGATTTTACCTGTATGACAATAAGATACTCTATATGATTCTCAGATTTTACCTGTATGACAATAAGATACTCTATATGATTCTCAGATTTTACCTGTATGACAATAAGATACTCTATATGATTCTCAGATTTTACCTGTATGACAATAAGATACTCTATATGATTCTCAGATTTTACCTGTATGACAATAAGATACTCTATATGATTCTCAGATTTTACCTGTATGACAATAAGATACTCTATATGATTCTCAGATTTTACCTGTATGACAATAAGATACTCTATATGATTCTCAGATTTTACCTGTATGACAATAAGATACTCTATATGATTCTCAGATTTTACCTGTATGACAATAAGATACTCTATATGATTCTCAGATTTTACCTGTATGACAATAAGATACTCTATATGATTCTCAGATTTTACCTGTATGACTATAAGATACTCTATACGATTCGCAGATTGTGCTAAATTTTAAATGTAAATTCTAGAGAGTATTTTGGTTTGTGGACAATATTTCAGGGATGAGTTCTTTCTGAGGTGTGCTCCATGTGGTTTATTTTAGTTTTCTTGTATGATTAGTCTGTATTAGTTGTAGAATAAGTTATTCGGTTTAGGATTAATATTCGAGAACAAGCAAGTATTGTTAGTATTATGATTGTTTTGTATTATTTATAGAATTAACTGTAAGACCGCGAATAAAACGTTGAGAATTAGTTGCCGCAGACATATTTCTTTCACAATTACGCCTTTTTCCCCAAAAACGGTGTTTAAGGTTGTATCTGGTGTATTGTCTGAAGTGGTAAAATTTCTGCTCTCCATACACATTGATTAATATGTTAACAAAGATAAAATAATTTCATTCTCTTATAAAATCTTGACACAATGTACACATAAAAATTATACATATATTGGGTCTAACCAAATATAGCATTATATGCCAGTAAAATATAGCATTATATGCCAGTAAAATATAGCATTATATGCCAGTAAAATATAGCATTAATACGTTAGATGGTAAATTATATCATCACATTTCTTTGTGGGCAAGCGAGTGAAACGTGATTTAGAAGATCATTGACATGGAACCCGCAGAGGAAAGTGAAACAATGAAGACCTATGCAGATATTGGAAAAGAATACTGATGAACTTGACATAGATGAGCTGTGTATGAAATTAGGCTTAGAATATATTCAAGGATAAAAAGAAATAATAAATCCGTATATGTATCCTATGGGGTCGATGATGTGGAATCATCATAGATGTCATTTGTGATGAGTTGATTGAATATATAAAACTATGACAAACTACATAATCTTCTACGTACTGTATCTATATATTTCTTGCTTTTTCTCTGTTGGTGATATGAGGTGACGCACGATTGAATGACAATCGGCTTTCGAACAATGACACGTGTGGTTGATTGGTATGCAGTATCAAGCATGAGGATTTCGGTAACTCTTTCAATCCAAGTTGTCTTTGACTTTTTCTGCTTCTTTGTGTTTTCCATTTTCATGAAGAATGCTGTTGCCACTGGCCAATATGGATTCTTTCTCTGTAAAATAAATTGTATGATTTGAGTGCTACGGCCATTATATATCTATGTATTTATATATGTTCTTTCAAAGCCGAATACGGTGCATAGGACAGAAACATGTGCTATCCACTTCTGGAGATTTAATGTTATTGTGTAATTCGTACATGTTATTTAAATACATAGTCATACCCTCTGTGATGGTTGTTCTGCAAAGTTTCTCTCTTGGTTTTCCTCTTTTCATTTGCATTATGGACTTCATTATATTGTGTGTGGTTTCTACGGACTACATCGTGCTAATCTGCAGGAATACGAGAACTGACGAAACATGGCACGGCGTAATGAAGTTTTTCTTATCACTGGAAACACACACAATAGCACACATAAATCGACTTTTCGACCAATATGTCTTTATCAAGACGACTACATACACTGCATAAATAACGCTGTAGATTTTATGCCTATTTGAGTTTAATTTAGGTGAAGTGAGTATATATTAGCTGTGCACAATATACGCTGTAGAAGAAGAACTTGCGTGTACATGCCACATCTAAGTCATGTACTATATATAAAACCCGTCTGTGTGGACATCGGGACATGGACCTCTTGTTTAAAGTTCAAAGAATAGAACCATTGTATTATTTCCAGCAATGTGAAAAGGAGTGTTGGAGGAATATAGGGACAACCAGTCACCTGTGAAAGAAACATTGTCACTGTCTGTTGTGTCTCGACTCTTGTATCTTCTGTTACATGGTTCCTACTGATGAAAGAAACATTGTCACTGTCTGTTGTGTCTCGACTCTTGTATCTTCTGTTACATGGTTCCTACTGATGAAGACCAGATTCAGGAAAACGGATATTGTATCTTAGCTCTTTTATGGAAGAATGATATACGGCGGGGAATGCTGAATGTTAACCATCATTGCGAACGTTTCAACAATTCTGAAAGACGAATGATGAGATGGCCCAGAAGTATATGCAGCATTCATTGCAGAAAATTGTGATTTTGGGATTCTACGACATTGCAATTCCTCCCTTTGAGTATGATTGTGACAGCTGAAATGGCACCACCGAAATAAAAGAGGCGACAAATTCCACAATATACTCAGTAAACACGAGGGCCATCACCATCACTCTTCTACCCCTGACGCTGAAAAGCAATAAAAGGTTTAGCGAATAGAGTATGATTTAAGGGGTCAGCTAGGTTACACAACTGATGAGATCCAGTGTTTGTGTAAGAAAGACCTTGCGATGTCAAGAGCTACCTGTTCTCAACTAAAGTCATTAATTCATTAATAACAATATCATTATATACAGAGTGACACCAAAAAAACGGTCATCACCAAAAGTTATTCAAGTTTAGGTGATGACCGTTTTTTTGTGTCACCCTGTACAACGACACCGCTTAATATTCACTGCTCGATATTGTTCAGCATTAAACTATATACATATTGACATTCATGAACAAGAAGACAAACAAACTGTATACAACGTTGTCATCGTTTATTATGTGTATATATACGCAGTAAGTTTACGTCACATGCCTTATTTAGTTATTAGTCATGATGTTGTTTGTTAGAGATATGAAAGATCTTTATGAAACAGCGTTTCTCACGTTTTTACAACTTTGGCCACATCTGATGAAGAAACATAAGAATATGTTAATACAGAGACATTTAGTACAAGTCATAGAATCAATGTAGATCTATGGAAATAGTTAATACAAAAACAGACATTGGTATGCATATTGTATGGTGTCTATAAAATTGTAGCTCTATAAAAATTGTTAACACAAAAACAGTCGTTGGTATACATTTTATATGGTGCCTATAAAATTGTAGCTCTATAGAAATTGTTAACACAAAAACAGACGTTGGTATACATTTTATATGGTGTCTATAAAATTGTAGCTCTTTAGAAATTGTTAACACAAAAACAGACGTTGGTATATATTTTATATGGTGTCTATAAATTCGTAGTTCATAGACGTTGAACAGATCTGTACCAAATACTTCCAGTTTAAATAATGTAGTCTCAAAATGTAAATGGGTGCACTGTGACTTTGTAGACACCAGTCGCAGAGAATGGAAGGAAAATTTCATTTTGCATGCCCTAATAGAGTATTGAATGAAGCATCATATTGCTATTCAACTAGTGTGCAAATGATAAACTTCGCGAAGAGTCATTTATTTTCACTTTATATTCCGTTATACCTTGCAGCGTCACGGGTAGAAGAGTTCTCTGATCATGTTTTTGTATATGCTTGCTATATGTTTGTTTTCGCTGACTCTTTTATTTCTGTAACATGGTCCTGTAACATCGTTTACATGGTCCAGCCCCCTTGATTCATATCCACGGTGTCTGTATAGCAGTGACTTTTGAGGAGCACTGTCTGATGGTAGTCTGGAACCATGCGAAAACCACTTAATCTATTGTCTTCCGATGTAATCCAGGATTAATATTGTGTTTTTGTCTTCTGATGTTATATTTATGATTCTACCTAATTTTGTTACTCCGAGAATTCTAAGTAGATAAATCATTTCTGTTGTTGCACATTTTCTTTTGGCTTTTGTTGTTAGTGTCCGCGATTGAACTTGATAGAATAGTGATGGTATGATGATCGTTTTATGTAGTGCAGTTTTAGTGTTCATGTTTACCTGTTTGTTTTTTAAAATTGGAGACATCTGTCCTACGATCTCGTATGCTATGTTGCATTTGTGTTCAATTTCTGTGGTGTTTTTCCCATGTTATGATATGCTTCCAAGATATGTGAATTCGTTCCCCTGTTAAAATTTTTGGTCATTGATGAAAATAGTAGTGTTTTCTTTCTGCTTTTGTGATTTTCATTATACCTCGGTTTTTTATCTGTGTTTATCTTCATGTTAAAGTACCTACATGGTTTGTGCAATCTATTTATATGTTGTTTTACTTGTTCTTCTGATATCGCTGTTATTGCTAGATCGTCTACAAAAAGAAGTTCACTCAGGAGGTTGTTTATATTGTCTTCATTGGTGTTGACAATTTAAACTATACACTCGATATACGTGATAAATAACACAGAAGGTTGAACATATTGTCGCACTTTAGAGTGTATGTCGAATGTGTCTGAAATCCTTACACTCGTTCTAACAGCACATTGACTACTTGTGTAACTACAGCAGCACAAGTTGATTATGTGTTGTGGAACCACATATTCTGATACTATTGTGTATCTACTCTGTCCAAAGCTATTTCTTGGTCGATAAAATCTATATACATTTTTTTTCCGTTGAGTTTTTTCTGTCATTTGTCGGAGTGTAAAAATGGTATCTGTACAGCTCTTGATCTTGTGGAATCACATTTGTGTGTTGTTATGCTGATGTTCGATGAATTCTTGTAATCTTCTTTCGATAATTATATTAACAATCTTTTCAGAGTGACTTACAAGTGAAAAACCTATGTGTTTCTTACACAATCTTTTGCTGTTTTTTTTCTTCCTGATAGGTATTTAACAGCCGTTTTCCAGTCCTCTGGTGTTTCTTGTGTATTCCAAATTATATCTAACAGCCTATGTAACAATTTTATCCCTATATCTGCTGCTGCTGTGATTATTTTGACATTTATGTTATCGGATCCTGGGACTTTCTTTTATGGGTCTGTTTGTGTCATTTTCTATTACCGCTAGTAATATGTTTGATTCTAACTCTTCCTTTTTATTGTCTACTATGTTATCGTCCCCTCCGTCTTTTAGATTTGGCTATCGCGAAGAGTGTGAGATCAGTGTACAAAGCCAGAGGAAGACCACGGAAAAGATGGATAGATAACGTCAGGGACATCCTGTACAGACACGGTCATAGCACAGCCGAGGCCTCACATCTGGCGATAGAACGCAAGCTGGAGCTCCAATCACCCCTATGCTTAACGGCAAGAGTGGATCACAAACCACCTGGGGGAAGACAATAGACAATAGGCAATAGAAGAGTGTGGGGCACACATTTGTGTATTGCTAAGTTGTTGTTCTATTACAGGTCTCAGTCTTTTCTCTACTATTTTTGCATATAGTTTTCCTGCATGGCTTAACAAGGAAATTCCCTGCACTGGTTACAGTCTCTTTTGCTGCCTTTCCTTTTCCATATTGGCACTATGATAGCTTTTCTCCAGTCTGTTGGTGTCTTCTGTTGCCTCCACGCCGTGTTAAAAATTCTGTGTAGCCAATATAATCCTGTTTCTCCTGCTGCTCTTATAATTTCTAGTGGTATGTTATCTATCCCTGGAGCTTTGTTATTTTTTGCCTTTTTTATGACCTCGGCAATTTCCTCTATGAGAATATTTGGCTCCTGTTCATTACAACTCTCTATGGTTTCTTTTGCTGTATTATTGTATCTTTTGCTGTTTCAATTTGTCCACTGATTCTTGTATTGTACCACATGTTCCATTGTTCTGTTTGTTTTGTTACGTATTCCGCTTATTCATATTCTATAACTATTCACAGACTAAGAGAAGGAGTCCGTGGACTGTTGAATCAGAAACCATAACCTCTCACTGTTTTCTCTCTTCATTACATCTGCTAATACTTCTAACCCAATAGTGTGTTCATATACAGTGTTGTTTTTGACATGTCACCTCATATTAAAATGTGTCATTGAAAACCACTATTATGCTCGAATCGTCGAATTTGTGCATTTTTAGTGATTCACTGAATTTGTGATATTTTAGTGATTCACGGAAATACAATTTTATGCCATTTTGTTATTCACAATGATCATCATGTTTTGTTTTATTTTACTAAATTTGAACGAACACAAGAAAGTACACAATATATTTGACTTCTCTTCTCCTGCGTACCTCTTTAATGACATAAGTTATCTCCTGCTTACCACTTTAATAAGTGGTAATTTCCACTTTTATTTTTCCGGTCAAGATGGATATCTTTCGGCCAGCCTCTAGACCGGGTAGTAGTTTTCGGTCTTTTTCTGATGGAATATGTGATTTCTATATCTGAATGTGATAGATTAGAACACGGTTTAACCATTTAGAAACTCTGAAACAACGCTATGACAGATCTAGCAAATCGACAGTGACAAAACACACTGCTCGTAGAAAATGAAAAGTGCTCAGGAGACGACCAAACGTAAAACGATCAAATTTTGATCAATTAATATCTGCGAATTAAAAAATAAAGCTGTAGATGTAATAGAAGAGATGGAAAAAATAAAGATCAAACTACTAAGATTAGCAGACACGCAAGTAAAATGTCACGGCAACAAAAAACTACACATTAATATATTGTAGTGTACACAGAAGAATGCTGAGAATACCATGGACTGCCAGAAAAACTAATTTAGAGGTGTTAACAGAGTTAAATGCGAAACGGACCTTAATCAAGAATATAAGAAAAAGGCAATCTTCTTTTTTTGGCCACTTCATGAGACAGACAGGTTTAGAAAACATAATCACAACAGGCAAGATTGAAGGCATCAGAGACAGAGGGCGACAACGTGAGAAAATATTAGACAGTTTGACAACCTGGCACGGCAAAGAAACAACAACGACTTTGATACATAATACTGTGGATAGAGAGCTGTGGAGAGCCATGACCGCCTACGCCACCCGGCATGGCACCTGATGATGATGAGTGTACACAAGAATGAGGAAGCAAAACATGGCGTAGTTTTCATCGTTGACCCCACGTTGTCCAAAAATATCATTAACACGATCTTTGTGAGCGAAAGGCTGATAGCGATAACAGTTAAAATAGACAACGAGAACACACCATTCATTCAAGCATACGCACACTGTAATGCACACAACAACGAAACGGAAAGGGAAGAATTTTTTGAAAACGTAAATGAACACAAAAGAAAATTTATTTGTATTTGGAGACTTGAACTCCCACTTGGTACATGAAAGATAGAAGAGTAGATTGGACCGTTCGGAGATAAAATAAGCAGAATAATTGACAACAACTACAGATTAATTTAAATGTGTGCATTCAGAACAACTTATTTATACCTAACACATTTTTCAAGTACAGAGAATCCCAAGAACCCACATGGTACAAGTGGAACGATTTAGACTGCAAAATTCAGATATACTTTATATTAACAAGAAGAACCAACAGAAGGAAAATAACAGACGCAAGATCCATACCAAACTTGTGTGTAGACACCGACCATAAAACAGTAATAGTATTTGTAAAAACAAACAGAAAGAGAAAGAAAAAAGACAGCAACAAAGATAACAAACCACCAACAATTAAAATACACAAGCTTAAGGATGACACGGTAGGTGAGCAGCAAATCACAGAAAATTTCGAAAAATTACAAGTAGATACTACAACATAAGAATGGAAATTATTTAAAGACGCTATAACACAAGCAGCAGGAGAAGCATGCGGATACAAGAACAATAGTGTAAAGAAACCAAAAATAAAAGCATGTTGGAATGAAGAAGTCAAAAAACAAAAAAGAAAAGAAACAAAAGTATAAGAAATGGGTCAAAAGCAAAAACCAAGTATATTACATAGAATGCAAGACAGCAAAAACAAATACCAATAAAGTCATTAAAACTGACAAAATCAACTCATGGAAAGAATATGGAGACATACTCAACGCAGATTATAAAAATGCGCAAAAGAGGTTATTACAAGAAAATCAATAACATGAGAAACAAGGAAGATATATATATATATATATATATATATATATATATATATATATATATATATATATGAATTGACAGAAATAATAAATGATGAAAACGGTAATGCACTAAAAGAACCGAAGCAAATAATGGAAAAATGGCAACAATATTTCAAGGAACTATTAAATCTAAAAGAAGGAGATGAAGACACACCAACATACACTACAGCAGCGAACCTAGAACCAAATATACTACTATCGGAAATAGAAAATGCAATAAACAAAGCACCAATAAACAAGGCAGCAGGCTCTGATAACATGCACACAGAACTTATCAAAGCAGCAGCAGAGAGCAGGAAAAAAATGGTTACACAGACTTTTTAATGTAATGCGGAAGAAACAAGAAACACAAGAAGAATGGAGGAACGCGACAATTATTCCCATATGGAAGAAAAAAGGCAGTAAGAGAGACTGCAAAAATTAAAAAGGGATATCCTTGCTAAGCCACACTTGAAAAATTTGTAACAAAATATAAGATCAACGACTACGATCATACATTGAACCACAACTTAAAAACACCAAAATGGTCTTCCGTAAGAACAAAAGCTGTACGGATGCTATCTTTACACTTAGACAGCTAACAGAAAGAGCCACAGAAAACAACAAAGAATTATACATCGCATTCGTAGAACAAGAAAAGGCATTCGATAGAATAAACAGACAACAACTATTGAAAACACTATCAATATACGGAGTACAAGAACATTTAATCAATATATGCAAGGGCATTTATGCTAATAGCCAATGTGCAGTAAGAACAAATGAAGTGTGTCAAATAAGTTCCAAATTCAATCAGGAGTTCGCCAGAGGTGTCCTATCCCCTCTACTTATAACATACATCGACCAAATCTGTAAACTAACAAGTACCAACAAAGAAGATAACATAAAAGACATATTTAACGAACGAATCTTTGCAGACGACCAAGTACTAACAGCGACATCAGAAGAACAATTGCAAGACCATATGAACAGACTCCACACAACATGTCAAAAATTCAACATGAAGATCAATATTGAAATGACCGAAATAATGGCAATAGCAAAGAAAGAAAGAAATAGCACTACCTCCATCGATGAAAAACACCTTAAACAGGTAAATGAGTTCACTTACTTAGGAAACATTATATCGAGTGAAGTGAAAACCAGTAAAGAGATACAAAATAGATGCAACAAAACATACCAGATCCTAGGACAGATGAAACGTATTTACAAGAACACAAATTTAAACATAGACACTAACGCTGCATTATACAAGACTATTATTATTCCATCACTTTGCTACCAGTGCCAAATCTGGACAATGACAGCACAAGACAAAAGAAAAAATAGTGACAACAGAAATGACATGTCTACGAAGAATACTCGGAGTGTCATTAAGAGATAGAATTAGAAACGATAACATCAGACAGAACACCAAAACAATACCAGTATTGGAACACATCAAAGCGTTTTCGCACGTTTCCAGACTACCGACAGATAGCATGCCACAAATAGCTATGACACATAGACATAACGGTTATAAAGCCAGAGGCAGACCATGTAAAAGATGGATCTCAGAAATCAAAGACGCCACAGGAATAAGCTTATAAACAGCGCACAAGAAAACCATCTTCAGAGAACTCTTCCACCCCTGACGCCGCAAGGCAAACAAGTGCCAGGGCGTATAGATAGACCACTTTAATGACATCAATTATCTACTGCTTACCTCTTTAATGACATCAGTTATTACTCTAACATCGCATCCTGGTACATATATTAGTAATCTCTCCATTCAAGCACATACAGCGATTACACGTGTCTCTAAATCTTGTTCCAGACGTAAGCGTTCCTGATTCCACAGTCTAATAGAAACAATGTAGAGAATTGAATAATTTTGATTTCACTGTTTTCAGATAGTTCTGAATGTATGCACATGTACATGCCATCATGCATAAGATCTGTACATTACAATTGGTACACGTGGGCAAGTCGCAGAAAAATGGGGGGAAAATTGGGGTGGGGGTGGAGGTGGGGGGGCGGTTAAATTGTCATTAGATATTCAGAATATGATATGTAGTATTAAGAACATAACCACACAATGTGTGAAATCACGTCCTCTCCTTAACGATATTCTGCAAAAAGGTAATCACAAATTTAATGTAAAAGAGGGAGTTGCTATGAAAAGGGATGGGTGCCATTTTTGTGTATCCACTCCCCTCCATTCCTCACTGGATCTGCGTATTTACGGCCCTGTGTGTGGAAGATCTCTGTGCGTCATGAATTCAAAGTAGGAAACGCAACGATTGATGAGTTGGGGATGAACAAAATCTAAATAAAATCTACATTGTTAGGGGGTGGGGTGCACTTTAATATAGTCATCAGCTGAAAGATATCTTTCTACAATTATTTCGACAATGTTTGTTGTTTGTTTGAGAACCCCAGGCATTGCGAGCGATTAGCTCTTAATTCTTATGTGCAGTTGAGTGGTTTTTCTTTCTGTCTTTCATACCGATGATACTTCATCTTTCAGCTTAGTGCAATTCCTATTTAAGGTGGCTTCTACTCAGAAGGGGTATATAATTGTATAGATGATATGCTAGAAAACTTTAATAAAAGAACCTCAATATATTATCTAATATGGTTATCTAAGAGGAGTATTTTTTTCGTCCCCTTCCCCTTCTCTGAACTAGTTAAATATATAAACGAGGATCTTGGACACATATAATGTTGAGGATCACTGGATTAGATTACAGACTATCCCATGATATGAAGAGCAGAACACTGTGCTATGGCATCGCTTTGTTCAAGAACGACCTTCTTTGTCACATCCTGTTTATATTAAAATATATCGCTGCGTTTAGAATGAATGTCACCTTACACTATTATATATTTACGTAGTTCGTGGTAGAAGTTCTACCTGAACTACAACTTCAAATATAATAGGACTACATAATTTTGATATATTTTTCACTCAATCAAGTGTCATGCCGAGTGGCGTAGATGTGAATGATTGTCCAAAACACTGTCTCGTGTGCTGTTAGTAAGTTCAGTTGGTAGTCATCTTTTTTTATGCTACAATGATAACTCATCGAGATATTTCTCCTTGTCTTCATCTGTCTCTTCTCCCTTTATTTTCCGGTGGTTACAAAATGTTCAAGAGCTGCTTTACTTAGGTAAAGGTAAAGGTAGGTCCCATGGCATCTGCCGTCGGGGATGAAGATAACTCTTCATGTACTAAGCCGCAGCAACTATTAGGTGGGGTGGCCAGTTCCCTTCCTTGCTGTTTTTTTACCTTCCCTAACTCATGCGTCAGGTACTCATTTACAGCTGAGTCGACTGGAGGAGTGGTCGTGTCAAGTGAGCAATCACAACTCGGATTTTTTTTAAATGTCCGGACGTGGTTTCGAACCTGGCACGCTGTAACCAGATGATAGAGAGCAAGCTCACTATCCACTAGGCTACCGCGCTCCTAGATGTAAAAAATCTTGACGGTTTTTTTTATACTACAATAATAAACCATAGAGATATTTCTCTCTTTGCCTTTCTCTGTCTCTTTTCCCTTTATTTTGCGGTGGTTACAAAATGTTCAAGTGTTGCTTTTCTTATTAGATGTCCAAAATCTTGACGGTCTGCTTCTCATGTTTCCTATAATGTATCTTTATGTCCGATATCTCTGAAAATTGATACATTGGTTTTCATTAATGTCCATAGATATAGTGGTGTTATATCGACAATTGAGCGTTAATTTTTGTTTATGCGTGATTTATAGATCTGAATAATACAATTTCATGTGCGTGTGACATACAGATTTGGAGGCATGGAGATCGATGTGTTTATTATTCCCTATGATTGCCGGATAACAAAGAATTCGTTAGCTCGGGAGGGCAAGTCATCTAAGAGAAGGAAACTATAAAATCAAACAGCAACAGTTTTGTAGGTTAGGCCAGGGGTCGGCAACCTTTTGCTGTGTGCCAACTTCAGGTTTCAAATTATTCAGAGTGCCAACATCACATATCTTTTTATACAAGTCGAGGCCAATATTCTTATTTTACCATATATTTTATTTTATATTTTTATTAATTAATATATAGTGATATTCAATAATATGTAAAGTTGTAAACAGCATTAAAAGAAATAGAGTTTTTTGAAAGATTAAAATAACTTTTTTAAATATTATGGGAGCCTTGCCCTTGCATGGTCTTGCAATGAATATTTATGAATGTATTTAATTTTTATTAGTTCTCGAATTCAAGAAATGTAATTGAATAATTGAATGTAGTCTGAAGAAAGGAATGCGCTCTGTCCTGGTTTAATACTAAGCTGGAATAAATGCGCCTTTCAGACAAACACATCAGATGTCAGCGTGGCTTATGGGTGTCTGAAACTATGCGGGATTGCATTGTCTGCCAGTGTACACTCTCTTCCCTATTTCGCCAACACATTGATCCTCTCATTTCCCGTTACATCAAAGTGTGATGGTACCCATTGTTGTAAAGTTATACATTTTTGCTAGCTGATTGCGTTAGTTCATTCCCTTTAGGTGATGAAACCATGTGATTTGCGATCTCTCGATGTTCTGTCACTTGACTTCATATGATTTTTATTTTTCGTGATATCTTCTTTTTTCTATCAGTTTTTTTCTGATAACATTCATGTCACCAGAACCGCAAATATTCAACGTAGTAGTTTTGACCATCTGTTTTCTGAGCTACATTTCTGCTTCTAATTTTAGCACACCTACAAACTTTTATACCAGTCGCAGCGGCCATAGTTTTTAATGAATTACATCAGGAAATATAAAATTTAAATGGGAAAAATGTAAGATTAAAGAAACAGGAATATGTAGTAAAATAGAAGATACATAAGACTGATTAGGAAACATATATTTGGACCAGGATGCATCAATATGGTGTGAAAACAGCAACTACCCATGCATAGAAATAAGAATACGGGTAAGACAAGATTGTATTTATCACCAAGAATATTTATTATCTACAGAGATAATATTTTGAAACATATAGAAGGAATGTCAGGAATCAATTTCAGTGGGAAAATAATGAACAGCTTGAGATATGCTGAGGACACTGTTCTTTTAGCAGAAAGTGAACATGAACTACAAAGACTAATAGATCAAGTCAATAAATCAAGTAAAGAATATGAACTGGATATAAATATCCAAAAACTAAAAATACCATGATAATCAGCAAAGTTGCAGAAGACCAAGTGATAAACATAAAAATACATTAAAAGAAACTACAAGTAAAACAGTATCAATATCTTGGATACATAGTCAGCAATGATGGCAGATGTGAAAAAGAAGTTAAAAGGAGAATAGGAATGGCTAACAGTACTTTAAATGACATGAGGAAAATATTAACATCTAAACAAATTACTACAAAATAGCTAAAAATAACAATTATAAAATGCTGCAAATTTTCTACAGCAATTTATAGCTCAGAAACATGAACAATAAACAAACAAATAGAAGACAGAATTGATGCCTTTGAGATGTGGGTATATAGAAGAGTAGGGAGAACACCAAAAGAAGAGAAGAAAAACATACAAACGAAGAAGTTCTAACAACACTTAATATGAAGGAAAAATTATTAAAGAAAATAAAAATCAAGAAAATAAAATATTTTTGACATATTAAAAGACATGCCACCTTATAGAGATATAAGTGGGAGTGTAACATCACAAGATGAACAGGTTACAGTCTAGCAGAGGGCACCACCGAAACAAGATACAATGGATGTTGGAGGTCTGTTTCAGTCAACCTTCATTGCGAATACGGCACTTGATGATGAGTAGGTGTGAAATGAAGATGTGAATCCCCCCTATCCTCCCATTATTGCACAATAGGGCACACGAGCTATATTGCTATTAATTTATAAGAATCTACATAAACAACAGTAAATACATAATCATGCTAAAATATTCACATCTTACATTCCCGTATTTGTCTGTACACGATTCATTCTCAGCCATAGCGGACGCACAAATCAGAAAAACCAGGAATACAGCAGCCTTCATGATTACACTCAATCGATAATTCACGTCTGCAATAAGATATACCTTTACAATTTTATATTCATATATTTACATTTAGACGTGTATTGTATATAGGAAGAATGTAAAGTTGATGTGCACCAGATTTAAAACAAAAATGTCCTCACTATGGCGTCATTGAAAGCTGTGTACATCTATTTCCCAGCGTACAGCTTGACGCAGCAAATTATTGTTAACTCCAGAGTTAACTTGTATTTATTTAGCTGACCAAGAAGAAGTTGACCGCTGAACAAAATGTATTCATGGAAGAACAATTGTTTATTAATGGAGGTAAATATACAAAAGATGGGTAAAAGTTGCTTTTGATTCTACACTGTGCTATAAATAGCATACTGTTAACATTTTCAACTAGGCGACGTCACGGATTTCCTTTTAACACCAATGAAATTAATGTCTGCCGAGACGTCATATCCCGACAATCACTGAGTTCAAATCGAGACACAGACGAACTTATGCATAATCTGTTGCGTTTCCAATTTACAATTTTTTTTTTTATTTCCTATTATTTGTACTAAGCGATAAGTATTTTTGACAGCTGCACACAGAGCGATGTGCGCGCCCACATTATAAATATTATTTCTAATTCTAAACGTATTTTAAGTAATTAACCGTAAGCTTTCCAAATCACACACCAATAGTTAGGATATACCACAAAAGTAGAGCAAAGGTCACAGTGTAGAATTAAAAGCAACTTGCGCCCAAAAGATGTTTTTATAAACGTCGTGCAGAAATTTTCTGATGTACAGGTTCAAGAATCTGCTGTAGAAATAACGTCATTGTGCTGCGATCCACCTTTACACAATATACGAGTGACATGAGCAGTATGTAGTGTTATTCTTTCATAAATGTTGTTCGTCCATCACAAGTGATGATGACCATTTGTTACCATCCACTTTTGAATATTCAATTAGAGTTATGTCCTTGATTATGAGTTTGTAGATGGCTAATAAGTCCTACTGGGGCTGTAAATGTCCTTGAACAGTTCGGGCATGGGATGATGACTGTAGACCGATCTTTGTCTATCCGTCACTTTCTAGCTGCTCTCCGCCGTTGAGCTGCTGCATTTCTCTTCTTTCTCCTCTTTTCACAAGCTGATGGGCTCTTTTTTTTATTGTAGAACGCCGTGTAGCTCTATTTTTTTGCAAGTTCTTCCCATGTATCTTGGTCTATTTCAAAAGCTTTCAGTGAGGTCTTTAACGAGTAATTGTAGCTCTTCTTTTGGCCACCTTGAGATCGTGTACCCTTCTCCAGCTCACCATAGAGAAGTATCTTTGGCAGACGATGGTCTGGCATACGCACCAAATGACCTACCCAACGAATTTGTCTGCATCATGATAGTGTCAATGCTGGGGATACCAGCTCCATCAATGACAGTGGTATTTGGAATCTTGTCTGCCATTATCATAAATAGTTGAGCATCAATAACGTAACACAAATCATGTGACCTAGTGTCATAAGCAACGTAATCTAGTTCACAGCGGCTCTATGATTTATGATTTATTATATGTTGATTTATCTTTATAAAGTATGCATACCTAACAAATTGACTATATATAGTTATTGTGGAACAGATAATAAGGAAAAATATATTATTACATGCAATACACCTGAATAAAATCGATACTTAAAGTTGGTTATCACAGACATACGTACAAAAAACGTCTGACAAACCCAATCACTTCTATGGATCAGATTTGAAATTGTTTTCTTATTTCCTAAGTTCTATCTTTCTATAAACTTGACTTTTTCATAACTCGTACATAGCTCCGTAAAGGGCATTCATACGGAGTATGTCCTGCTGTCGGATGTGCCTGTCCAGATGTACATATGGCTGCCTTTTCAACATGGAGCTTTGTATACAAATGGCGACGGAGTTTATTTTTAGTCATGTGTCGAGCTGTAGAGTGAGAGCGCTTTCTGGTCTTGTCATAATTTGGTAGTTGTGTTGTCTTTAGTTGATTTAATCATCTGTATCATTTGATGACTTATATCGGACATGCCATTGCAAGCATTAAAATGGGTACCAGATCGTAAAAAAACAAAAGGAATCACTCAAGCGAATCTTGGCAGAACAACCATCAAAGAGGGTAAGACTATGGGTCTCAACAAAATACAAGAATTACACACAGTAGGATCATACCACTGGAACTGAAAAGCTCTAATTTCTTCCATATGCACCATGTTCTGTGCATGAAGGAACACTAGATATATATATATATATATATATATATATATATATATATATAGATTAGATAGATAGATAGACAGACATACAAACAGACAGACAGGCAGGCAGACAGACAGACGAGACAAACAGACAGACATATATAGCAGTATTTTGCCATCTTCTGAAACAACTGATTCTATCATCAATAAAACACACTGTGAAGCAAAGAACATGTTCTTAAGCACAAAAACATTATAAATCATTGCAATCGATAAAGTTGAAGCCAGACCAAAAGTCATAATTTATAACCGCGAATTAGAAAATGTCATTACTTTTTAATATTTGGGTGCAGACATAATCATTTCAGGAGTAGAAATCCAAGGAGAAATTTCAAGAGCGAATGCAAAACTTGAATACACGAACAATCTTTGGCATTTCAACTGCTGTAAAGTTAAATTACATAAGTGCTCCGCTCTCCGTTCCAGCTGCCATACCAGTGTATGTAGACTCAGAGTCCCAATTATAGGTGCTGATTGCGTGATCTTCAGGACCTTCTAAACAAATTACATCTGATTATAACAAGTATATTTCCAGTAACAATTTATGGTTGAATAATAGAGGCGTGTCTGGCTCGATGGTGAAGTGTTACAGGGCGTGTACAGGACGAGGTACCGAGTTCGATCACCGCAACTGGCATTTGAGCATCCAGACCGTTGTTAAGTAATGGCAAACTACTGACTGTATTTATATTGCCTAGAAAATCACTACAGCCAAAAAATGATGGGCTGATGGCTACGTCCTGAATAGGATACGCTACCAATAGAGGTTTACTAAATAAGTAACAAAGGAATAGCTGCCTTAGTAATTAGATACTACAGAAGAATTGTAAGGATACCATGAACATCGAAAAAGACTATCAATTAAGTGATAAGGATGGTATACGTTGAAGAGGGTTGTCTCTCAAATAACATTATAATAATAAAGCGGAGATGGTTTGTCTAAATAAAGAGATGTATAAAGAGAGATAACAGAATGAAGAAATCATACTGGAAGATTTGCTAGATGGTGGCATGAGTATCCGAAGCCAAGACATTGAAGGGCAAAAAACATCTCAGATTGTTTAAACATGCCCATGACTGAGGAAGTTCAGCTCGCCCAAAATCGTGAGTTCAGAAATTGCATGAAACATACTGCTCTGGAAAGAATGTATCTTCTGACACACACACACCCACACACACACACACACACACGCACATACACACACACATACATATATACAGTTTGTTATCAATTACTAAAATGTCATGGTGCCTAACTGCATTACGACTGAATTGGACCGCGCCAACTTTGGTACAATATTTATTTTGGCCTCTCATGTCATTCATAACTCTTTATGGGCAACTTTGGGGATATTTTAAATAATCAGTCAACTAAAAGCGCAGTTCAGTCAACGGTAAAAAAAAACTGGTGTGATCAGTACACAACATCTACATTTAGAGGGCGATCTGCCCATGCCACATAGCCAAACATAAAACAAGGTATACATTATCAAATTTATAACATAACACCAAATACTCACCACAGAATTTAGAACCGTGTTCACCAACAATGACAGGAGTAGTTGGACAGGTGAGCAAATGAGAACTACATATGTATCATTTTTTTAGATATGACCTTCTGAAAACAAAATCATAATTACAATATTTTTGCTCATAGTAAACAAAGCAATGTATTTGCCATAAACCAAGCCCACCTACAGGGTACTTTATGTTTATATATAATGCTGACAAAATGAGTATACGTGTGTGGTCCGTTTTTTCTTTCATCTTTCAGTTATCATGTATCAGATTTAGTCATCTCTTTCATGTTTGTCATGAAATAAAAGTACGAGCATCCCGCATTAGTGAGTGCAATCGTAGATTCTAATAGGAAGATAACTGCTTGTGATTGACCCATTACAAGCTGTGAAGTATTAGACTTAATAGTGTCATAACAATGTCACATTGCAATTAATATAAGTGCATATATGTAACGAAACAACAGCTGGACTACGTGTCGTGTATTATTTAGAAAGTATTATATTAGTGTTAGAAGATATTTCTAAGAACATGAGATGTCACTTATCACTGATGTATGTGGTCGTGGACGAGTGCATGGATACTAATATAGAGTATATGTAAAGGTGGTGTGCACTGAATTTGAAATGGAATATTACGTGCTCAGAAAGTCGTCATTGAAAGTTGTGTTTTGTCATGATCAGCGTAACTAAACAGATTAATGTTAGCTGCAGAATCATTTTTTTAATTCAATGTTCTTCTTCTACAGCGTTCATTCTCAAATTCCCACTGGGTATCTCTTGTAACAGGATAATGGTCCTACACGATTTCCAGCTGGATGAAGTCCAGAGAATGGAAATGCATTGTATTGCCGTTTTTCTGTGCCAATGGCCCAACACATCCGTCTTCGTAGGGAATTCACTGTTCGAGAAATACCTTTGTTACGAGCCACATTACCCAATACGCGATTGTCATGAGCAGTAATTCTTTTACTACAAATTACCTAACGTCAAAGACCTCATGCATATCTGCACTAAATATCCACAACTTATGCGATGTGGTGTCCCCATCAATTGATATAAGTGCACAGCGAATTTGTAGACACCCTGCATTTGGCATTAGGAATTTTTTTGTTCGTTTGGTAGCAAAAAATGTGTTCACATATATTGCTCCAATTACCTTTTACGGATAGGTGAGAAATATAGATAAGTGATTCTCAATGTGGGTAATACGGCCCAATAGCTGCACTGAGACTTAAATTAAGCAACAGTACATTACTTTGAAACTGTGGGAGGGTGTATATTGTCCAGTCCAGGTTGGCCATAGTAATGTAACAGCCTACGCGATAAACAGCAGGAACTATAGTGACAGTTTTATGTGTAAGATTTAGTGACAGTTTTATGTGTAAGATTTAGTGACAGTTTTATGTGTAAGATTTATTGACAGTGATATTTGAAATGAAACACCTGTTATTTTTATGTCCCTCATATAACCAAAGGTGACTTGATCCAAAATTTATTGACCTAAATTAATATTTCATTTTGTTTTTACTTCTTTTTCAACGCCCTGATAGCTGTTTCTCGTATAATAATATACCTGCATTCATGTTATAACTACAAGTATTAAAACTCACAATGAAGACTGTTGCATTCATACTATTTCTGGTTTGTGCTTATGTAGTCGCTCAAGATGAATATCATGTCCATAAGCCTTGTATAAACAGACTTGGGGAGGTAACGTTTTAGTACATGGCCACTTCTATCGTTAGTTCCATTTATCGAATCATATATTACAGAACATCTACTTAGTATTCCGTTGACATGATATGGATGCACTAGCATGCAATCATTTGTGGTAATTTGAGATCTGACATAAAACTATCATTAGTTTATGTTATCCTATTTGTGGGAACCGCGGTATGTACTGTTAAATCATCCTCCTGCCGACCAGCATGTTAAACTTGTTTGTTGTTGTTGTTTATTAAGTAAGTTGTAGTATACAACCTTTGTGGGGTCAATCCAGGTCCTAGAAATGATCTCACGAAAATCCCTTTATTTATTTTTCAATCACCAATCCCATTCGTACATCCATCCTTTCTCAACTTAATCAAATATTTTATCTATTCTTTTACCCTTATCTCAACAAAATCAAGATATAATATTTTGAAACTCTTTAACATTATTTTATTATTTAGCCATATTATATATAAATGTAAGTCTTATTTTTGATTTGTTCAATGCACTCGATTACCTATAAACAAATTATATAGTCCAGGAGTCGGCAACCTTTTGCTAACTGTGTGCCAACTTAAGGTTTCAAATTATTCAATGTGCCAACATCACATATCATTTTATACAAGTCGAGGTCAATATTCTTATTTTACCATATATTTTATTTATATATTTTAATTAATTAATATATAGTGATATTCAATAATATGTAAAGTTGTAAACAGCATTAAAAGAAAGAGTTTCTTGAAAGACTTTTTAAAAAAACGTTCTTATTATTTATGGGAGCCTTGCCCTTGCATGATCTTGGCCAGTTGCTCAATATCGACAACATACTTTGTCACTTTGAGTTTGACACAATTTTCTGAATGTTTAGGCGTTATATGACTACGCTGTGGATTTATCACTCCTTTCATGTGAGAGAAAATATGCTTACAAGAATAGTTTGATCCGAAAGCTGAAAGAAGAGCAAAAGCAATTTTCTTCAAACAGATGTAATAATGTGGAAAAGATGTCCAACAGCTGAGAATAGCTGCAGACTTTTCTAGATTTTCATTTTTCAGAGACTTCTATAGTTCAACAAATTTTGATGTCCATAATTATGAAGGTCTGCGTGCCATTTGAAATTGCTTGGCGTGCCAAGTGTGGCACGCGTGCCATTGGTTGCCGACCCCTGATATAGTCCGAATTCGTAACTATCTAAGTCTTAACTATTACAAAACATTTTTACATATAACTTCAATAAATACATGTAAGATTAGTCTCAACGTTGGTAGATTTACAAGAGTAATTTGCACAATAGATATTTATGCAAATTTCTATAATTCAAAATTGTCATAATAATCGTTCGTAGATTTGCCACCGACAACAAGTAAGATTAATTTTCCACAAACATTTCAACAGTGTATGGAAGTTCATATCTTTAGCTATAGCTAGCTTGTTCTCGAAAATGAACAATTCCTGAGATCACAAGTTTCCCTTTTAGCGAAAATTATTTCTTCCACACTTGAACCAAACAAAATTTCCCAAGTATAATCTCTAAGGTCCAGAAGGTCAAAGAGTCGCACTTTTTCTTCAAATAGATGAGGTGTTCCGTGTTGTACCTTGAGTGGTAAATACGAGGTTAATTATAAAGGTTACTGAATATAGCCTAACTATCAATATAAATAAATCAAAAATAACAATAAAACAAAAAACAAAGACAATTTTCAACGTGTCGGTTCTATTGGGACCTTTGTCAAGAAACAAAAACCAATTAAGACAACACAACTATAAAAATACGACAATGCAAAGACTTGGACAATTTTGTATTTGCATTGGCCTTGCTTTATTTTTATAACAATGTTATTTTATAACATGTTTAGGTCGATAGTAATTATATATAAACAACAATGAATAAATATAATGTTTAGGTATACAGTAATTGTATATCATAGACAATGACAAGATACAATGTTTAGGTCCACGAGGAGAAAGCACAGAAAGTAAGATGGGAATGTAATTTGACCTGAAAGGGGTATATGGAAATACAGGTTAAGAACCGCTGATATAGATGGATGTTTATCACGTGACATAAAAACCTACTCTAAAGTCACAGCAAATTTGGACTCATCCACAACCCCTACAGTGATTCTAACAAACGCTTAGAAAATGTTGCACAGAAAAAAAATAGATAGAAAATGCATTAGAAGGAAGGGGTTGGCCACTCAACTCGAAAACATCCAAAGCATCACATGGATCAGCCATGAGTCAGCAGTAATGGAAGAGCTGACGCACTGGCGGGTAAAGCTATTGTGGATAGCAAAGTAATGAGAAGAGGCGGAGCTAAGTTAATAATGACAGTTATGAATACACTACAAAACAATGAAAATGATGCTGAAAGCGACAATGCTCATACTCAGAGAATGATGGAAGTTGGTGTAACCGGGGAGAAGGGGAGGAAGTGGAACCCCCTCACTGGATAGACCAGACGAATACACAACCAACAGTTTACTGAGCTTATACACTTTTATATTTCTGACGGAATGGCACGTAGAGCAAGATGGGGATTGCCCTTTGTGCAGCAATACTAGTGTCTGATCAAGAGTCAAAAATCCAAGCAGATTGTACACATTCACGCACTGAGTTATGTACAAGTAATAATACAAGAATGTATTTTTAAATGCTGACTATAGCCTCGTTTGTGTCTATTAGAGAATACCATCTGGTCAAAGGTCAACAAATGTTATAGATTCTTGCAATTTATGCATGTGTTACAAAGGAGAGTGGACTAGAGTGTGTACCAGCAACCCATGCCATGACTATTTTGGAAGACCTTGATGGAACAGCTAAGGTACGGTGATGTAATACTAAAAAGGATTTTTTTACAAATATTTGACCTTCTGTATATATATATTTACACACTTAACTTTTATACATGAGTAATTATAGTTTTTGACATCGCCAACGACTAACGTAAGAATTTTGATGCGTAAGATTTGATTATTAGAAGTTCATTCTACTTATTCTTGCGCCATGACGTAGCGAAGATGATCTAGAGTTCTCTGTTGAACGGGCGTACGTTACGCATGTGTTTGCGTCTGTGGGTCTCACCAATGGCCCACTAGACAAACCACCCATGCAACAGAAAACCTTAGTAGATGACATGCCGTTATAGTGAGGTTATCTTCTTAGAGAAGCTTCATGGCACGTCATCTATACAATTGTGCTTTTATTTTGTTGTTGAAATGTGTTTCATGTTTACCTGAATATATATGTATGCACCCTCTGTGGTTGGGAGGGAGCCAGAGATTACTGTGCAGCACTGGGGAGGAGGAAACTGACAGCACAGAGGCACAGTGACTCAGGACGTGACAATCCCTTTAACTTGAACATTTGGTTGCATGTCTGGAGCAATAGAGAAGCTCGGCATAACCAGTAGTCAACTATTGGCGTGGAATGATTACAGTGAATCCTATCTTGGCTACAGTGGCTAGAAGTAGTGCATAGGTTGAAACCTACCTTCCTGGGGGTGTGATAGTTATTCTCTGGCTATGTTCCGGGGTGGGCCGAAAATCCACACTTCCCAGCAATATAATGCCATTTAATGGCATTAGGTCAAAGGGCATGAGCCCATGGACGGCTGGATCAGCAACCAACCAACCAACCACTGGGTGTACTTATCCTAAAGAGGCTTCAATACAATTCTCACAAACTAATAAATTAATCAGATAAAGACGTTAGCATCAATTAACAATTTCGAGTCGAATATACGCGCACAGATTAAATGATCAGGTTGCTACAACTGTGATGGTGTGATTATAGAAAACGAATTTCCAGAATAGAAATTGGAAAACGAGATATTGAAAGGATTCAACTGATGAAAAAAGAGTATCTAGATTAAAGGAGGTAGGTGGAAATATGACGTGACCAAAAGAATTGAACGCCATTGGGAACATGAACTGTAAGCCGTCATGTAAGTGATTATATACTAAGGGTTGCCTGCCACAGTCATCTTAGAAGTAAACAGGAGCTTCTAAGAGTAATAAATCAAGTGGACACATCAAGCTGAGCGTATGAACAGAAGCTAAAGAGGGTAATTGACCAGGTGGAAAATTCAAGCAGAGATTATGAACAGGATCCCAAAAAAATATGAATAGGTCACGTGGACAAATGAAGCAGAGATTATGAATTCGATATTAAACTACAAACATGAAAACACAAAACTATGATAATCAACAAAAGCGAAGAGAAGCGTAAGTAAAACAAAAATGAATTTAGATATAGTTCAAAAAGTACAATATTTACCAGTATCTTGGACACATAATTACAAGTGGTAGATGTGAAACAAAGCTTAAAGGGAAAATAAGATTTGTCTAAACTACTTTCAGTTAGCTTCACTGTTGAAATACCAGACCATCGACATGATCTCCAAATAAACGTTAGTAAACACAGTGTTCATGCCGACACAGTATTACCAATACCTGACATGGACCCTGACAGAGAAACCAGAACAAAACTTGCCGTATGCGAAATGAAGTGTCTGAGAACAGTACTGAGGGTAACAAAAAGAGATATAAACAATGACACTATACGAAATCTGATGAAAACAATATCGTGCACATAATAAAAGACACACAAAAGATCATATGGTTCCACCCCCAAATCAGAATGGAACCAGATCGCATTCCATCGATAGCCTTCAATAAAAGATCATCTGAAAACAGGAACAAGGGAAGACCCAGACGAAGATGGATAGATGACATCAGAGAAATACTAGATTATTACCAATTACACTATAGTAGTGACATTACAGTTATCTAAAGAAAGAAGACTTCGGATCCCCATGATGCCTTAGCGGCACACATGGATAGGACAAGCAAAGACAAGACTTTCAATGACATGAGGAAATTAGTAACATCGAAAAACACTCATAAACAAACTAAAAATGCGAAGTATAAAATGTTAAATGTATTCTACATTAATGTATAATTCAGAAACATGGATAATGAACGAACAACTATAAGGCATAATTGATGCCATTGAGATTTGGATATATAGAAGAATAAGGAGGATTTCATGGAAAGAGAAGAAAACAAAGAAGATTTGATAATGCTGTGTATGCAAACGGAATTATTATTAAAAATAAAAATCAAACATGTAAAATTGTTTGGAAATAAAAGACAAAATACTAATCTGAAAACCTTACGTAATGGCAGATTCGAGGAGACGTGAACACGGAGCAGGTAGAGATACAATTGTGAGACAAACATCACAAAATGGATAGAACAATTGTAAAGCAGAGAGAACCGCCTAGCAAGTGGTGGGATATATGTGAAATACTCGTCCTTACTATATCAAATGAGAAGACATATCTTCTCTTTCGACGACATTTTTTCATTGTCGAAATAGGGTGTGTAGAGTCATTGACGGAAATAAACATTGTCGAAGTTGAGTGTGTAAAGTCATTGACGCAAAGGAAACATCGACGTATTGTCGAAGTTGGATGTACAGTCCTTGACGCAAATAAAGCATTGTCGAAGTAGGGTGTGTAGTCATTGACGCACATAATACATCGACTTATTGTCTTAGGCGTGTGTGTAGAGTCATTGAAGCAAACATAACAACGACAGATCTCCATTTCTGTTGGCATTCTATAAGGAACATTGCCATGCTAAAATAAAAACACAATGGACGTTTCAGAACAAAATACTTAAAAGAAACATTGTTATCAAACAATTTTAATATCTCTGGTGTTTCTATACATTTCCCGTGCATCAAGACTAAAACTAAGACTTGAATGACAACGTCCATATATGGCTAACATATTATTACTTTTCTTCACTAGATATGACCAGAAATGTAGAGATTGGAGACACCCTGACTGTTTTATATAGCTCTCGAAATTCGATGACACGCAACATCATGAGCAGTATCTGCATGAGGCACATCAAATTTATTTATTTAGTAGATACTAATAATATCATTACCAATAAACTTCAACAATATGCAAATTATATGTTCTTGTATATGTAAATATATATATATATATATATATATATATATATATATATATATATATATATATATATATATATATATATATATATATATATGAATGTGTGATTAGCCACGGATTTCTAAATGGAAGGATATGCTTAGGAATCTGCGAGGTCACTTTGAACATTGGTTATAAACCGATACAAATATATACAAGTCAGTTAGTCTTTTGTCACAAGTGTCAAATATATTTTAACTAGGTTGTACAGATAGTGGAATGCATGGATGTAAGTAGGTCTATCCATGTCCAACTATAATAGAAGGCATAAAAGGTTGTATGTAAATATCCGCTACTCAGGGGTCTTTCTTATCATATCGACAGAAAAAGGCCATCACATTAAACAATTCCACGTCACTATTAGAGGCTATCTATGACGCCTATCTATGATGGATATCTATCTATCTCTATACCTTTACAACAGGTTGTCCTCACTGTCACTCTGTAAGTATCTCGATTCTGTTCAAGCCGTTCAGAATCCTCCAATGACATGTAAGAAGATCTTGGATATCATGTGTCCATCGTTGTCTTGATCTATCTCACGTAATCTTTCTTGGAGTTGTTTCCTCCATGATTAATATTTCCAAACCATTGTGTCTTTTTTATATGTCCAAAGTATATTGTTTCCGTTTAATGATAATGTTGGTTCATTATTACTCAACCCAAAGACTAAGAGGGAAATCCAGAGACAGATGATAAACAGTATTTAAGTCAAGAGACAGATGATTAACAGTATTTAGGTCAAGAGATAGATTATAAACAGTATTTAAGTCAAGAGACATGATAAACAGTATTTAAGTCAAGAGACAGATGATAAATAGTATTTAAGTCAAGAGACATGATAAACAGTATTTAAGTCAAGAGACATGATAAACAGTATTTAAGTCAAGAGACATGATAAACAGTATTTAAGTCAAGAGACATGCTAAACAGTATTTAAGTCAAGAGACAGATGATAAATAGTATTTAAGTCAAGAGACAGATGATGTTTTTGTTTGTTTGTTTGTTTTTCGTTCGCTCCATTGTAACCATCACGGATATCCGTGCGATTTCCGCCGGGAGCGTGATTACGTTGTGCCACCGTTATGCGCCTTGTAGGCCTAGCACATCCGATTTCGGCATGCCTTGACAATTCGGGTGGGCTACCCTTAGCCTGTGACAGCCTCTATATCTGTCTCCAGGCACGCGTAGCAGAGACTCTTCGCCAAGACGATTTTTGCTATCGTCTGACTCGAACGAGGTGTTCCACTGTCTATGAACTTGCCTCGTGTAATTGGACGTGCTGTGCCCATTTGGGTACTGAACCGTTTCTCATCCGTGAGCCTGGTTCCTTAAGGGGAAGAACTCAACAGAGGAGTTGGACCCTGGCTCTTTCGCCCTCTTAGCCGAGGTGTCATTCACCGACATCGTGTCCCCCTTGTCCAAGTTCGAGTCTCACACCACGCGTTTGAGAGCAAGGCGTTCTCGAGCTGAGCGTCCTTGTCCCAATAGCGCCTGAGCCCATCAGGTACTGAACCCTTTCTCTCTTCAAGTGTATTTCCGGTGTAGGAAAACCTGACAGTAGAGTTAGGCCAGGGCTAAATCGTTGTCCCTTTTGTGCCTGAGCGCATCGAGTACGGAACCCTTTCTCTTCGCGAGTATATTTCCGGTTTAGGAAGGCTCGACATTAGAGTTGGGTTAGGTCTTCTTGCTTTACCAAACGCCAATGGATGGGTCTGGGTCTCTGCCTGTAAGGGACACAGGTAACTAGAAGCTCGTCTCGAGCTGACGGAGCTTGTAGTTCCCTTTTCCTAGGGACTATTCACTTTCTATTTGCAGTTCGCGCTGCCCTCTAGCACTGTTCTGCCCTTTCATTGTTTCATTGTACTCGGTATGAAATATATTTGTCTCTCGCCATGCATCTATCTTTACGTGCATTTTACATTGGCCGCCCCTCCAATGTTCGGACTGGACTGACTTGCTTCACTGTATGTCGACAGTGTCGCTATATGTGGTGATGCTGGTGGTGTCGGAGATATTGTCTGTCTCTTGTGCAGTCAAATCTCTTTCCATCTGCTACCTCCACATATTCGGACACGATCCCCAAAAGATTTGCTCAGAATCAGCTCGAGCTGCTGTATTTCTGTTTCCAGGGTGCACAGCGTGGAGGTACATTTGGGATCTTGGTTATCTGCTAACCCTGGGTCCGCCTAGAGCAATGCGTTCCCTTTGCACCCCAGACAGATGATAAATAGTATTTAAGTCAAGAGACTGATGACGATGATGTTCGTCCGTCGTAATCGACGATGACCAAAACCTCAACCATAATAATAATAACAATAAGTAATAAAAATAATAAAGTTAATAGTGCGTTTTTAAATGACTAACAAATCCAATGCGTGCACAAATTGTTCTTTTACAGAATTGACCACAATAGAGGGTGTATATGTGAGGTTGAGTTTGTTTTTTGTTTTTTCTACGTGTCCGCTTCTGTCTTGCAGTTTCTTGTCTGGACTCTTCCGCCGCTAGTGCTCCCGATCTAATGCTGTAACGCCATGCTGTTTTATCCTGAGCGAGGCTCTCCCAACTGCCTACGTCAATGTTAAGATGTTTCAGTGATGACTTGAGCGTGTCTTTGATACGCTTTTTCTGTCCACCAGCTTTTCGAAAGGAGCCGATCCTTTTCGGAATCAAAATTAATTCGTTTGCTATTTTTGGACATCGAAACCAACCAACAATCAATGTATCTGAAAACATGTCAGGCTGAATAAAAGCAAATATTTATAAAGGCAGATATCACTGGTTATTTTCTCTTTAACTTGAGAACAAAGATCTTGACGGGTATGAAATGAAATGTTTGAGGACAAATGTTTGAGCTACGGGAGAAGATTGAATACAATGACGAAATCATCAGAAACATTATGGTCAAAACTTTGTGTTGAGACTTCATTGAAAAATGATTAAATACATGTATTCGTGTTTCTAATTAAAATGAAATCTAACCCATTAACATCGTGCATCAACAACAGATGAAGTTGTTGTCATGTAATGTGTTCTTTCCAGAACGTAGTCTTCCTATTGAATCTCCAGACATCCCTGCGGTCTCTGGCAAGTTGTCCGTCTCCTCTAGCAACATCTGCATGCATTCCTGAATATCTCCTGTCCAGCGACGTCTTGGTCGACTTTTTCCTCTACTGCCTTCTATCGTCCCCTCAAAAAACACTCTTTACTCGACATCGTGTCACTTCACATAGCGGAAAAAACTGAACTACCTTCAAAATATGGTTAAAAGCCAGCCATCCTGGACGTTGATTTTGCTTAGCACGTCGTGGTTGATATTCTTGTTGTCCTTGATATTCTCAGAACGCTTCTACAGCACTTCATTCTGTTGGCTGTAAATGCAATTGAAGAGCAGATCGTAAAGCCAGAAAAGGAGAAAGAAAACGATAGATAGATTTTATTAAAGGATACACTGCACACATATAGATGCACTCACTCACTTATTAAACCCACACCCTTCAGTGTCTGAGGGGTGTCATTCTGAAATTATGAATGCACAATTTCCACCTCAAAAAGTGTCACTGGAAATAAAATGTAGAATTTTATTATTTTTTAATTTGGTCAATATAAAAAACGTATTAACATTTTGGAGTTTTGGTGTTTTCGGCAATATTTTACCAGAAATTGTATTACTAAGAACATTTTACACTATTTTAATCTACTTCAGCAATCTGACATCCTAACCTCGGTCCAGTGTTACAACAGTCTTACTCCCGTTCTCTACATTTGAAACAAACATTTTTTTGCACTAGACCGAACAAAAATTGGATTGATGTATGTTCTTTTGAGCTCTGCAAGATTTCTCATGTTAGTTGGCATATATATTATTGAAGTTTATTTCAAAAATTTACTAAAATTTGGCCCTCAAAACGGATCTATGCTCCGCTCCAAATATCGAGTATTTCTCTGTGGCCAGTTGCAAGTCTACGAGGCCACCAACAGGGTCATATCACACACGTTGAGTACCACTGATCTAGGTGTCTGATTGATTTCGTGTGTGATTATTCCC
The DNA here is from genome assembly GCA_034231615.1 of Meghimatium bilineatum. Taxonomy (NCBI): domain Eukaryota; kingdom Metazoa; phylum Mollusca; class Gastropoda; order Stylommatophora; family Philomycidae; genus Meghimatium; species Meghimatium bilineatum. Next base: position 13,440,618 of record CM067306.1, on the reverse strand, counting down.
TTCGTTTACATCTCACAATTTTAGCGCCGACTTGAGCCTTCGTTATCTGTTTCACAAAAGATTGTTAGCTGCCGCAACTTTTACTGCATTCCATTAAATGATATTTATCATCTTCGATATTTCTGATTAGAATTTATGATACAATTAACTTTTATCACAATGTTTATTTCTTTACTAAAATGTCTCTGCAATTCTCGCTAGTAATGATCTATTGTGAATGCCCTGTGCATTTGAAGATCAAAGAGACCAAATAAATCCTGTTGAATTTGGATGTGCCAGACCAAAACGACTAGATATCGCAGTCAAACTGTAAGCCGTGATACACAGTATTCAGTTCTCCTACTAACTCCTGCTTCTTCTTATTCTTTTTTACAGTTTAACAAGTTTACATTGGAAATATCTTAGCGGGTTACAATGTACCATGGTTTCTAGTGCGCCTTATATTTCAGTAAAATATACAACTAATGGTAATGTACGCTCCTTCAACAGCGAAATTTATTCTAATTTATCTACATTAGAGACTTACAACCATAACAAAAGAATAGCGGAGTTATGGTAATCCAGCCACCACAACCTCCAAGTTGTTACTTAAAATTTGCAGACCTTCCTCAATAGGTACACGAATATACACGAGTCTTTGCGTCGTGTTCGTCTCCTGACATCATCCCTTCCAGTATGGTCTTTTCTAGGCTGTCTACGAGCAATCCACGAGCAAATGTATCCATTCTGAACCTGGTGCAACGTTCTTCGAGATACAAACAATTTGTATGTTCTCACCACGTCCCATCCATAACGTTCTTCTATTTATTCTACTATCTTTAATTTTCTGGATTTAAAAATAATGTAGTGGGCGTGTTTTTGTCAGCTGTCATTTGGAGGTAGGTCTGTGTTCTACATGGTTGTATTACGTGTTTTTGCAGATGGACAGTGAAGTAAGAATTGTATGAATTGTAATGGCATGTCTCTTGTGAACGCAAATATGATATTTCTTGCGAACCCAAATATGTTGTCTGTTGTGAAACCAGATATGATATCTCTTGTGAAACCAGATATGATATATCTTGTGAACCCAAATATATTATCTCTTGTGAACCCAGATATGATATCTCTTGTGAACCCAGATATGTCCTTGGCTGTAAGAAATTAACTCGCCCAGAAATGTGAGTTGTTCATGGTGAGTATAAGTAGACTAGATTTCGAAAATGTTTTTTTGTGAACCCCAGGATTTACGAGCGATTAGCTCTTACTTCCTTATTGCAATGGGTGAGTTTCTGAGCCTTCTTTCATACCCAGGAGGCTTCACCTTTTGACATGGTGCAATGCCTATTGGAGGAGCCTTCTACTCAAGGGGTTACATGAGACTGGACGAGACTCGGCGAGCTGATACTTTGCTTGGGTCATCAATTGTTTGTCTATCCTCTAACGAGGCGCTTCGCAGACAGCGAGCTATTCCTCGTGTAGGAAGACCATTCCATTACCACCCTTTGTATGACTAGGTCATAGACCTAATTTCTTCCGCATGGTCGAATTAGACTAGGGTGGATACATTTTCCACGAAGAGGCGCTGCTTTGCCAAACACGTCGGGTGTATGGAGTTTGACCTGTGAATTTCTCACGCACTCCTTCGCACGCTTGAGATGACCTTCTCTTCCGTGGTCAAGCGCTGTCTGTTATTTTGACGCTTCGTCATTGCGGATATTACCAAGAAACAGAATACGAATCTTGGGCGATAGGCTTTGCAGTGGCTCTTGGGTACTGAATCCAATTATCGTGTTGGGCTAGGTTTGCAATGTCGTTAGAGATTTGCGCCCCCCATTACGTTGCCCCCAGTGTCCAGATTTCGAGTCTCAACACTGATTCGGTCAGATATTTGAACTATGCGCTCCTCAACATGTATTCAATGCTTGTCCTGTGTGCAATGGGGAGCTGTATTCAAAGCTTTCTTCTTACCTAGGAGTGCATGTTTGAGTTGACGTATCCAATACCTGAGTCATGACTACCACTTTGAGTGGGGTCAATTCTGATGGAACATGTCGGCTTTTGTGTGTTCTCGAGCATAAACAGCACTTCCGTCAGTCCGTCATGTGCTAGGTCGTTGTGGATATGTTGTCACTGAATTCGATTCACGTACACTGCACTGCCCTCTAGCGTGTGTTAACTTTTACATGTGGTGTACTCTACAGATAACTGTATGTTAGGGGCATTGACAATGGCTGCCCCTCCAATGTTTCTGCTTTTTAAGCCGGCCAAGTCGAAAGGCACAGATGCCTTTAATATGTTGGATGTAATAGTGTAGAGGTTTTGGAGATATTTCCTGTCTCTATCCAGGCAGTTCTCATTCTATCTATAACATCCACAGACACGAGCCTAAAAGTATTAGCCAGGAATACAAACAGAGCCGCTGTATATCTGATTCCAGGGTGCACCACGAGGATGAACTTTTAGGATCTTGGTTATCCGATAACCATGGGTCCACATGAGATCAATGCGAGACGCTTTGCACCAAAAATTCTGGCAATAATATAATAGAGCTATCTATAAGTGAGGTTTACAATTTCGTCCATGTTACGCCTAAATGGAGTGAGTGTTAATAAGTTTGACAGTAAAATAGGAGGTGTTACAAAATTTGACGTCAACAATATTATTTTTAATGCACCATTTAAATTGTTTTAATCTGAAATATTTGTCTAAAAATTAGAGAAAGACCGTAGATCTTTTCCTACTTTCTCTGGGGGGGGGGTAGGGGAGAATATTGGTAACTTTTTTAAACATTATTAAACAAGAAAGGAACGTGGAATCTCGAAAGCTGATGGCAATGTGGATTTTCAAAATTTTGCAAAAATGTATGTAATGTATGGACTACCTCTTACATGGATAAAAAGTATGATTATATAACCATTAGTGAGTTAGTTAGTTAGTTAGTCGTCGGATCATCATCACTGCAAACTGGACACATCCATAGTTGCTCCGATCTCTCTTTGAGTGTATCCGCCATCACACTTCTGTGGACAGTACCGGTCCTATGCTGGTTGACCATCATTCTTCTGCGCCCTCCAAAATGTTCACCTCTAGCAACACCGTATTTCAATCCCTGATCTTTAATCCTAGCCATTGAAAAGGAATCAGCATCCACATTAGTCTCACTCTCGTGTGTTATATCTCTTAAGGAGTTCAAAACGTCAGCGCGATCCATTGCCCCATCGCCCTGTGCCACAATCGCACACGATGCCAGTTGATCTGCTCTTTCATTGCCTCGAACGCCCACATGTCCCGGCACGAAAATAAATGTAACCACTTTCAAGCTCGCATTTCTCAAGGCCTCAATCCACTGTTCGCGAACGAGACCCACTTGTACCTTCCTAATCATACTCATAGAGTCACTCAAGATGCAGACCTGCATTACCTTCTGTGTTCGTAGCCACTCAAATGCCTTGGTGACCGCCATAGTCTCCATGGTCATACTACTCGTAGTGACCGCAAAGGCGCCACTTTTTTCTTGATCGTTTTACCTGCGCACTGAGCTGTAAAGGCCCAAGCACTGCGAACATGCCTGATTACAGATCCATCAGTGTATATAATCACATCCACCTCTTTGGTATTCTCACTGATTAAAGCCTGCACTTCTTTCTCCACAGCCGTGGGACACCATTCTCTGCATTCCCTGCTAAGTAATATTATTATTCTCAAACAAGTTTCGAAATCTGTGGGTAGATATCCATTTCGCACCAGCTGCCACTACCTGTAATCTGCACACGCTTTGTATTACATCCTCAGCACGTCTCATCCACGACCTTCCTCTCTTGAGTCTGCTGCCTTTAACTTTCTGTATTTCGGAATGCAACGGGTGTTCCTTATCCGCATGTATTTGAAGGTACGCCTGTGCACGGAAATAATGTAATCTATGCTCAGCTGTTGGGCAGTCAAGTAGGTATCGCATAGCTCTTGTCGATGTGTCTCTTGTGCATCCCAGAATGATACGCATTGCTGCATTCTGGACTCTATCCAGTCTTTCGATCTTAGTTTGGCTAAGAGTCATAATCGCCAGTGTATATTCCACCACAGCCACAACCAAACCCTGGTACAAAGAAATAATAATCTTTGCTGACACTGCGCAGCAGCCATAACCTTCATTGCTGCTAAGCCTTTGCCTGCCCTTATGATAATGTGGTCAACATGTTCCCTGAAACTCAGGCTTCTATCAAAAAACACACCCAGATATCTCATTGTGCTAGTTCTTTCTAAACTTTTCCCGGACAACGAAACTTGTGGCATGGGTGTCTTTACCATGTGATTGTTCAAGGAAAACCACGTCACGAATGACATAGACGGATTAACCACTGCTCCCGTAACTCGACACCAATTTGTCAGTCTGTCCAGCTCCTTCTGTAGTTCCACGACGCACTCTTCTCGATTTCTGCCCTGTCTATACACCAGGATATCATCGGAATATGACATCGTTCTGCCAACACCTGTGATTTGATTGGGAGCGATATGTACTGTGTATACATTGAAAAGTACAGGAGATAGAGGCGATCCCTGTGGCAGGCCAGGGCTAATAACCGTTGGTGTAGATATCCAGTTACCACACTTAAGAACTGCAACCCTGTGCATCAGGGCGGCGCCAACCCAACGCACGACAAAAGGATTAACTACAAGATTTAACAGCTGGTGCATCAATATATAACCATTGATTATTACCAGTGACATCTCTTTATGATCGACAAAGCATATACCTTCAATTCCGTAGAAGGAGATATGTCTATATTTTTATTTATTGTTTCTTATGCAATTTATTTGACTTACATGCTTATTATTTGTTGACATTTTAGTTAAAACCTGTGGTAGAAGTAAAAGAGAATAATCTTTTCGCAATAATTCAGCCAGGATTCACATTGTTGTGGTATGTTAATAAATGATGATTTAAAATAACAGTGTGTTTCATTGTCAAAACATATTATTTGAGAGTTCTTCTTAATTATTGTATACGGTGTTGTATAAAGTCACCACACGCTAATGTCACACATATCATCGCTAAATATTCACAATTCATATAACGTCATAATACACATTTCTCCTCCTTTGTAAATTAGCGCACTGTGAATTTATAGATAAACGTTACTATTTGCAGTCATCGTATTATATCTTCACAATTTCTGCCTTAGGTATACATATACATATATATATACACACACACACACATATATATATACATATATATATACACACACACACACATATATATATATATATATATATATATATATATATATATATATATATATACATATATCATATATTCTACACCTTAAGAATAATAATAGAAGAATCCACATTAAGACAATCAAAATTCATGATCAATTTTGTAGATTTTCAGAAGGCTTTCGATAGTCTTCACAGACCATCGCTCTGGAAAATTCTTACGCTCTACATAATCCCGTCTAAATACATCTATATCATGAAAGCTATTTCCTCCGATACGGCCTGTATACAGAGGAACGTATGCGAGACATAGAAAGCATGCCAGGAATAGCAGTTTGAGGTTATAATCTGAATAATCTACGATATAAGATATGCTGACGAAACAGTTCTGTTGCAGGAAACGAACAAGAACTTCAAGTCATGTTAGACACGGTTGTACAAGAAAGTGAAAACAAAGGCTTCCGTCTAAACAAGAAGAAAACAGAAGTAATCGTTGTTTCAAAGAAATACATACCGGCAAAATGCATATTCCTATCAATGATTCAAAATTTAATCAAGTGGATAAGAGTATATTGGCACCATTTTAACATTAGATTGCAGGTATTCCAACGAGATCAAGAGGAAGATAGCACAAGCCAAAACAACATTTCAAAAAAAAAGAGAAACATTCTATGCAATGGAGTAATGTAAATGCATACAGGAGTTCGAGTGATAGGATGTTAAATTGAGCCAATTATTCTTTATGGAAGCAAAGCATGGACAGTAAACAAAAGTACCCACGATAAGCTTGAAGAAAATGAGATGAGGTTTTTAAGAAGAATGATGAAAATTCCATGGACAGCTAAGACAACTAATGTTGAAGTTCTCTGAAATGCTAGAATAATTCGATAAATTAAACCGAAAATTAGAAACAGATAACCAACATGTTAGGGCATGTGATGAGAAAATTAAAATTTGAGCATTTGCTAATGATGTTCGTCCGTCGTAATCGACGATGACCAAAAACTCAACCATAATAATAATAACAATAAATAATAAAAATAATAAAGTTAATAGTGGGTTTTTAAATGACTAACAAATCCAATGCGCGCACAAAATGTTCTTTTACAGAACTGACAACAATAGAGGGTATCTATGTGAGGTTGAGATTTTTTCTTCTTTTCTACGTACCCGTTTTTGTCTTGCAGTATCTTGTCTGGATTCTTCCGTCGCTAGTTCTCCCGTTCTAATGCTGTAACGCCATGCTGTTCTTTCCTGAGCGAGGCTCTCCCAGGCGCCTACGTCAATGTTTAGATTTTTCAGTGATGACTTGAGCGTGTCTTTGAAGCACTTTTTCTGTGCATCAGCTTTTCGACGTCCTGCCTTGAGTTCTCCATAATATATTTGTTTTGGCAAACGCGAGTTCTCCATACGCACTAGATGGCCTGCCCAGCGTGCTTGCGCCTTCATAAGTATTGTGTGGATGCTTATTGAATCTTTCTAGTCTGTTTACATCTGAGATATCCGTAAGTGTCCGAACATTCCATGAACCAACTAGGATTGATTCACACTTTGTTCTCTTCATATTTAATTAGTAAAGATGAGTAAATAATTGGGTTGAGAAATGACTATCGATGAAGTTGGTTTATAGTGTGGTAAATGCAAATAAAATAAAGAAGTTACTAGAAAACTATCAATATAAAATAGTAAAATATAGAAAATAACAATAAAAAAAGAACAAATACAATAGTCAACGTGTCGGTCCAATTGGGACCTTTAAAGACAACAAAAACAGTTAAGAACAAAAAATCATATCGAATAAAAACAAAATGGATTTCTCCCACCAGGAAATAAACAAACAGCTACAACAGATCCAGTGCAATACAATTTCAACAATATTTATTCGTTATGGTTATTTGTTCTTATCTGTTTTTGCTGTCTTTAAAGGTCCCAATTGGACCGACACGTTGACTATTGTATTTTTTCTGTTTTTATTGTTATTTTATATATTTTACCATGTAGTATTGATAGTTTTCTAGTAATTTATTTACTTTATTTGCATTTACCTCTATTTGTATGATTACTGCGGCACTTCTTTTTTGTCGGTTATCCTCCGATATTTTGGTTATTTATAGTGTGGAAGAGTTGCGCTAATAGTCAACCACACTCTCTCTCCTGAGTTTTATCTTGGTCCAGTGGCAAGACAAAGTCGAGACAACTGGGAGAAAATCAGGTGCAGTGGATTGCCAGAGCGTACTATGTGTATAACTGTGCCCTATGCTGTCCACACAGCTCTGCTGTTAGCGCCTATGTACCCGTTGAGTTACCGCCAACTTCTTCCGAGTATTTCGCCAGAAACAGACTTTTTAAGCCTAGGTAGACAAAGCCGTTGTTAACAATGCTAGGCTGGCTTATTTCTTAGCACTGTGAGTGTCCATAATAGCCACAGTGTGTCGCCCAATATCACATCGACTGTAACAGGTTGACACCGTGTAAAAATAGGAATTTAGTAACCACATGATAGATCAACGTGAGAGGATACCGTGCAAAACAGAGAGAAATTTCTAGGTGGGTTGTCATTGTGGCACAAAAAGAATTAACCAAGTGAACTTATTAACAACACAGGAGACAGAGAGTTGTGGAGAAGCAGGATCGCCTACGCCACCCTGCGTGGCACTTGATTGATTGTTTAATTAATAGAGGGATTCCACTGAACTGTTTATACATCATACACTACGTACTTGTGACCACTACTACGTAGTGTACCCGTGGATGTCGAAGAATTAGTTGGTGCTGATTCTCAGCTACCACATTTCAGAACATATTGTCTGTAAGTAGAGCAGCAACGACGATGAAGAAACTGACTTCGAGATTCAACAATTCGAGTTTCAACTCTTCGAGTTTCAATACTTCGAGTTTCAACAGTTGTGTCATTAAGAAGTGCAAGGATATTCTAGTGCACACATCTTTAAGGTCGAATACATTTACAAGTCTCCATCCGTTAGTTGACTACTTCAAATAAATCATGCGCTAAGATATAGGTGGGCGTTACGTGGGTGATACCCTCTGATCTTTGTCAGTGACAACATTTTCCCTTCCAGCTAATAAGACCATTCCCAGGCAACAATTGTTGACATTAGCTTTCTAATTGCATACTGTAGTGATATTACACAGTATCAATCAATCAAGTGCAAAGTCGAATGGCGTAGGCAATTATGTTCTCCACGACTCTCTGTCTCTTGTGTTGTCAATAATTTCGGTAGGTGAACTTCTACAGTGCCACAATACTAGTCCGTCCAGCAACTTTTATATCTGTCGGCCCCTATCTCTTTTTCACCCCCACCCCCCCCCCCCCCCCAGATATTTCCAGTGGTTATTATGTGTTCAAGTTGTGTTCTTCTCAACATATGCCCTAGAAATCTTGACTGTCTGCCCCTAATGTTTGATATGATTGATCTTTTTACGCCAGCATCATTGAGAACCTCTGCATTATACAATATCTCTGCACTTCTTTCCTTATCACGGCCAGATTTGTCTAATAGAATTAAGTAATAATGAACACATCACCATCATTATGCGCTGTGGCCAGAGGCGTAGGGTATCATTGATCTCGACAACACTAAATCTGCAGTACAGTGTACCAGCTCTATTTATGATTTTCTACCATGGAGTGGCGCATGGTCGAGAGGTTAGAGCCTTAGTCTCACACACGTACAGTCCAGAGTTCGATCCCTCTGTAAGGACTGGTTGTTTTTTGTCGGAGTATAAATTAAAAACTCACCGTCAGCGTGGCGAAAGAAAGGGCATGCGACCTTTACCACACAGGTTACTCTAATACTCACTGTAACTTCATACCAAAAACAAATACAGTATGGCAGTTCTGTTGTTTTGTGGTGTTTATGTTATTTTCTTTTAAACTAACGAGGACAAACTATGTGTTAGCATCTTCCTTTGCCGTCCTCTATATCGTTTTCCCTTATTTTTTGTTACTATATGCTACATCTTGTATTTAAACCTGTTTTAATAACGTGGCCGATAAATGTTAAATGTTTCTTTCCGATGCTGATAAATAACTTCCTTTTTGTGTCAATCTCCTTCAATACAGCTTCGTTAGTTTTTCTAGCATCCCATGGGACTCATTATTCTTCTAAACAAGATGCAAGAGTCTTGAATACAGTCTCCTTTAACGTGCATCCATCAATACTCATCAGTTTGGTGTAAGATCCACGGGAGTGTTAAGGCACGACCAGCTCGTCACGACTTCTGAACAGATGACCTACAAAGCCAGTTGTGGTTTTTTCATGGCTTTCATCATTAGTTCGCTTTGGATACTTTTGGCAGGCGGCTCCAATTATAAATAGTGCCAACGCATAGCCAGACAATAAACAAAACGTACCGAATGAAGGCATGTTTATGTTTTCCAGAGGTCTTATAGTACCGTCGATGGTCACTGTCAAGGGAATGGGAAGACAGTACAATGTACAATTTCTCCTTCTGGAAAGTTTTCTCTCTCAAAATTATTCTGTCACTTTTTTTTCCAAACTCGATCTCCCCTCACGACCACGACTATAGGGGAGAGCCCCTCACGACCACGACTATAGGGGAGAGAAATGTGAGGTAATACAGTTCTTATATATGGCTACTTGTTTTTTTTTCGTCAGAAGAAACATTTCCAACAAGGAATGCGTAACACAATTTCCTTACCACAACTTGGAACATGTGAAGCTAGAGTTATACGGCGTTCATCGACAAATGTGAGATAAACTTCCACATTTGAAAGCATCCTTCTAAAGTGGCGCATTTAACTTTTTCCGAGGTTTTCATTGGCTATCGATAAAAGTATACAGAAAGTGACAAATGAAAATCACAGAAAAAGTCAATTAAACGCATGTTTCCAATGAGCTAGCAGGTCTTGGACTTGCTGATGTACCCTGTCGACAAACAACACATACGCGTTAGAGATTCGCCAGTTTTTTAACTGTATTTTTTTTTGGCCGCATACTGTATAGGGACTATCATCTTCACTTGGAAGTTTTGTTTCCTCTATAAAATTAACTGTATTGTTTAACTGATACACATGTCCATAGTATTTTTCTTCACTATTGTTTCTCTGGCTGCCGGTGTACTTGCTCTAGAAATCTGTTGTCTATATCAGCAGTCATGTCACATGAAAAACAAACACAAATAATTCTTTTGAAGCTATTTACACGTCATAAAGTATATAGGAGGTTACTGATGTCAATTTAGAGATTTATTTCATTCAATAAAATCACTTAAATTAATCCAATCTCACGTTTGTGCATCTACGCTACTTATTTCAGATATTGAGAACTAAAAAAACCACAACATGAAGATTACAAAATTTGCTCTGCTTATAATCGCCACTCTTGTGCTGAACCTTAATGCGCAGCGATATGAAGCCCCGTGTGTAAATACTTTAGGGCAGGTAATGCACTGTAACATGTTGGCAATATATAATTCTATTTGTAATTTATCTTTTAAGAAAGTGTATTGTGAAATTCCACACAAATATAGAGATTGATGTAATATTCTATACAAATATAGAGATTAATTTTAAAATTCCACACAAGTATAGAGATGAATGAAAGATAAGCATCATTTAGGAATCGTTCAAAGTATTCAAAAGCAGTTGTGGATAGACTTCATTGTGCTTGGGTTATACCATATGTAATACACCTCTCCCAACGAAGAGGCACACCGATTGCCGATAGTACCACTCACAACACATAACTCCGTAGCTTCAAGTAATAATCCCTGGGTGTCACCAAAACTATGTAAATCACCAAGATTGTATAAGTCACCAAGACTATGTAAGTCACCAAGATTGTATAAGTCACCAAGATTGTTTGTCACCAATGTTATGTAAGTCACCAAGATTGTTTGTCACCAATGTTATGTAAGTCACCAAGATTGTATAAGTCACCAAGACTATGTAAGTCACCAAGATTGTATAAGTCACCAAGATTGTTTGTCACCAATGTTATGTAAGTCACCAAGATTGTATAAGTCACCAAGACTATGTAAGTCACCAAGATTGTATAAGTCACCAAGACTATGTTAAGTCACCAAGATTGTATAAGTCACCAAGACTATGTAAGTCACCAAGATTGTATAAGTCACCAAGATTGTATAAATCACCAAGACTATGTAAGTCACCAAGATTGTATAAGTCACCAAGACTATGTAAGTCACCAAGATTGTTTGTCACCAATGTTATGTAAGTCACCAAGATTGTTTGTCACCAATGTTATGTAAGTCACCAAGATTGTTTGTCACCAATGTTATGTAAGTCACCAAGATTATATAAGTCACCAAGACTATGTAAGTCACCAAGATTGTTTGTCACCAATGTTATGTAAGTCACCAAGATTGTTTGTCACCAATGTTATGTAAGTCACCAAGATTATATAAGTCACCAAGACTATGTAAGTCACCAAGATTGTTTGTCACCAATGTTATGTAAGTCACCAAGATTGTTTGTCACCAATGTTATGTAAGTCACCAAGATTATATAAGTCACCAAGACTATGTAAGTCACCAAGACTGTATAAATCGCATCGACTGTATAAGCCGCCAAGGTTTTATAAATCACCAAGACTTTATACGTTTTAGCGCTATAATTATTGGTTTTTATCATTCAATTCGATATCTTCCTGTGCGCAACCACCCCCACACACCCCCACCTCTCCCCAACAGGACTGATCTGTGTTTTCCAACTTTAAAATCATTCTTCTTGGCCCCACGCTCCATATCCCCCATAAGGATCATATAGCTTATGTTGAGAACTACTGACATATTTAACCACATTTCGTGCGTTCAAGACATCTCCAGTTCGAAAGTGAATCATATTCGTATTTATGCTGATATTTTTATTGTGTTGCCTCAGATAGCGCACTGTTAGCGTGACGAATTGTTCCATAACACTGGAGAAATATTTCGTAACAATGGAGAATTGTTCCATAACACTGGAGAATTATTCCATAACACTGGAGAATTGTTCCGTAACACTGGAGAATTATTTCATAACACTGAAGAAGTGTTTCGTAACACTGGAGAATTATTCCATAACACTGGAGAAGTGTTTCGTAACACTGGAAAATTATTCCATAACACTGGAGAAGTGTTTCGTAACACTGGAGAATTATTCCATAACACTGGAGAAGTGTTTCGTCACACTGGAGAATTCTCCGATACACGAGAGGTTGGAAAAAAACTATGTGATGATGATGATGAAATTACGCTTTGACTGAGAGCATGTAGCTCTTGACAGCACGTAGCCTTCCTTGCAAAGCACGTAGGCTGGCATCTTATAATAGCAAAAACTGGAATCTAATATATGCCGGACACATAAAGAAATAACCTGGTGTAGAAAGGTTAATTGTGGAGAGAAAATTCCCAGTAATAACAAGCAGACCAAAATTACGATATACACAGGACAGTGAAAACTTGCTTTCATTCCACAATTGTCCATTTATGATAAACTCACAGGTGGTGGATGATACTAGATGTCAAATCTTCTTCTTCTTCTTTTTCCTCTTCTGCGATCAATTGTTAAACACTCAGTTCAATATTTGTCATGTATAGAGCGGATTGTTTTAGATCATCTTGGGTTTCCACAACTTGTTTTGCCAAGCAGCTCCTGTAGACTAGATTGTCGTTCTGTGAACAGCAAAATGGGGATAATTATGTAGTATTTGTTGTGGTTTCTGTGTTGTTGCTTCACAGATGGAGGCCGCAGAGTCGTCGATACATATTCGACTGTGTACTATTCTCAGTCGAAATATCGTGACCTGTTCATGTATGTTCAAATTGATAATGTTGTTCTGGTCTCTCCACTGAAATCGCATAAATGGTTTTGCAGATATTTAACTTCCCTGAAGATTAACGAGAATCTTCTGTGTTTATCCATTCGTCTACTTTTTCGTTATCAAGGATGTCACAGCGAACTAATAACCATTGTAGTACAAATGTAGTTTTTCGAGATAGTTCGAAGATAGTGTGTCTCTTGTTGTGAATGAATTTGTCTTGTTTTGTATTTTGGATGGTTTGTAATCTGAAATTGAATCACTGAAGATGATGGAGTATGTTATTTGTCTCTGCCCTGAAATGTGTGCATTATATTTCGATGGCAAGGGTTTGTTCGTATGTGGTGTCGTCTGGAAACGTGTATATTCCACTGCCGCCATTTGTTGTGGTTTTAGTTGTTGATTCGCCTCTGTAGACATGTGTAAAGGCAGTTCTGAGATATTGGGCATTTAATATTTTAAGTAATAAATTTTTTTTCTGTTAAGTATGATTGGTCAAGTAGCTCATGTTTGATATGTTAGAAAATGTTTGTGTATTTTTGTGGTTGAGTGTCCATATTTCAAATGATACAATCTAACATATGTTAATATGTTCTAACGATTTAGCATATTGCATATGTTATTCACTTGCTAGGTGGTTTGAATTTTTCCTATATCAAATTATTGAAATTATCCTTTCAGCCTTTTTTTATTTTTCATATTGTAAGATAATTTTGTATTTTGTTTGCATCGGTAGCGATTAAATGTCTGTGGTTTTGGTCATTACTATAAAGAGGCTGCTTTTCTTTTCAACAAGTATTATTAGTATTCCCATTTTATGAATTGTGTCAAGCTTTTCTATGTTTATTTTTTCTGCAGAAGATCAACAATTAAAGACTTATTCTATAGTTGTTTTTGTTTGATCCCGTGTATACTTTTTTTGGTATTTTTGAGCGGGTGCCTCAGGTTGTGCCCAATATATATATATATATATATATATATATATATATATATATATATATATATTGAGAGAGAGACGACATGTAAAGGGTGGGGGTTTTTAATTTACTCTCCGACAGAAAAATTATAGTCAACTATTGGAGTCGAACTCTGAACCTCAATGTTGTGACAGTAAAGTTCTAACCTCTCGACCTTACAGCACACTATTGATGATAAGGAACAATAATTAAGAAACGATGAAATAAACAGGATATGCTTCAACTATTATTGTAATATCATAAAGATCCCAAGAGCATTTTTAAGGCTGCGACAGTAGCTAAGGCAGTAACTGTCTCAATCTCCATTCGTATACTCAATGTAATCATCATCATGTATGCTTGGGCCTGCTCATGCATCACTATAATAACTATCTTGTGGGAACTCCTCCTGTTCTTCTGCGTTTATTCTAAAACTCCTGCAACTTGTAGTCTAAAGAACGGAGTAAATCGTGTAATGGTTTACAATTTATTGAGATATCTGCGCCTTTTAGTCTGACACATCCGAATTCAGCATCTTCTTTATCATTTTAAGCTTATATTGCATGGAAAAACTAACCCCCTCCATAAACTCATTAGGCGTATGTTACGGCACACATGGAAGATACGCAGCGTAACTATTTTTTGCTTCCTTTTACGGCCCGCCATCACACGGTTTAACAAATGTCTCTATTTTACTCCCTTCCCACCCTTCTCCCCCCTCCCAACCGCTGAGAGAAAGGATAGCTCTCACTATGTTGCAGAACTCTGAAATTTGGAAAATGCATGTGCAACAAAGGATTGCTTTGAAGAAACCTGCCTATTTGGCAAAGGATTCAGGAATTTCATTTCTTGTACTTCTTTGGAAATATGATATGGTAATGATTATATAACCCTTTAACTGTGAGCAGGTAGTTATTGACAGCCCATAGTCTTTCTGATAAAAGCACAAATCCTCCTTAACTGAGGAAAGGATGTGGAACCAGGACTGCTATAAGTCTTGCTGCTCGATGTTATGGTTGTGTTAGGGGATGATGCATTTTTATTCCCCGAATGGAAGTATTCCAGTGTAGATGTATCCTTGGATCATAGCGTCCTGTCAGGAGAGCAGCATATATTTCTGGGGCATCCAGCTCATAATTATATTATTCTATCAGATCTCTTGAGCCATCTGAATTAAATGCATATCAAGTATATCTTACGCCAGTGTGTTGCCTGGCCCGAAAGGAGAGCAAAGAATAGCAACACTGTTTACCTGCCACGCATGTCGTAAAAGGCGACTAAGGAGGTTATGGGATGGAGTTGGTTGTTCCATCCCATATAGGATCAGTGACCTAAAGCCATGCTGAAGTCGGATATGTCAGGCCGTAAGGCGCAGATATCACAGCAATGCTGTAAACCATGACACAACGCATTCCGTTCTCCGGACTACATAATAATAATCTGCAGGAGTTTGAGAACGAACGCAGAAGAAGAAGAAGAAGAAGTATATCTTCAATATATTTAATCAAATACGGGACATTGGCTATATACATCAAATCTCGAAAAAAGTGCGTGCAGTCAATACAAAAACCAGAAAAAGACACACACATACACACAAAAATAAAGACAACTACGGACTCAAGAGTCTCCTCATTTGTGAAGTAAAACTAATTGATTACATTAACAGAAAACTAATCTGGTTTCTGGAAACTAACTCAATATTGACCCCAACACCAATCGGATACAGACAAAACAGAAGCACCAACTAACAAACCTCTGATACGAAATAGAGAATGCCTCTCAGAAGAAGTAGAACACTAATAGCATCATTCTTCGATGTATCACACGCCTTCTATACAGAGCGACATGCATGCCTAAATCTATAAATCTTTCAAGGAGGAGTCGCGGGTATGTTTTATTTGATCAGGACTTTATTATATCAAAGAACAGCATAGGTACAGCTGGACAACAACCATCTTAGCAGAACATTCAAATTACGAGAGGGACTTCCCAAGGAAACGTACTGGCGCCAACCCTCTTCTTAATCTACATAAATGACTTTACTAAGTGCTGACATTACAACGTCATGAATAGTCTGCACACAGATGACTTTGCAGTTTGGATTTCACAGACTTCGTCTCAACAGCTGCCTATCTCCTACAATACTCAAAAAAGTAGAAAATTAGACGGTAATTGGAGTTTACAAATAAATCACTCAAAAACGATGGTAACTATATTTATATTTCACCATGCTAAGAAGATATTCTTATAAAAATTAATTAACCAACAGCCACCCCACAATGATTCACCATTATTCCTTGGAGTTACATTCAACACCACTCACGTGGAAATCAAACTTCAGGGAAAACAAACTAAAGCACTTCAAAAACATGCAGTATAAAAAATAAATATTGGGCACAACCTGGGGAACCCGCTCACAAATACCAAAAAATGTATACACAGGATAAAAAAAAATAACTATAGAATAAGTCTTTAATTGTTGATCTTCTGCAGAAAAAATAAACATAGAAAAGCTTGACACAATTCATAACATGGGAATACTAATAATACTTGTTGAAAAGAAAATCAGCCTCTTTATAGAAATGACCAAAACCGCAGACATTACATCGCTACCGATGCAAACAAAATACAAAATTATCTTACAATATGAAAAATAAAATAGGCTGAAAGGATACCCTCCAAGCAAATAATTTCAATAATTTGATATAGGAAAAATTCAAACCACCTAGCAAGTGAATAACATATGCAATATGCTAAATCGTTAGAACATATTAACATATGTTAGATTGTATCATTTGAAATATGGACACTCAACCACAAAAATACACAAACATTTTCTAACATATCAAACATGAGCTACTTGACCAATCATACTTAACAGAAAAAAAATTTATTACTTAAAATATTAAATGCCCAATATCTCAGAACTGCCTTTACACATGTCTACAGAGGCGAATCAACAACTAAAACCACAACAAATGGCGACAGTGGAATATACACGTTTCCAGACGACACCACATACGAACAAACCCTTGCCACAGAAATATAATGCACACATTTCAGGGCAGAGACAAATAACATACTCCATCATCTTCAGTGATTCAATTTCAGATTACACACCATCCAAAATACAAAACAAGACAAATTCATTCACAACAAGAGACACACTATCTTCGAACTATCTCGAAAAACTACAGTTGTACTACAATGGTTATTAGTTCGCTGTGACATCCTTGATAACGAAAAAGTAGACGAATGGATAAACACAGAAGATTCTCGTTAGTCTTCAGGGAAGTTAAATATCTGCAAAACCATTTATGCGATTTCAGTGGAGAGACCAGAACAACATTATCAATTTGAACATACATGAACAGGTCACGATATTTCGACTGAGAATAGTACACAGTCGAATATGTATCGACGACTCTGCGGCCTCCATCTGTGAAGCAACAACACAGAAACCACAACAAATACTACATAATTATCCCCATTTTGCTGTTCACAGAACGACAATCTAGTCTACAGGAGCTGCTTGGCAAAACAAGTTGTGGAAACCCAAGATGATCTAAAACAATCCGCTCTATACATGACAAATATTGAACTGAGTGTTCAACAATTGATCGCAGAAGAGGAAGAAGAAGAAGAAGAAGATTTGACATCTAGTATTATCCACCACCTGTAAGTTTATCATAAATGGACAATTGTGGAATGATCGCTGGCCTGTATCTCTACCTCCTCATGACTAAATACAAAAGTAAGACATCGAGTTAAGACGTAAAGTGACGATACATTTTTCATAGATTCTCAGCCTACTTCTCTACTGTCCTTCATACGCATCATACGACATGCCTGGAAAGAAGACAGTGGTTCTATTCTTCGCACCCTCAATTTGAAGTCTTAGACCGTTACCACACTGACGATACATTTGGATGAAAGAAACATAAGAAAATATATATTTAGTAATGTCAGTGAAAGCAACGGCAAACTACTGGAGTATTGTGCCAAGAATATCCTTATCAATGTGTTGAAATTTTCGTTTGGAAGAGACCGACCAAGACATCGTTGGACAAGATATATTCAGGAATACATGCACATGTCGCTAGAGGAAGCGGTACAACTGACCAGAGACCGCAGGGATTTCAGGAGATTCATAAGGAAGACTACGTTTTGGAAAAACAACGTCACATGACATACAATGTCAGTTACTTGTGCACATCGACATACATCCTATTGTCATAATCCCTCACCACTAATACCCTTTTTTTCTTACTGATTTCAGAAAAGTAGATGACACGATATAAATATATATAAACTTTTTGTGTAATTATAACTGTTTGCTTCTAGAGTTACCCGAGTGGTAGTGTGGTACCGAAAGCAACCGATAGTTGTAATTGGTGCAGGTGCGAAGACGGCGAATATACAATATGTACTGCCAGGAACTGTGTATGAACTTCATACAGGCGTTTCTCGGTAAATTTGGTAAATATTTTATATCATATAATATGCCTGCGTTGTTCTTGTATTAGAAGCTTTAGGTAAGCATACAACTGTGTTTGCTTGAGTCGACCCATCTATACTCACAGTAATGTTTATCTATTGTCTATTGTCTTTCCCCAGGTGAATAATTGTTGATCAATTTTAACACAAAAACTAAATCTAGCACTGTTAGAGAATTACTTTATGCTGACGACTGTGCATTGTATGCTGACTCTGTCGTAAACATGCAGAGCACCATAGACCGCTTCTCAAAGGCCTGCAACAACATTGGTCTCACTATTAACACCAAGAAAACAGAAGTCATGCACCAAGCAACATCAAATAGCCAACATACTGCTACTTCCATCATCGTCAATCAGGAAAAACTGCAGGTAGTCGACAATTTTACTTACCTTGGAAGCACTCTCTCTCGCGATGTCAACATTGATGTGGAAATTAAGAATAGACTGGCAAAAGCTAGTGCTGTATTTGGCAGATTACGCAACAATGTATGGGACAGAAGAGGTATAAGAACAACCACCAAACTACAAGAATATCATGTTGCTGTTATATCAACCTTACTATACGCCTGCGAAACGTGGACAGTATATGCTAGACATGCAAGAAAGTTCAATCATTTCCATCTTACCTGCCTACGTAAATTACTAAACATCCATTGGTTGGACAAAGTACCAGACTACGAGGTCTTGGAAAAATCAACCTCAATAAGCATCCACACAATACTTATGAAGGAGCAGGCAGGCCATCTTGTGCGTATGGAGAACTCGCGTTTGCCAAAACAAATATATTATGGAGAACTCAAGGCAGGATTTCGAAAAGCTGGTGGACAGAAAAAGCGTTTCAAAGACACGCTCAAGTCATCCTTGAAACATCTTAACATTGACGTAGGTGCTTGGGAGAGCCTCGCTCAGGATAGAACAGCATGACAGAAATAACAGCTTGAATGTAGGCAGAAAGCATTATTAAATAGTGATGAAACGGCATACTCTTGCGTGGTTTGAATATGTAACGAGACACAATTAGATTTCAAAGATTGTCCAGCTGGAAACGGTTGGGAGTCGTAAAAGAAAGGTATTAAAGAAAACTTTAATTAAAATCATGAAGTATTCAGGTATTAATGACCGAGGGTAAATATGTATGGTAGGCTTGTTGTGCTGATTGTTCTAATTTGGCGGTGATGACAGTTTCAGGATTGCGTTGCTGTATCTCTCAATTTGGCAGACATACTTACCTAACAAGTTACTATTATCATATTTAATTTTATTATTGTTATTGTTATTATTATTATTATAATTATTATTATTATTAATATTATTATTATTATTATTATTATTATAGGCCCTATTAATTTTTCTTCAATTAAACAAACATTGAGAAGACAAAATTAGTGCCTTTGAGATGTGGATATATAGGGGAAACATCATGGAAAGTGACGAAAACCAAGAAAGAGATTCTAACATCATTTCGTATGAAGAAAAACTTATTAAAGTAAATAAAGATAAAACAAATAAAATATTTTGAACATATTAAAAGGCATGACACCTTGTTGAGGGTCTTACTTGGGGGTAAAGTTGTGGGAAAGAGAACAAGAAGGAAACAGAGATACAAGTGGAAGAGTAGCATGGTGAGATATACATGTTACAGTCTAGCGAAGCGCACCACCAATACAAGAGAGAGAGGATGTTGGCTGTTGCAACCTTCGTTGCGGAGACTGCATTTAATGATGATAATGATTCATTATTATTATTATTATTATTATTATTATTATTATTATCATTATTATTATTATTATCATTATTATTATTATTATTATTATTATTATTATTATTATTATTATTATTATTATAAACTCAGAGAACAACCAGCAAGTGATGAAACAATGTACTGACGTTAAAGTGCAATGCAAAATTATATAAACACTTTCTGCACTTTTTCGGGCACCTCCGACCATTTGGTTAATTATATATTGGCGTTAAAGTGCTAGCATGGAAAAGTAAACATTTCGAGATGACACTAATCTAATGCATGTTCTATATAACTATTCTACATTGGCGACTAGGAAACCGAAAATTAAAATGCATTGTTTTTCCCCCAAATTTCCTTGTAGACATATCTCGTATTCTCTCAAGTGATAAGTACTTCATAAAGTACAAATATTACTAGTAAAGCATAACTATCAATGTAAAAATTAAATAACTAGAAATAAACGAAAGAACAAGGATGTTTTTCCAGGCTCCGGTCCAACTGGAGCCTTTCTAAAAAAAAAAGACACACAATCACCAAACAAGATACATTGAATTTAAAATGACCACTTGGAGACGTCCTTCTTACAGCAGGACGTTCCACGTAATAAGAGACACACAAAATAATTGTTGAATTATGTGCGTTCAAAATTGATTGCACACCATTGACACACAGAAATTCCCATAGATTCTAGGAAATTAGACGTCAAAAGTGATGAAAAACCATCTGTCATGGTGACAAATCTGATCAAATGAAAGTCCAAAAGATGAGAACAGACCACACACACAAACTTAATATTGTGTATGTGAAAAAAAAAATCTGGAAAAAAATCAGAGTTGGAGGCCACCAATAAACAATATTAAGATTAGGGGCGGGGTGCGGAAACCAAGGGGATGGTGGTAGAGAATATGAAAACATGTAAAATAAGATGCAATAAATTAGTAGCAGGGTGACATCAATAGACAACATCAAGACTATAGAAATGGTTAGTGGCATCAGTAGTTGACAGCGCCTGGAATAGATGATGCATTGATATTCATATTATCTCAGCATTTAGATTTACATCAGATTTGGTTTCTAATCAATGTCTATGCTTGTTTGTCTACGACTCGTGTGCTCTCTCATCATTTAGATTTACACCTTTTACATTCTCATAAAATTTAACTCGTGACTAGAGACAATTGGCACACAACTATGACCATAAGTATTGGACTGAACGTATTCATAATAATAATAATAATAATAATAATAATAATATAATAATAATAATAATATCTTCTTCTTCTTTCTGTCCTCGTGTACCTTTCGGTGTTGAGGGGAGAGTGAGTGTACGGTCTTTTGCCCTTCTATTTGCCTCTTCTGCTGTTATATTTCCGAGTGTCTCTAATAAACTATCTATCCACCTTTTACGAGGTCGTCAAATAGGTCGACTATTTTCGTATCGTTTGTTAAGTGTTTTTTGGATAATACTTTGCTCTTTCTGTCTGGTTATGTGGCCGTACCATTTAACTTGTTGTTTCTGGATGTATTCTATTGTAGACTTGATCCCTAATTGTTTCTTTGGTGCTTCATTCCTGATTTTGTCTCTCAAGCTAACTCCAATCATACGTCTCACACATTTCATTTCAGTGGTGTTAATCTTATGTATTGTTCTAGAATCTAATGTCCAAGTTTGACACTGATAACACAATGTTGGTAAGAAAATGGTGTTGAAACGCGTTTTCTTTGTTTCTAGTGTAATATCTTTGTTTCTTAGTAAAGGTGTTAATTGACCAATGACCTGACAGGCCTTATTACATCTTGTGTTTATCTCCGCCTCTTGTCTGCCGTAATATCTAAATGTGCTGCCCAGATATTTGAATTCATCAACTTGTTTTAGTTGTTTATTGTTTATCTGTATGTTGATGTTCTCCTTTTCTCTTGCAATATTCATTACTTCAGTTTTGACTATGTTGATTTTCATTCTAAATTGCTTCACCTGCTGTGTCTATTATGCTTAGGAATAATAATATGATAATAGTAATTATGATATTAATAATAATATAGATAATGATAATAATAATTATAGTGATGATGATAATAATAACAATAATAATAATAACGGTAATGATGATAACAAGGCCGGTCTTAGGCCATTGCAACCTATGCGGCCGCAGTGGGACCCGCACTTCATAGGCCCATAAAATCCTATTAGAATTTATTTTATTATCCTCTTCCCTACCCAGACTGGGCCCCGCGCAATCCGTTTCACACTGGGCCCTTCAATTGTTAGGGCCGGCCCTGGATGATAATGATGATGACGACGATAATGACGATTATGATAACGACGACGGCGACGTCGAAGACCACAATGATTGCGACGATAATGATGATATTGATAATTATGAAAATTATTATAATGATGACAATAACAACAACAACAGCAGCAGCAGTACTAATAATAGTAATAATAGCACCAATAATAATAATAATAAAGGGATTCCATCTGCTTGGTCAAGGATTAGCAGTTAATCAGATCCTTCCAATGTTTAACGAGCTGGAAAATATAAGAGGATTAACACTTGCTAAAATCCGTGTAGGAATCAGTGTATAAACATGATTTCTTCTTCTTCTTCAGCATTCATTCTCAAACTCCCACTGTATCTCTCTTGTAACAGGACAACGGTCCTTCAAGATTTCCATCAGGATGTAGCCCAGAGAATGGAAATGCGTTTTGTTGCCGTTGTATTTGCGCCAATGGCCGACACATCCGTTTTCAGTGGAGACACATAATTTTTTTTTTTTTTAAATATTCACCTAACGATTGAACAATACATTATTCGAAAAAGGAAACATTGCAAGCTCACCTCTACTGTCTAACATTCGAGGACATAGTAAGTAATTGTCTATATATCAGATCAGATCTAATACGATAGGCTGGAACATAAGTTCACTAGGAGGCTGAACAACAACATCAAACAAAAATCATTCAAGAACCCACAGTGGGTGATGATAATGAAAATGATAACATAATCCCAAGAAAGTATGAGAAAAACATCCAAGTTCTCAGTGTCAGGTTTTTTAGTTTCACTTTCATCTGCAGATTAAATTAATTTTCCCCTACCATTTTATATAGGAATGTCCCACAAGACTATTGTTAATCCGTGGCTGTAGAGTGTAATGCTATGAGATTTATTCCCGAGAAAACTGTAGCTTTTGTTTTCTTGCAATTTCTAAGCAAGTTCCAGCTAAAAGGATTGATTCTATCCCAACAGTCAAGACATGGGTTTTCATTAACTTCAGCATAACGAAGATCATCTGTGGTGTAGTGAATCTCAAATTCAACGCCCTTAGTCGTTTCCTACGACATGTATTGCAGGAGGTATTGATACTATTGTTTGTTCCCCTTCCGGACCCTTCAATACAAGGGCCACAGTGCATGATAAACTTTACGGTACAATACAAGAATCAGTGGACAAATCACGTGACAACATGCCAAATTTTTTATTTCTTATGCTATTGCACTATCTCGCAAACTTAAAAATTCGTAACTTAAATACTGATATAGCAAATTGAGTGCAATGAACTTGCCATCAACCTCCCACTTATTGTGCAGCGCGAGTGATCAGGGGGCTCTCATCTCGCAACGTGTAGAATATTGGATGAATCGGTATATGCGTTTTTATCGGAATTTGGTTCCGTTTAATTATGTTAGCTATTTGTTCCGTAGAAACCTGCCCACTGATTCTTGTATTGTACCAACTTTCCTGCCATAAAATAGATACATTCTTCACCTTTAACTGACAATGAGAAGGATGTCTCGATCTGGAGTCCCTCTGCTTATACAGTCCTTCCAGTACAGTAGAAATGATCCTTATAATGTGAGGCAATTTTACTTTTCCGGTAATTCTGATTGGCTGTCTACACAAAGTATACACAATATGACCAATTAAAGTCACGGGAATAGTCAAAGTGCGTCACTTTCACAGGATGAAACCAATGAGTCCACATGACTGTAGTGTTGATGGACTCCAGAGACTATGGAAAAAAGATATACCCAAATCATACCTGATATCGCCCATGCGTGTCCGAAGTCACAAAAGCGAGCAAACAATAGCAATACTGTTGCCTGCCAGGTATGTCGTAAGGGTCAACTAAAGAGGCTTTGATGTGTTGGCTGTCCCATTTCACGGAGAGTCAAAGACCGATAAGTTTTTCAGAACTCGGATGTGTAAGATCGAAATGTGCAGATATCGCAGCTATGCAGCAAACAATTACATAACGCAATCCATTCTTTGAGCTACATTATGTTAATTTGAGGAGTTTGAGGATGAACGAAGAAGACGAATGAGTACATGATATGTCAAACATACCCAGAGTCTTCTATATCTTTGAGAGTCAAGTGATATGCAAACATTCTCAGAGTCTTCTATATCTTTGAGAGTCAACTGATATAAATATGCAAACATACCCAGAGTCTTCTATATCTTTGAGAGTCAAGTGATATAAATATGCAAACATACCCAGAGTCTTCTATATCTTTGAGAGTCAAGAGATATAAATATGCAAACATACCCAGAGTCTTCTATATCTT
This sequence comes from Meghimatium bilineatum, assembly GCA_034231615.1. Classification (NCBI taxonomy): domain Eukaryota; kingdom Metazoa; phylum Mollusca; class Gastropoda; order Stylommatophora; family Philomycidae; genus Meghimatium; species Meghimatium bilineatum. The sequence goes on along the minus strand of CM067306.1, from coordinate 13,415,845 downwards.
TGAGAGTCAAGTGATATAAATATGCAAACATACCCAGAGTCTTCTATATCTTTGAGAGTCAAGAGATATAAATATGCAAACATACCCAGAGTCTTCTATATCTTTGAGAGTCAACAAATATAAACATACAAACATACCAAAAGTCTTCTGTGAGAGTCAACTGATACAAACGTACAAAAATTGAAAAGACCTCTATCATTTTGAGAGTCAACTGATATAAAGATAGAAACGTGCCTGTAACCTGGTGAGAGTCAGCTGATATAAACATAGAAAGATGCCTGTAACCTGTGAGAGTCAACTGATATAAATATACAAACGTACTTGTAACCTGTGAGAGTCAACTGATATAAACATACAACCGTGTTTGTAGCAAATAAGTGAAATAAATTCATTGCGATAAACAAAAGGTATGGCCTAGGGGTTTGTGCCTTGGCTGTAATATCGATATCGTTTGTTACGGCACATCCGGCTTCAGCACAAAGGTTTCTAGTTTTATTTAGTTCAATCTATGAGATGTTATTGATTTCATGATGATTAATGGAGCCCCTCACATCCTAAAGTAGGCACTAATTATTTCAAAAATGTTAAAATGGACTTTACTTCATTTATTAGTGTTAAGTTTGTACAATAATTGTTTCCTTTTATTTATCAGATGTGATCCGCGATTTTGAGGTGACGACCTGATGTGTGTTGTGATGTATCCGTAATTGTCTATAGTGAATATACGTATTGGGAATAAATATCTTTAGGATGAACGTGCATATTCTCTGATGTTATGTGCAAATAAACGATCATAAGAAAATGATGTGTTTAATTTTGTGTTGCATTTCTTTTTTTTAATATTTTTACTATGGATAAAACACATTTTAGAAGAGGTGACACTAAGCTTTTTGAAAGGGCAGTGCTTGGTCGTAGTATATTTCAGAAGAGGTGACACTAAACTTTTTGATAGGGCAGTGCTTGGTCGTAGTATATTTCAGAAGAGGTGACACTAAGCTTTTTGAAAGGGCAGTGCTTGGTCGTAGAACATTTCAGTAGAGGTGACACTAAGATTTTTGAAAGGGCAGTGCTTGGTCGTAATAAAGGTTTAACCCCACACTTTGCAGCAACACTAATGACCTAAGAGCTTGTTATGGCAGGATTATACGAACGGAGACCTGCATTATTTTAATGCACATACGCCTCGATATAAACAAAGGGGACTCACGTCCAGGACTGAAAAGAGAGTGGATGACCACTAAGAAGAGTTAATACTCTACCAACTAAACAACCAACCAACAAACACAAAACTATTATATGATACATTTTATATTGTAGAACATTCTGTGAACATGAAAATAGAACTTATATACATAGAAAAGTCCAGGAGACAGAAAGAGGAATCAAATAGATTACATTATGATCAACAATAGATTTATAAATAGTGTCAAAAACACCAAAACATACCTAGATGAAGATATCAACTTTGATCCAGTGCTGTGCAAAATACATGTCACATTTAAAAAGATAGTACATAGAAGAGTTCATGAACCACAGATAGAAACATCAGCACTAAAACAACCAGACATACAACAAAAATACCTTGTAGATGTATGGAATAGATATGAACATCTAATGATAGAATGCATGGAACAATACAGAAGGGAAAATCCAGAAGAGTAAATAGACAATAAATGGGACAGAGCCAGACTCAGCCACCACAGTACCAGACTCAGCAACCACAAAGCCAGACTCAGCCAAGACAGCTAGACTCAGCCACCACAGTGCAAGACTCAGCCACCACAGTGCCAGATTTAGCCACCAAAAAGCCAGGCTCAGCCACCAAAGAGCCAGACTCAGCCACCACAGAGCCAGACTCAGCCACCACAGAACCAGACTCAGCCACCACAGAGCCAGACTCAGCCACCACAGTACAAGACTCAGCCACCACAGTGTCAGACTCAGCCACCACAGTGTCAGACTCAGCCACCACAGTGTCAGACTCAGCTACCACAGAACCACTCAGCCACCACAGAGCCAGACTCAGCCACCACAGAGCCAGACTCAGCCACCACAGTGTCAGACTCAGCTACCACAGAACCACTCAGCCACCACAGAGCCGGACTCAGCCACCACAGTGCCAGACTCAGCTACCACAGTGCGAGACTCAGCTCAACTATTATTAACATGTAAAAAATTAACAAGGACACAGAAAATCTGAAACTAATTTTAATTTAATTACTCACAACAAAATACATTATTCAAATACACTCACAAATAATATGACACATTAAAATTCAATAAAGATAATGTATGCTAGCTATCACCTGTTTGTGATTCTTCTTGATTAGAATCTGGCCTCACGGCACATGGGGCATTCCCATAAGTGCTCTGTCCTCTGTTCCAGCAGCCATCCGACTCAGTGTTTCGAGTCTAATGCTGCTGAAACAGACATTAACATCAGGGCACAACTCTGGCCTTGGGACAGGTTTCTTTGTTGTTCCGTCCACCCATGCTGCGCACATTACTAGTTCAAGCACAACGTCGGCCTGTCGGAACAACATGGTAACTGTTATCGACTACGGGATTGTATAGATGACGTGCCATGAAGCTTCTATAAGAAGATAACCTCAATATAAAGGCATGTCATCTACTAAGGTTTTTTGTTGCATGATTGGTTTGTCTAGTGAACCATTAGTGAGACCCACAGACGCAACTGCATGCGCACCTGTTTGTGAATATAATACCAGGTGAAGATGAAGAGTCTGTTCTTGTAGATGCTACATGTATGAATTCCCATTTCAGGTGTGTTCTTGTAGATACAAAGGGAAAGAAGTTTGAGGTTGCGCTACTCACTGTAAACACACATAATAACACACAAATCAATGTTTCGACCAAAAAGCCTCTATAAAAATTACAATGCACACAAAAATGACGAGCACGAACATTTATTTTATTTATATATGTATATATGTATATTGATGTTCCCATTGCTGAGCTAACTAAATGTGGACACTGCCATGTGAACAGCAAAAGTGTCATTCTTGTTCATTATTTTTTGTTGTGTATATAGTCTTGACCAAGGTTTTTAGGTCGAAAAATCGATTTGTGTGTGTTTCCAGGTATTAGCAGAACTTCATTACCCTGTTCCAAGCTTTGCCAACAACCAAAGCAGATTGTATTAACTGTTTTTGAAGCCAATTGACTGTGATTCACTCTCTTAAAAAGTCCAAACCATTTTATTTGTTATCTCTCAATGTTTCCCTTGCAAGATGTAAGTAGATCTATTCTAATGAAGTTGTTTTGTAGTCTATGTTTGTATCCTAATAAGTTTGTGCAGGTCAGAACACATATGACACACATGTATAGCAAATGTCATTTCCGCTTTGCAGTGGTCAATTCATTTTACACTAAACTCTACTTAAACATGTGAATCTCCTAATAAACCATTTACAAGATGAAAAACACCATACATATTATATATATATATATATATATATATATATATATATATATATATATATATATATATATATATATATATATATATACTCTCGCTCACATACACCCTCACTTGTACACATACATATATATATATATATATATAATGATAAACAGAATTACTATGAAATATTAAAGTAAGGTAAATGTATGTTCCATGGCAGCAACCTGCCAAGTTCCCTCCCTTGCTGTCTTTATCTCTCCTAACTAATGTGTCAGGTACTCATTTACAGCTGAGTCGACTGGAGGAGTGGTCATGTCAAGCGAGAAATCACAACCCGGATTTTTTTGTTTGTACGGATGTGGTTTCAAACCTGGCATGTTGTAACCCAGTCATAGACAGCAAGCTCTTTATCAACTAGGCTATCGCACTCCTCTATGAAACGTCGCAAAGACTCTGAACAAATTCAAGTTAAACATGCACAGGTTTATGATCCAATAAACCAAACATCTGTTATATTGGGTTGTATAATTGAATGTTTTAACGTACCTTATGAAGTTTATATATATATATATATATATATATATATATATATATATATATATATATATATATATATATATATATATATATATATATATATATAGCTCCCAGTACAGCTTCTGCCATAAAGATGAAGATTAGTTCAGTCAATAGAGGTTGACCAGAGTAACCAGACTCTCCTATAACTGAACAATACCATAGTCTGTCCTGACAAGTATAGGTGATGAAGGGGAGGTAACCAGACATGAGATTCACCACAGAAATCAGGATGCCATGCATAAAAACAATGTCAATGTTTACATCTGTTTAATGTTACAATACCTACACAGTGACAGGTGTCATGTACTTCAAAAGGGCCCAACCCTGATTACTGGAAGTTCTAAATTGTTCAGAAAAATCAGGGAACATGGAAACAGAGAAACAGGCCAAACAAAACAAAACCACTTAATATAATGCATTGGAATGATAAACGTGTTAACAGCAAAAAGAAAAGTTACAGAAATAAATTGGAGCAGGAAAATATCTTGAATAAAGAACAGGTAAATGTATGCCACCTTCAAGAAACACAACTCAGCAAGGATATAGTTTCCAAAGTCAGAGGCTACCAGTGCTGCAGATTAGACTGAAAATACTGAAGAAAGAGTGTAATTAAGATCTAAGAAAAGAAAGCACATAATTCCATCTCTGTAACGATGGCATCGCTCGGGATTCTCAGGGTAAACAACTTAAGGATGAGGGTACTAGGAAAAATATAACGATCACACTTAATAAATTCATAAACATTCTAACAGGTAAACAGGCAGAAGATTACTTTGCAGACTCCTTTGCTTAAGACAACAATACCAACATTAACCCAGAAATACAACAGGAGATTCATGAGAAGAGGCAAATCACTGGACAGGATAGAATTATATCTGAAGTAATGGAAGTAATTCAGAGAACTAGAGCAGGCAGAATCCAAACTGAAAGAAGTCACCAGAAGCAAATAGTCTACAATGAAATGATTAAATACCTTGAAATTGAAGCACATAAAACTGCTGTAGATCTTTAACATGTGTTGGGCAATAGGCAGAATTCCACAGATATAAAAGGAAAACAATCATAACACTCCTAAAATCAGGAAAATACAGCACCACACTGTCTTCAACTACAGAACTATCAGCCTCAAAAGCTGACAATTCAGACTCAAAAGCTGACAATTTCAATGATGAAATGTGTAATCAATCTTAGAATGTAATGGTACATCAAAATTAAAAAGCTCCTCCTATCAAAACAGATTGGCCTTTATCATATCAAGACAATGTTACTCTACAGAAGATCAGGCAACCTAGTTTATTCAAGGTTGAAGATGATCTTCAAGATAAGTAACTGGTACTAGCTGCATGGACAGACATAAGGAAGGCTTTTGACAGGGTTTGGAAATAAGATATTTTGAAGATATTGAGAAATTGCAGGGTAAATTATAGGATGAATAAATGGATGAAAGGATACCTACATAGCAGATGAGTATGTGTGCAACTGGATGGCTGATAAGAGCAAGATAGTCCTACTGCTTCATGTTGTCCCCCATGGAGGGGTTCCGTTCCCCACACTTTTTCTAGTATATATCAATGATCTAGTTGCTGAGCTACCATATAGAATGCAAATAGGAATGTACGCTGATAACCTGGCAATATGATGCATGGAAGAACATGCAGGTGGCCACAAAACAGATACAAAGGGATATAGATGTCTTTGTAACCTGACAAATAAATAGATATATGTCAGTATTAACACAGATAAATGCAGATAAATGTCTATACTATCTCACCACAACAAAAATCTGGTGTTATCACAATAAATTGAGAACCCCTGACAGAAGACAAACAGCACACATACCTCACTGTCACTATTCGCAATAAGCTGACATGGAAGCAACACATCAACAAAGCAACAACAAAAGCCCAGGAGATAATTAGCTATCTTGAGAAAACTAAGAGAAACCATATGGGGAGCCAGCAAGTATAATAAAAGGTAGGACCCATTTCATCTGCCGTCGGGGATGAAGATAGCTCTTCATGTACTAAGCCGCAGCAACTATTAGGTGGGGTGGCCAGTTCCCTTCCTTGCTGTTTTTTAGCTTCCCTAACTCATGCATCAGGTACTCATTTACAGCTGAGTCGACTGGAGGAGTGGTCATGGCAAGTGAAAAATCACAACCCTGATTTTTTTTTATGTCCGGACGTGGTTTCGAACCTGGCACGCTGTAACCTGATGATAGCAAGCAAGTTCACTACTAGGCTACCACGCTCCTCAGCAAGTATAATAAGTACAAGTGAAACAGTTGTAACACTTATCAGTTATCATGTGACAACTTCAGAAGGAATTACCATTAAAAGATATGATTTTTCACAACCATCAAATAAAAATAACATTTCTAATTTGTCAACACTGATCTCTACAAGTTAAACATATATCTAACAAAACACATGCCAAATACAGAGTTTATGAGTTAAGAAAAAAATCTTACAAATAATATATGTTATCTCAGAGCTTATATGTTTAACAAAATCTGATATATATTACCATAGGTGTGTCAACTAGTACAGATTTTCTGTGTTGATACGGATTTCTGGCCCCAAAAACACACTTCCCCCCCCCCCAAACCCCACACAATATTTAGTGTGTTTTTGTGTTATTTTTTTTTTAACTGTTGTTGTTACATCACCAGAAATTATAACTAATGCAGACGTTTTTGCATGTACAGAACATATTAATGGGCCAAAAAAATTGTTTATTGGTGTGTGGTTTAGTGGGGGGGGGGGGGGGGGGGGAGAGGTTTAGGTGCTAAATACAGAAGTTTTTATTAAAACATGGAAATTAATTGTTTAAAATACAAAAGTTTTTATTGAAATATGGAAATCAATTGTTTAAAATATGTTTCATGGAAAAATACGTTGACAGCTATGTATTACAGAAGTTCAGATCTTACAAGTTGGACATAAATCTAAATTCTAAGTAGAGCATATACAGGTTATGTAAGACCAGCTTTGGAATATGGAATGTCAGCATGGGGGACTGCAGCCTAGAGTAACACTCAAAGATCTCAAAGATACAAAACCGAAATCTCAGAATTATAACAGGAGGTATGAATACTACCCCAATCACAGAAATTGAAACATGCACAGGTTGCCATCAATGGAAGAAAGAAGAAATGAAAAAATCCTCACACAGTATGCAAAGTTCAAATGTTTGGAGAGTCATCAAATGAACCAAAGACTAAGCAGACCTATAAAAGAGCGACTCAAAAGAGGTAGCTTTCTACACTCCGCTAAACAGCTCCAGAAATCACTCACAGATACAGACCTACAAAACCTAAAACCACTAAACACCTTTAACACATACCCAACATGGGACAGGAAAAACTTCCCAAGAATTATGGACAATATACCAAGCATTATTTCGAAAACAGAAACTACTATACAAGTACTAAAGGAGACAACTAAGAATCACATACAGAAAGCATGCCCAAAGGATATATGGACACATGTATATACAGATGGATCAGCAAAAGAGACAGTATTAGATGGAGGATCAGGAATATATATAGTAACACCAGATGGAAAAGAAATAGAGAAATCCATACCCACAGGCAAACATTGCACAAATTTCAAAGCAGAAATGGAAGCCATAATAGAGGCAGCCAAAATGCTCATGAATTGCTTGCCGAGTCACAACAGACATGTAGTATTTCTAACGGATGCAAAATCAGTATTGCAGGCATTGAAAGATCCAAAGAACACGAGCATGAATGAACTTACGGCCTGCTTACTACACCTCAGCAGTACCACCAAAGAAACAGTACTGCAGTGGATCCCAGGTCACTGTGGCATACCTGGAAATGAAAAAGCTGATCTCCTGGCAAGGAAAGGGGGATCACTGGAACAAATAGAAAATGATAATACGTACTATGAAAGTAAGACCATGTTAAAAGCAGAATATAATAAAAAGTGGAAGCAAATGCACCCAACTGCAGAACCAAGTGACCACTACCACCAAATGTCATGCAAGGAACAAACCATCATTTTCAGACTACGAACTGGTCACAACAGACTGAGAAGTCACATGTTCCGAAAGCTGAAGATTGGTGAGACAGACCTGTGCAACTGTGGACTGAGCCCAGAGACTGCAGAACACATTCTTCATGCCTGTCAACTCTACCAAGAAGAGAGGGAGAAAATATGGCCTACTGAGACGGCACTGCTTCCAGAATTGAGGGGTTCCATGGATGACCTGAAGCGAATCACACAATTCATTGAAGCTATTGGTGCTGTAACCTGATATCTGACTGAAGAACGATGAAGAAGAAGAAGAAGAACATAAATTTTACATAATTAGTACATATCTTACAAGTTGAACACACATGTTACACAATTAGCACAGATCTAGCAAGCTATACATAAATATTACAAATATTACACAAATAAACATAAATCTTACAAGTTACTTCAATTCTGACATATATTACACAAATTAACATAAATCTTACAAGTTACTTCAATTCTGACATATATTACACAAATTAACATAAATCTTACAAGTTAAACATTGAGTGATGAGACAATTGCAGGAAAACTATGGACTGTATGGAGAATGTACATAAAGCTGCAATTTAATAACATTAATACATTTTTAAAAATTATTTACAAGTTGAACAAAATTCTGACAAATATTAAACACATTAACACAGATTTTACAATATGAACATAAATCAACAACCGAACAAGCTTTTTCAAGAAAACACAAAGCTTAAAAGTCAAAATAGATTCATATTAAATGTAATCATTTCTATTTAAAAATGATCCACCCAGCCTATTATTCTACAATTAAACAAAAGCTTTACAAACCTTTGATAACTTATTAATATATAACATATAACTTATTATAGCTTATACCAAAACAATTGTGACAAAAAAATACCAAAACCAAAGATGTAGGTTAATAGGTCTATATGTAAAATCATGCAAATGGTATTAAGCATTAATATGGTGAGATGCAAGAGTATATGTTTTCAAGTTAGCCAACAGAAGATCTATAAGTACTCTCTAAAGACCTCACTGAATGGCTTTCACATAAACAATGAAATATGGAAAGACATTGCATGAAATTAGCATAAACGATGAGATTAAAAATCAGAGAGTTAATGAATGGCTGCAGTAATGGCTTCAATCACCAATTAATAGCTCAACATATCTTTACCATAATGCTTGAACTGTATTCCATCTCTGGAAACATTTTACAATCTAGGCCTAAATCTAGCTGCTATGAAGCAGTAACTAAATCTAGATGATACTAGAGCCTACTTTAATATGTAGAATGTAGCAGTAATTAAATATAATTCATAATGTATATAGAGCAGTAATTAAATCTAACTCTGAATACCTACTATGAAGCAGTAATTAACCTAACTCTACATACCTTCTATGAAGCAGTAATTACATCTAACTCTGAATACCTACTATGAAGCAGTAATTAACCTAACTCTACATACCTTCTATGAAGCAGTAATTACATCTAACTCTGAATACCTACTATGAAGCAGTAATTAAATCCTACTCACAATACACACATGAAGCAGTAATTAAATCTAACTCTAAATACCTACTATGGAGCAGTAATTAACCTAACTCTACATACCTTCTATGAAGCAGTAATTACATCTAACTCTGAATACCTACTATGAAGCAGTAATTAAATCTTACTCATAATACTCACATGAAGCATTAAATAAATCTAACTCTAAATACCTACTATGGAAAAGTAATTACATCTAACTCTACATACCTACTATGAAGCAGTAATTAAATCCTACTCACAATACTTACACGAAGCAGTAATTAAATCTTAGGATATTCACTACAAAGCTGTAACTTAATCTAACTCAGAATACATAGAGATGTAGGGAAAAAAAAGCATACACTTTTAATAGTAAATCATACTTTTTCATTGAAACACAAATTTTTACCCACAACTAACTTCTGCAATGACGTGTGGAAACGAATACTTATCCAATCACCGAGTTCAATATAACTTTCAATATTTCTTCCAAAGGTGAAGAATAAGAGTGACAAATATCTGGCCTATTATATTTAATGGTTTAGAAATGGAGCAGACAAAGGTGATGGAATATGTGGAGACTTTTTAGAGGAGCGGCTATTGTTGAATCAATATGATGTTAAAATGTAACCACCAATATCAAGTACACATAGAATATTTAATCTCAATGAAGGTCTCATGGGTATAATATAATACAACAATATTTTCAATTGATCCTGTATAAGACATGGGGGAATCCCTTAACATAGTTGTTAAACTGTCTGCCCTGTGCCCAAGAGGTTACTGGTTCGAATCCAGGTTGTGAAATCATGTTAAAAAATTCAATTTGGGATCCCTGAGGATTATTAGTTAATAAGTTATATGTCATGAGTGGTATTCTTCGGCAGGTACTGTACCATTTCATTGACTATCACGTTATATGTCTTGAGTGTTAGTCTTCGGCAGGTGCTGTACCGTTTCATTGACAGAGAAACAGAATATAAATATGGGAAACATGAGTAAACACAATTTATGTTTTTTAACCCATCCCCCTCTTTCTTTATAAGACATAGAATTTCAACTACTTATGACTGTTGACGGCTATAGTAATACATACTGCTGCATTGCCAGTACAATATAGCGGATCAACTTTCAAACCACAACTTAGTTCGACCAAGTTGTGCTTGAGACAGGCCACACTAGCCACTCTACCACTGAGCTGACAAGTATAATATTTAGTACAGCAAATATTACAAATGAACTCCACTTTATAGAAACATATATCAGTCAATAGATATAAATAAAACACATACATATATATGTCAACAGATATGAATAAACCACATACATATATATGTCAATAGATATGAATAAAACATATACATATATATATGTCAATAGATATGAATAGAACATATATATATGTCAATAGATATGAGTCATACACAGATCATCTGTCAATAGATATGAGTCATACACAGATCATCTGTCAATAGATATGAGTCATACACAGATCATCTGTCAATAGATATGAATCCAACAATGTGACATATTAGAAAAATCAACACACAAAATATGAGATATGTTTTCACTCTTAACTAATCACCTTTCATTCCCTGCAGAGGATAGGTCCTCAAATAAACCTCTTCCATCTTCTTCTATCTTTAGCTATTGCTTCCATTTCCTTCCATGTTTTAGGTATACCTTCCATGTTTTAGCTATTCCCTCCATGTTTTAGCTATTCCCTCCATGTTTTAGCTATTCCTTTCATGTTTTAGCTTTTCATTGCATGTTTTAGATATTCCTTTCATGTTTTAGTTATTCCTTTCATGTTTTAGATATTCCTTCCATGTTTTAGCTATTCCTTTTATGTTTTAGCTTTTCATTCCATGTTTTAGCTATTCCTTTCATGTTTTAGTTATTTCTTCCATGCTTTAGCTACTCCTTTCATGATTCACCTATTGCTTTCATATTTTAGCCCACCTTTGTGTATCTCTTATAATTTACTCTCCAAGTAATTGTCTTCTTCTTCATGTGTTCTCAAACTCCTCCAAATTAGCAGTCAGTAGTCTTGAGAACAGAATGCAAGTGTCTATGTTTACAGCTTGACTGCAATTTTTGTGTCTTTTGGCCTGACACATATGACTTCAGCAGTGATTTTTAGAAACTAACATTCTATGGGATTTGACAGCCCCCCCTAAGTCTCTGTAGTCTCTTATTATAACATGCATAGAAGGTTAATTACCAAAAACTTTTCAGCAGCTGAAGTGATGCAGAAATAAAAGGGACAGGTGAGGCAAGGGAAGCAATACTATACTGTTATGTGATAAAGGAGGTCTACAGCATGGAGTTGGATGTCCCATCCCTAAAGGCTCAAAGTGACCTATAAGCCATGCTGAAACCTGATATGTCAGGAAGAATGTCACAGCCAAGCTGTAAATCATAACAAAACTGCATTCATAAGGAATTTGAGAACAAATGAAGAAACAAAATATTTTTTCAGTAACCAACTCCATTCAAAATATAATAAAAACTAATGCTAATTTGCCTACACTAACTGATCCATGTTAACTGATCCATGCTAACTGATCCATTCTAATTGGGCTATGCTAATTGATCCATGCTAACTTAGTTAGTTAGTTAGTCGTCGGATGATCATCACTGCAAACTGGACATGTCCATAGTTGCTCCGATCTCTCATTGAGTGTATCCGCCATTACACTTCTGCTGACAGTACCTGTCCTGCTGGTTGACCATCATTCATGCTAATTGATCCATGCTAATTGATCCATGCTAACTGATCCATGTTAATTGATCCATGTTAATTGATCCATGCTAATTGATCCATGCTAATTGGTCCATATTAATTGGTCAATGCTAATTTACATATGCTAATCAACCTATCACAATTGATCCATGTTAATTGGTCTAGCTATTTGAGAAGTTGCAATCTAGAATACAGTGATAAATACAGGACAATAACACATGTCAAAAATAGGAAAAAGACTAATAATGTGCTGCCATGCCAAACTTCCGGAAATCAGAATATGCTCGTATATCATCGTTTGTCTTCTCAATGCCCATAACCATACAAGAATCTTCTGAAACAGCCCATGTCTCCATGTTGTGATTTTTGGCAGCAAGACTTGCAATGATTTGGTCAGGAATTCCACCTAAAAGTGTGTCAATGTATATACATGATTAGAACAGCTTACATGGAAACATATATAATTTTTTATTTTATACTACGGTACATTATATATAACATGGAAACATATTCATCATCATCAGGTAATATTTCCAGAACAGGATGGCAACAGTCATCACAGCTACTTGAAACTACTGTCATTCTTTTGTGTCATTTTCAGGTAGTCTTTAATATCTTGTGTCTGCCTTGATTGCAGACTTCCTTTTCATTGCCCTGGCATCAGTATTGTATTTTCTATGCTGATGTGTCATTTGATGTGATCGAAATATTTTAATTTACGGAACTGAACTGGAACTGAGCCTTGTTGTTTAGCCAGTTTTCCATTATTTTAAAATCTCTCATGATGTGATGTTTTTGGTTCGTGGTATTCTGAGAATACTTCTGGGTACTTGTTTGCAAGTTATTGCAAGTTTGTGCCTACCTACGTATTTTGTGGTTAATTAATCTAAATATTATATCAAATATTAATAAATAATTAATTTAAATGTTCATTTTTATGGTTAGGGTTAGTTACATTTTACATAAATAACCCTAACCCTAAATATTTTATATTTAAATTACTAAATGATAAACTTAACTGATAAACATAGACAAGGGAAATAATCACAGTGCATGTGGGTATATATATATATGCCAAATATGCAGTCTTTGGCCCTAGAGGAATAACTAACTGTGATTATTTATAATTAACTATGTGATACTCTCTCTCTCCTCTCTCTCTCTCGCACGCACACACAAATATACATATATATATATATATATATATATATATATACCCACACACACATATATATATAGAGAGAGAGAAGGCACCAAACAGCCAAGGACTTTTTTTTTACAAAACTAATAATTAAAAAAGCATGAATGATTTATATAGTACTTGAAATTATTGCAAATATTATGCGCAGCATCATTCCATCCCTAAGAAAACTATGAAGTGTGACAGACAAAAAAAACTTACTTTCATAAAGTGTTTGGTTAGGTACCAGCTGATCATGAATCCTTGGAGCTCTGATGGCATCTTCTATGTTCATCTTAAAATTCACAGAGTTGATCAATGACTGAACTAAACCTGTAAACATCAGAACATGATAAATGACAATATTCAAAACAAACATAGGTCAGATAATACCATGTATTTTGGCATTTGTTCTGAAACTCCTACTGGATCTCTCATAATTTGTCTGTCAGCATTGCTCAATGCTGCTCATACACAAGAAATTAGATCTGGGATATAGAGACGCGGAGGGTGGTAATGGAATGGTCTTCTGATATGATAAATAGTTCACCTGCTGCGAAGCGCTTCATCAGAGGAAAGATGCACAGTGGGTGACCCAGGCAAAATATCATCTCATCTTGTGACAAATATCCCCTCCGAGTAGAAAGCTCCTTCAATAGACATAGCATTAAACTGAAGTTTCCTGGGCAAAAACGAAAGCTCAAAGAAGCACCACTGCACATAGAAATTAAGAGCAAATTTCTCGCAATTCCTGAGAATAATGACAAACAAACAAAAAACATAAGATACAAATTATTTTCTCCATTAAACACAAAAGATTTAAAATATAAAACGTAGTTGGAATATCAGAAATGATGGACTCTGAAATAATATCAACATTTCATCCTGCAAACAGATGACCATAGACATCCTGAATGGCAGCAAATAAACCAAATAAAATACTAACCTGTCATAATTTTCTCTCCATTTGAAGCCCCAATTATGAGTCGATGGGAACATGGGTGCTCATTATTATACAGCACAGTAGGACTCATGCTTGACAGAGGTCTCTTCCCAGGCTCAACTTCTTCCTATGTGATAGATATGATTGTTTAATACTATGACATTAATGGTTTGTTATTTATTAGCAATTGATTTTATTGAACTCATAGGTACACATTTTTCACTAGTAGTTGTGTCACAGAGAATACATGCAAATAGCTCCTGTAACTCATTAACTATACACATGGACCACACCCTTCATTTTTTCCCACCATATCTAATATTGAATCATGTATGCATATGCAGAATTCAATGAATCACTTATATTGAATCACGTATACAGAATTTGAAGTATCCCATATACATAAATAAACAGTGATAGAGGTAAATGGTGTAGCACTGAAAGTTGTGAAAAGATTCACATACCTAGGTAGTACGTTATCACAATATGCTAACGTTAATGATGAAGTATATACAAGGATCGCCAAGGCAAGCAGCACTTTCGGCAGAATTTACACAAATGTGTGGCATAGAAATGGCATTAACCTACAGATTAAGCTGAAAGTCTACAGAGCAGTGGTACTTTCAGTGCTGTTATACACTAGTGAAACTTGGACTGTGTATAGACATTATATGAGGAAACACAATCACTTTCACACAACTTGTCTCAGAAAAGTTATGAGCTTCAGATGGCAAGACAAGATTCCAGATACCACTGTCCTTGACAGGTGTAGTATCCCCAGAATTGACACTATCCTGATGCAGACACAGATTTGTTGGACAGGTCATTTGGTACGTATGCCAGACTATCGTCTACCACAGATACTTCTCTATGGTGAGCTGGAGAAGGGTAAACGATCTCAAGGTGGCCAAAAGAAGAGCTACAAGGACTCATTAGAGAACTCACAAAAACGTTTGAAATAGATCAAGACACATGGGAAGAACTTGCACAAAATAGATCTACATGGCTATCTACAGTCAAAAAGAGCGCATTATCTTGTGAAAAGAGGAGAAATGCTGCAGCTCAACAGCGGAGAGTAGCTAGAAAGTCACAGATAGACCAAAATCCGTCTATAGTCGTCATTCCATTTCCAAACTGCCCAAGAACATTTACAGATCGAATAGGGCTCATTAGCCATCTACGAACTATTATGCATGGTCATAATTCTGACTTTTCAAAAGTAGATGTAAGACAATGGTCAGCATCACTTGTGATGGACAAACATACATGATACTCATCAACTTACAACACTATGTATCTTGTGATTTATGATACTCATCAACTTACAACACTATGTATCTTGTGATTTATGATACTCATCAACTTACAACACTATGTATCTTGTGATTTATGATACTCATCAACTTACAAAACTATGTATATTGTGATTTATGATACTCATCAACTTACAACACTATGTATCTTGTGATTTATGATACTCATCAACTTACATCACTATGTATCTTGTGATTTATGATACTCATCAACTTACAACACTATGTATCTTGTGATTTATGATACTCATCACCTTACAACACTATGTATCTTGTGATTTATGATACTCATCAACTTACAACACTATGTATCTTGTGATTTATGATACTCATCAACTTACAACACTATGTATCTTGTGATTTATGATACTCATCAACTTACAACACTATGTATCTTGTGATTTATGATACTCATCAACTTACAACACTATGTATCTTGTGATTTATGATACTCATCAACTTACAACACTATGTATCTTGTGATTTATGATACTCATCAACTTACAACACTATGTATCTTGTGATTTATGATACTCATCAACTTACAACACTATGTATCTTGTGATTTATGATACTCATCAACTTACAACACTATGTATCTTGTGATTTATGATACTCATCAACTTACAACACTACGTATCTTGTGATTTATCATCTCCATCAACTTACAACATTATGTATCTTGTGATTTATGATACTCATCAACTTACAACATTATGTATCTTGTGATTTATGATACTCATCAACTTACAACACTATGTATCTTGTGATGTATGATACTCATCAACTTACAACACTATGTATCTTGTGATTTATGATACTCATCAACTTACAACACTATGTATCTTGTGATTTATGATACTCATCAACTTACAACACTATGTATCTTGTGATTTATGATACTCATCAACTTACAACACTATGTATCTTGTGATTTATGATACTCATCAACTTACAACACTATGTATCTTGTGATTTATGATACTCATCAACTTACAACACTATGTATCTTGTGATTTATGATACTCATCAACTTACAACACTATGTATCTTGTGATTTATGATACTCATCAACTTACAACACTATGTATCTTGTGATTTATCATCTCCATCAACTTACAACACTATGTATCTTGTGATTTATGATACTCATCAACTTACAACACTATGTATCTTGTGATTTATCATCTCCATCAACTTACAACATTATGTATCTTGTGATTTATGATACTCATCAACTTACAACACTATGTATCTTGTGATTTATGATACTCATCAACTTACAACACTATGTATCTTGTGATTTATGATACTCATCAACTTACAACACTACGTATCTTGTGATTTATCATCTCCATCAACTTACAACATTATGTATCTTGTGATTTATGATACTCATCAACTTACAACATTATGTATCTTGTGATTTATGATACTCATCAACTTACAACACTATGTATCTTGTGATGTATGATACTCATCAACTTACAACACTATGTATCTTGTGATTTATGATACTCATCAACTTACAACACTATGTATCTTGTGATTTATGATACTCATCAACTTACAACACTATGTATCTTGTGATTTATGATACTCATCAACTTACAACACTATGTATCTTGTGATTTATGATACTCATCAACTTACAACACTATGTATCTTGTGATTTATGATACTCATCAACTTACAACACTATGTATCTTGTGATTTATGATACTCATCAACTTACAACACTATGTATCTTGTGATTTATGATACTCATCAACTTACAACACTATGTATCTTGTGATTTATCATCTCCATCAACTTACAACACTATGTATCTTGTGATTTATGATACTCATCAACTTACAACACTATGTATCTTGTGATTTATCATCTCCATCAACTTACAACACTATGTATCTTGTGATTTATGATACTCATCAACTTACAACACTATGTATCTTGTGATTTATCATCTCCATCAACTTACAACATTATGTATCTTGTGATTTATGATACTCATCAACTTACAACACTATGTATCTTGTGATTTATCATCTCCATCAACTTACAACACTATGTATCTTGTGATTTATGATACTCATCAACTTACAAAACTATGTATCTTCTGATTTATCATCTTCATCAACTTACAAAAAAAAACTTTATGTATCTTGTGCTCTATCATCCTCAACTTACAAAAAACACTCAATGAATCTTGTTCTTATTTTTTTTAAACTTTCAAAATAATGAAACACTACAAATATTATGTACCATTTTGTGGGGATTAACTTAATCTTACTGTAAATCCATTAAAATCTTGAAGTGCATTATTCAGCCATATCCCTGTCTCTGGAAGTAATATCTTACTGCCAAAATGAGAGCTCATGCTCCTGAAATTAGAAGAAATACTTCCTCCTTTAAAAAAAACCCAGAAAATAAGATGTGTCACCAATTAAACTTTAATCACATGAATAGTAACATAGTTGTTATGCTACAGTAAAGGGCAGGATCATAGATACATCTGTGGTTGTTGGGGGGATGATGGCTTAATTTTTAAACAAAAAAAATTATGAATTGCTGTGTGTTTTTAATGACCTTTTGGGAAAAATATTGGGATTGGGGTGGGAGGGTTTTAAACCAAATCATATTCTTCTTGGGCCTTCGCTCTCTGATGGCACAAATGTTCATGTGATTTCCGCTGGGAAGCATGATGTATGCTGTGCTGCAAGTTTACAGCATAGCTTCATTATTTGCACCTCAAAAGGTCCAGCACATTCATTTCCACCAAGCTTTTAATTCGAGTTGGCTTCCCTAACCTGTGACAGTCTTCCTATCTGTCTCCAGATGACGAAAGTGTATTGACTCCATACTGTGATGGTTTATCACCCACTGTGCCCTTGGGCGTTTCAGGCCAAAATATGTCCCTGGGTATCAGTCTGAGGAGGCAGTAATCAGGGATTTAGTCTGAGGTTGAATATTTCTATATTGCATGAGATGTTCATCTGCTAGTGACCTTGTCTTGCATAATTAGACATATTATGCCTGTGCCCGTCAAGTACTGAACTTTTTCTCTTTGCTGGCATGATTACAGTATAGGAAAACCTCAACTGTACAATTGATCCCGGGTTCGTTTGTCCTCTTAGCTGAGGTGTCATTCACTGACATTGTGAACCCTTTGTCCAAGTCTGAGTCTCTACACATATTTAGAAGCACTAGGGACTAGACATGTGTGTTCGAGCTGAACAAAACTTTTGTTCCTTGTAACGTTTTCTTGTTCTATTTGCACGTGGTGCCATGCTTCCCTCTTATTGTACTCAATATGTTGTCCTTAGGGAGACTAGTGTATGACTCTAAATATTCATCTGCCTATGTCATGACATTTGCATTGGCTGCCCTTCCAATGCTCCAATACACTATCTTGCATCACTGTGTGTCAATAGTGCCGCTGTATATTCATGATGCAGAGATATCGGAGTTATTACCTGTCCTTTTACAGTCAATTCTCTTTCCATATGCTGCCTCCACATTCACGGACTCTATCCCCAAAAGTGTTGACAAGAAACAGCATGAGCAGCTGTATTTAAGTTTGTGGGTGTTCCCATGAGGAGGTTCTTTTGGGATCTTGGTTATCTGCTAACACGAGAGCAATACAATAACCTTTGCACCCCACAAAACAACTCCACCAAAATACCTCCTTAGTTGCTTTTTACAACATGCTTGGTAGGTAAGTGATGCTATTTTTTGCTCCCCTTTTGGGCCCCAGAAACACAGGGGAACAATTAGTTTTAACACAGGGAAGCAATGAGTTTTAGCACAGGGAAACAATGAGTTTTAACACAGGGAAACAATGAGTTTTAGCACAGGGAAACAATGAGTTTTAACACAGGGAAACAATGAGTTTTAACACAGGGAAACAATGAGTTTTAACACAGGGAAACAATGAGTTTTAACACAGGGAAACAATGAGTTTTAACACAGGGAAACAATGAGTTTTATCACAGGGAAACAATGAGTTTTGACACAGGGAAACAATGAGTTTTATCACAGGGAAACAATGAGTTTTATCACAGGGAAACAATGAGTTTTGACACAGGGAAACAATGAGTTTTATCACAGGGAAACAATGAGTTTTGACACAGGGAAACAATGAGTTTTATCACAGGGAAACAATGAGTTTTGACACAGGGAAACAATGAGTTTTAACTAAAGAACTTTACTAGGAGGGAGAGTATAATATGAAACTCACAGTGTTACAGAAACCATAAGCTCAGAGGAATCGATAACTGAGATATGTGACATTCCTGCAGTGCTGCTGGGAGTGAAGTGTGGGCCATAATCTGAGTCACTGTCAAGAGTCCTGCTATTGTTAATCTTCTTCACCAATTCTGCTGCAAACTCTGGACTCGTTAAGTGTGCTGTGACATTATACATACTCGGGTCAAAGGCTGGGTCACTCAAAAGACTCTTTGTCGCATACGCAAACTTGAAAACCTGCGTATTTGAAAATATAAGTGAATCACGAGATTTAAATTTACATTATTACTTCCTTAACTCTTTCTGGGCCTATAACCAATATTTTGGCTTGCAAAAGAAACCTTATGATACCAATAACCAATATAATGGTTTGTTAAAGAACCCTTAAATCACTAAAGAAAATTTATTAACCAATATATTGGTTCTGTTTTCCAGACTTAATCGATGTGTCAATTCTGTTTCGTGAAGCGATAATACAGGTTTTCATGTTAACTAAATTCTTTATTGCTACATGCAATCTTTATTGTTAATCTTGTACTTTCACTTCTGAATTTCACCAAAGCAAGCATAAATTTTATGAAATAAGGAATTGTTTTAACTCTAATATGTGTTGAATAGTTCTGAGAAATAATGACCTAGTCAACTGCTTCTAATCTTGTATAGAGCAAGTTATCTTTCTTTTTTTCAGAGTTTGTTAGTGAGTGGCTCAGATATAGAAGATTGGACCATTACAGGTCATTATAATTATAGTTAGCACCAGTTCAATAACAAAAAGAATCAAAGCAGCCTGGCTTCGATACATTAGATGCTGGTTGCATCCAGCTAGGGACTGTCTGTGAAACATCAAAAAAGAGCAGCGATGAGACAACTGATTCAGAAGATAGATAGGTAGATCTCTTCAGGCTAGTGGAAGTGGGCATCTGTGAAAATAGACATGCAAGATAGTGACAAAAGGTCAAGCATCTACGACCATATTTAAATAGTGTAGTGACCAGCAGGTAGGTACAGGAACCTGTTCTCACATGTGACTGGCTACACTATTGATATGATTAAAGATATCTACCATTCAGTGGAAGTGGTAAAAACATGCACTAGATATCAATACAGAAGTCAGATGTGTCTGGCGGTTTACACAAATAAAACGGTAACACAGTGTGTTTCGATACTCTGGACTACTGGAAGTAATAATGATGCAAGGAGAAATTTATTTTATATTGATTACCACACAAATACGGTCCATTGTAATAAACAAATGTAACAATATAAATCATCAGTCCGACTGTGTGGTACAGAGCATGTGTGTGACAGCCAAGGTATCGAGTTCGATCCCTGCCACAGGCCATTATGCATCTGGACCATTCAGAAAGCAATGGCAAACTACTGAGCATATTTATACTGCCAAGAAAATCACTACAGCCAAAAAATACTGGGTTGATGGCTACATTCTGAATAGGATACATTACCAAAGATGTAAATTGTTTACATTTTTATTGCTTCTGACTTCAATGAGAAAAAAGTAAAACACTTTAACATTTCTAGAAACAAAAGCATTTAAAAAAATTGTTATTTGACAACAACAAGATACTCTTCCGAAGAATGAAAGAAACAGGGATAAGAACAGATCAAACTATGAATAAATATGGGGATTTACAATATTTTGAATAACAAATTATAAGCTCTTATGTTTCGTTTATTTAACTAGATATTATTTCTATGAAAAAAATATCAATAAATTTTTGGATATATTACTTATCTATAACTGATCAATTTTACTAGGGAAGTTATAATGTAGGACTCTCAGCCCATGCTTTAAAAGATTCAAAACAGTCAGTGATCTTATCTCAATAAGAATTACCTCAATAAGTTGATGATAGGTCAAGTTATCATTTGCTTGGTTCTCCTTCCAATCAAGTTTGTCAAGCATATTTAGCATTAGAGCTACTAGTGTACCACCAGCAGGAGGCGGGAGACCAACAACGGTCAGTTCTGTATCAAGAAGATGACATATTTAGACAAATGGGAAGAGCAGAAGGGAGTAAGTATTCTAAATAAATAATTACTTCAAACATTGATAAAAATGCATAGTACTAGTACAAAATAGACAACTTGGCAAAGTACACAATACATGTTTGTATTGAATCCCAGAAATAACGAGTAAGAGAGCTTTTGTATACTTTAGTGTGATGAAGTTTCTCCTGAAAAATATTTCACAACCAGATGGCTTAAATTTTAAATGGTGCTCACAGGTTTTAAGTACAAGCCTTCAACTCAGAGGCCGTACAAACATAATTGTATAGATGAAGTGCTGCAGGGGTTATACAAGAGTAAGACCTAGGTATATATGGATGTTCTATTTATGGATTTATTGTTAAGTCTGATAGGTCAGTTGTGAGGCTATCAGATTATCAGAATCCAGAGAATAGGGTGTAATAACACTAATATTGTGCACAAAAATGTCATCATCAGAAGCATAATTGTAGTAAATAACACCATTTTGCATCATTGAAGTGCATTGAAATGTATCAATAGCTAAATTAGAGCAAGATGGAAGAGGTTTGTTTAGGAACTATGCTCCACAGGAAGCTAAACTGTGTGTAGATATAAAGCATAGCCACACAGTAAAACAAACAATCAGGAAAAGCAAATATATATATATATATATATATATATATATATATATATATATATATATATATATATATATATATATATATATATATGGGAGCCGCGTTAGCGCAGTGGTTAGCGCACTGGCTTCGCATATGAGTGTTCCTGGGTTCATTCCCCAGTGTTGAGGCAGAAATGTTTTCAGATCGCAACGGCTCCCAGGTCAACCCAGCCTTAAATGGGTACCGGATTAATCCGGGAAGTAAAGACTGCGAGGGAGAGGAGATGGCTACCGCCCTCATTTGCAGAGCCTGTGAAATGTGATATCGCTAACATCTCACACCCCTACGGCATTAATAAATGCTATGGGTTACTTTACTTTATATATATATATATATATATATATATATATATATATATATATATATATATATATATATATATAAAACATGATGAAATAATTATGCTATTTCAAATATATAACACACTAAGATAAAAATATACAATAAAAATAGTCAATAAAAAGTCATGATCTTTGTATAACTCAAGTGCATTCATTTCTTCTCCAGCATTCATTCTCAAACTCCCGCTGGATCTCTCTTCTAGCAGGACCATGGTGCTATTAGATTTCCAGCATGGCAGGATGTAGTCCAGAGAATGGAAATGAGTTGTGTCGTCATTTTATTTATGCCAATGGCCCAGCACATCCATCTTCTGCAGAAAGTGCATTCATTTTGCTTTACTTATTTTTAATTATTTTATTTTATGGCTACATGTTATTAAAATGACAGCTTACATGTTAAAATAACAGCTTACATGTTAAAATAACATCTTGCATGTTAAAAATGTGTAAATGTTAAAGTATGATTATAAAGGAAATACACAAATATGTGGATGTCAGTTTGGTGGTAGAGTGGTTAGAGTCACAAATTCAACTCACTCAAACTTACTCATGGCTCGATAGCAGAATATCCACAATGTATTGAGGTTGAGATTGGATTTATCAATCTATCACTTGTTTCTTTTGTGGTTAGTGTCACAAACTCAATTCAATTAGAAAACCCAATCTATGTAGTGATATTAAAATGTAAGTCAGTAAAGTGAATGAGTCTAGTCTTGAAATTGTCAACTTGACGATCTATTTGTTCTGAAAGTGTCAACTTGAAGATATATTTGTTCTGAAAGTGTCAACTTGAAGATATATTTGTCCTGAAAGTGTCAACTTGAAGATATATTTGTTCTGAAAGTGTCAACTTGAAGATATATTTGTCCTGAAAGTGTCAACTTGAAGATATATTTGTCCTGAAAGTGTCAACTTGAAGATATATTTGTCCTGAAAGTGTCAACTTGAAGATATATTTGTCCTGAAAGTGTCAACTTGAAGATATATTTGTTATGAAAGTGTCAACTTGAAGATATAGTTGTTCTGAAAGATGACAGTCAATTCAAAAACCAAATCTATAGCCAAAATAGACAATAGTGACATAATGCAGTTTTCTTTTATTCTTGATTCTATATAAAACTACTCAGTTTTACCCTTGTTTATTCTAACACAGAATCTTTTGTTTGCATATAAACTTGGTTATATTAAATTAATTAAATTTAAATATCTAGTTGAAAAGCCAAGTTTGGCAAGAATTTCTGAGTGTCAGCCAGCGCAGACTATAAAATTCCTTTTTAAAAAAATATACAACACACTAAGATAAAAATATATACAACAATAGCAAATAAAATTGATAATAAGTGGGTATTGCATTCCCATTGATTCTTAAATGATTGTTTCCAGGGTTAAATTTGATCAATACATGATCATTCTGATCTGAATCCAGCTTGTTTCTCTCTATTTTTCATATCTACTTGTCCCTTGAGTACTTCTCAATACAAATGAATGCCATCACATAGTCAAGTTATTTCCCTTGTCTATGTTTGTAAATTTCATGTTCATCATTTAATAATTTAAATATTAATTTATTTTAGGGTTTGGGTTAGGATAGTTTGTTTTACATAACTAACTCTAACCACAACCCTAAATAAACCATATTTCAATTATTAAATGATGAATAGGAAATTTACAAACGTAGACAAGGGAAATAATTAAACATGTGGTGGCATCTTCTTTTACTGTACCTATTTCTAGTATCTGCTACATAATATCTTCCCTAGCACAGGCAACAGAGTTGTTTCTCACCATTTTCTACATGTATTAGTGTAGCCTAAACTTTCCACAATAGTTGAATAGCAATGTTCCATACAGGATATGATTCAACTAATCCTAACCCTAAACCTAAACCTAACTATTTGCTACATGTATCATTGTTGCCCAAACATTCCAAAATAATTAAAAAAGCAATGTTCCATACAGGATATGATTCAACTACTACAGGGGTCGGGAACCTTTTTGTCTGAGAGAGCCATGGACACCACATATTTTGAAAAGTAATTCAGTGAGAGCAATACATTATGTTTAAAACTAACAATTCAAGTAAATATGTGCATTTTGTGTAACTTCAACACTTCTTTTTAATAAAATTGTTATACTGTTGCTAATCAATAATGAGTATTTCTTACCATTAATGCAACTTCTGATGCTGAGCTGCAGTAGACTTTAGCTCATTTGTAGAATGAAATATTGATATGCAATTAATATGTAGATCAAAGGAGTCTAAAGAAACAATTTTGTTATAATCAAACATTTGTCTGCGAGCCAGATGCAGCCATCAATAGAGCCACATCTGGCTTGTGAGCCATGGATTCCCGACCCCTGAACTATTATATACATTCAAACTAATACCTTTAAACTTAGTACTCAGCACATCTGACTGCTGCACAGTGTAATTCTTCATGTCCTGTTCAGTGATGATGCTCGACCCATATGTCCTAACCTGACAATATAAAAGAGTGTTACATATGAAATCTTGCAAGTTGATATGCTATATTGGTACAATACAGGGAGAAGTACCTACATTTTAATGAAACCAATCTTAAACTTGAATAGAACTGATCCTAAATTATTTAACATAACAAAATATTGACATAGACACATTTTACAGTCGCTAGATGCATCTATGATGAACCTGGTGGGCGGGGGCTCTCCGTGTGTAGGACACAGATCGATTCATCCGGCAGCAGTCATAGTGATTTTTTATTCTCCTATTAAATTAACAAAGAAATCGCAAAAATATCTTCAATGCTATAAGAGCATTACAACAGAATAACTTCAAGCCCAGACTCCGAGTGCTTAAAGATTAAAAAAAGGGAATATCCTAACAGAGAAAACAAATATTCTACATTGATGGAATATTGTCAAGAAATGTATAAAGGAACAACCCAGTCACCAAATGAGAATATCAATGAATTAGAACATGAACCAGAACCTACAATGGAAGAGGTCAGACATTCAATCAGAAATCTGAAAAAAGGAAAAGCTCCAGGTAATGACGGATCAACATCAGAGATGAAACAAGCCGATGGAGATTCCAGTGTTGAAATATACCATACTTTATGCTGCAAGATATGGAAAAGCGGAATATGACCGGAAGAATGGAAAAGGTCAGTATACATACCCTTGACAAAGAAAGGAGACCTTCAACTATGTACCAACTATAGAACAGTAGCACTAATTAGTCAAGCCAGCAAAATAGTACTGCAGATCGTAATGAAATGAATACAACGCAAATTAGAAACAGGAATTCATTTTCAAGTCAGTTTTCGAGCAGGAAGAGGAACAAGAGCACACATATTCAACATGGGGAATATAATTGAGAAATGTAGAGAATACAGGTTAGATCTACATATGTGTTTCATAGACTACACCAAGGCGTATGATTGTGTTAAACATCACCAGCTGTGGTCCATCATGGGAGACATGGGCTTCCCCAAACATCTAATACATCTTATTGAATCACTATATCATGAACAAGCAGCAGTAAGAGTGGAGGGAGAAACTTCTGAATCGTTCGCTGTTCAAAGTGGAGTGAGACAGGGGTGCACTCTATCCCCTTATCTTATTAACATCTATGTAAAGAATATAATGAAAAATTAAGAGAAGAACTACAGGAAAATGAGTTTCATTCAATAAATATCTGTGGGTGCAAGATTCTAGAAATAAGATATGCAGATGACACAGTCCTCCTTACTACACATCCAGAGGGAGTGAAACAGCTAATCACAACAACAAAGAAATACAGCGAGATCAAAAATATATATTTAAACACACAGAAAACACAAAAAGTATGACAACAGATAAAACAGATCAAAGCAATAATCAACATAGACAATATACAACTTCTATTTTCTTCTTATTGTTGCAGAGACATGAACATGTTGCTGTTTGGTGTATTTTCCTATTTGTTGTTGGACTTGAATTCTTCCAAACCAATATTTTAGATTTTGTTTTCTCCTTAATTTTGTATTTCTTCTTAAAGTCTTGCAGATTAACAGAATGCAGTCCACAGAGCGAAATGTAATGTGTCATAGTTTACAGCTTGTCTGCAATATCCGAGCCTTTCAGCCAGATACATCAGACTTCAGCATAGTTTCTGGACCACTTTGACCCACCATGGGATGGGATAGCAACTCTACCCCCAAACCTCCTTAATCACCTCATATGACATGCATGACAGTTAACAGTTCTGATATTCTTTGCTCATCCTTCAGACCTCAATAATACACAGGCAAAAGAGTTTTCCATTTTCAGAAAATTTCTTCTTGTTTGTGTTTTAGTCTGTCACACAAAAGTATTACAAAAGTTTCCGCACCTTCACGCATGCACCACAGTCTGAGGCAACATTTTTCCCAACAATTGGGATCAATAAAAAAGTGTTCATCTTCCTATCTCAGAGTTGGTCTACTTCTAACTCTTTTCCTTTTACAAATTTTCGCCAAACTACTGGGTATATTTTCTGTGGGATTCGTTTGTTGTTCACACTTCATGAACATGACCTAACCATCTTAAATTATCTACAATACAGCAATGTCCTGTTCAGAGATTTACTGAAGTGGAAATCTGAGCACTTTATGGATATGTCTGGTGTGTGAAGAGCACAATCAACATACCAAACCTAACCTAACAGTAATACAGATATTAAATTGGAGTTAAACAGTCACAGTTTGGTACATCTACAGTTTCTTATCTAATAAATCACAGTTTGGTAAATCTACAGTTTCTTATCTAATAAATCACAGTTTGGTAAATCTACAGTTTCTTATCTAATAAATCACAGTTTGGTAAATCTACAGTTTCTTATCTAATAAATCACAGTTTGGTAAATCTACAGTTTCTTATCTAATAAATCACAGTTTGGTAAATCTACAGTTTCTTATCTAATAAATCACAGTTTGGTAAATCTACAGTTTCTTATCTAATAAATCACAGTTTGGTAAATCTACAGTTTCTTATCTAATAAATCACAGTTTGGTAAATCTACAGTTTCTTATCTAATAAATCACAGTTTGGTAAATCTACAGTTTCTTATCTAATAAATCACAGTTTGGTAAATCTACAGTTTCTTATCTAATAAATCACAGTTTAGTACATCTACAGTTTCTTATCTAATAAATCACAGTTTGGTAAATCTACAGTTTCTTATCTAATAAATCACAGTTTGGTAAATCCACAGTTTCTTATCTAATAAATCACAGTTTAGTACATCTACAGTTTCTTATCTAATAAATCACAGTTTGGTAAATCTACAGTTTCTTATCTAATAAATCACAGTTTGGTAAATCCACAGTTTCTTATCTAATAAATCACAGTTTGGTAAATCTACAGTTTCTTATCTAATAAATCACAGTTTGGTAAATCTACAGTTTCTTATCTAATAAATCACAGTTTAGTACATCTACAGTTTCTTATCTAATAAATCACAGTTTGGTAAATCTACAGTTTCTTATCTAATAAATCACAGTTTGGTAAATCTACAGTTTCTTATCTAATAAATCACAGTTTAGTACATCTACAGTTTCTTATCTAATAAATCACAGTTTGGTAAATCTACAGTTTCTTATCTAATAAATCACAGTTTAGTACATCTACAGTTTCTTATCTAATAAATCACAGTTTGGTAAATCTACAGTTTCTTATCTAATAAATCACAGTTTAGTACATCTACAGTTTCTTATCTAATAAATCACAGTTTGGTAAATCTACAGTTTCTTATCTAATAAATCACAGTTTGGTAAATCTACAGTTTCTTATCTAATAAATCACAGTTTAGTACATCTACAGTTTCTTATCTAATAAATCACAGTTTGGTAAATCTACAGTTTCTTATCTAATAAATCACAGTTTAGTACATCTACAGTTTCTTATCTAATAAATCACAGTTTGGTAAATCTACAGTTTCTTATCTAATAAATCACAGTTTAGTACATCTACAGTTTCTTATCTAATAAATCACAGTTTGGTAAATCTACAGTTTCTTATCTAATAAATCACAGTTTGGTAAATCTACAGTTTCTTATCTAATAAATCACAGTTTAGTACATCTACAGTTTCTTATCTAATAAATCACAGTTTGGTAAATCTACAGTTTCTTATCTAATAAATCACAGTTTGGTAAATCTACAGTTTCTTATCTAATAAATCACAGTTTGGTAAATCTACAGTTTCTTATCTAATAAATCACAGTTTGGTACATGTACAGTTTCTTATCTAATAAATCACAGTTTGGTACATATACAGTTTCTTATCTAATAAATCACAGTTTGGTAAATCTACAGTTTCTTATCTAATAAATCACAGTTTGGTACATGTACAGTTCCTTATCTAATAAATCACAGTTTGGTAAATCTACAGTTTCTTATCTAATAAATCACAGTTTGGTACATGTACAGTTTCTTATCTAATAAATCACAGTTTGGTACATGTACAGTTTCTTATCTAATAAATCACAGTTTGGTAAATCTACAGTTCCTTATCTAATAAATCACAGTTTGGTAAATCCACAGTTTCTTATCTAATAAATCACAGTTTGGTAAATCTACAGTTTCTTATCTAATAAATCACAGTTTGGTACATGTACAGTTTCTTATCTAATAAATCACAGTTTGGTACATATACAGTTTCTTATCTAATAAATCACAGTTTGGTAAATCTACAGTTTCTTATCTAATAAATCACAGTTTGGTACATGTACAGTTCCTTATCTAATAAATCACAGTTTGGTAAATCTACAGTTTCTTATCTAATAAATCACAGTTTGGTACATGTACAGTTCCTTATCTAGTAAATCACAGTTTGGTACATCTACAGTTTCTTATCGAATAAATCACAGTTTGGTACATCTACAGTTCCTTATCTAATAAATCACAGTTTGGTACATCTACAGTTCCTTATCTAGTAAATCACAGTTTGGTACATCTACAGTTTCTTATCTAATAAATCACAGTTTGGTACATCTACAGTTTCTTATCTAGTAAATCACAGTTTGGTACATGTACAGTTTCTTATCTAATAAATCACAGTTTGGAACATCTACAGTTTCTTATCTAATAAATCACAGTTTGGTACATCTACATTTTCTTATCTAATAAATCACAGTTTGGTACATGTACAGTTCCTTATCTAGTAAATCACAGTTTGGTACATCTACAGTTTCTTATCTAATAAATCACAGTTTGGTACATCTACAGTTTCTTATCTAATAAATCACAGTTTGGTACATGTACAGTTCCTTATCTAGTAAATCACAGTTTGGTACATCTACAGTTTCTTATCTAGTAAATCACAGTTTGGTACATCTACAGTTCCTTATCTAATAAATCACAGTTTGGTACATCTACAGTTTCTTATCTAATAAATCTCAGTTTGGTACATGTACAGTTCCTTATCTAGTAAATCACAGTTTGGTACATCTACAGTTTCTTATCTAATAAATCACAGTTTGGTACATGTACAGTTTCTTATCTAATAAATCACAGTTTGGTACATCTACAGTTTCTTATCTAATAAATCACAGTTTGGTACATCTACAGTTTCTTATCTAATAAATCAGTTTGGTACATGTACAGTTCCTTATCTAATAAATCACAGTTTGGTACATCTACAGTTTCTTATCTAATAAATCACAGTTTGGTACATCTACAGTTTTTTATCTAATAAATCACAGTTTGGTACATCTACAGTTTCTTATCTAATAAATCAGTTTGGTACATGTACAGTTCCTTATCTAATAAATCACAGTTTGGTACATCTACAGTTTCTTATCTAATAAATCACAGTTTGGTACATCTACAGTTTCTTATCTAATAAATCAGTTTGGTACATGTACAGTTCCTTATCTAATAAATCACAGTTTGGTACATGTACAGTTTCTTATCTAATAATGATACATATTTTGTGCACAATATAAACATACATCCTGAATGAAATCTGTTAGAAGATCCCCAGAGTATAGACTATCTGGTACATCTTGAATCTCACTCAAAGTATGTGCTAGCTCATTCCATATAATCGTGTCATTGATATCTTTATACACATTTTTGTTCAGGAAGATGTGGCCAAGTTTTGATTTCAGAAAATAGTTTATGTCTGTTGTCTGGAATGCTCTTGCTGTGAAAACAGAATACAAGTATGTTATTAGTGGGAGAGTTTACATTCAGGAGAGAAGTGAATAGTAATACAAGTATGTTATTAGTTGGAAAGTTTACATTCAGGAGAGAAGTGAATAGTGATACAAGTATGTTATTAGTTGGAAAGTTTACATTCAGGAGAGAAGTGAATAGTAATACAAGTATGTTATTAGTGGGAGAGTTTACATTCAGTAGAGAAGTTAATAGTAATACAAGTATGTTATTAGTGGGAGAGTTTACATTCAGTAGAGAAGTGAATAGTAATACAAGTATGTTATTAGTGGGAGAGTTTACATTCAGGAGAGAAGTGAATAGTAATACAAGTATGTTATTAGTGGGAGAGTTTACATGATTCTTGATTCTTGAATAGGAACTAGCGTCACAACACTGGGGGCATTCCCATATATGCTCTGCTTGCTGTTCCACCAGCCATCTAAAAGTGTATAAGCTCAGTGTCCATGTCAGTTGCTGATTATGCGTTCTTCTGATCTTTCCTGAGAGGGAGCACTTTCTCCCATTGCCTCTAGTCACTCCCATTTCTACCATTCTCTGAATATGTACATTGTCTCGTTCAACCAACTTCCTCCTTGTCTTTCGTAGGTATCCATGACTGCTATAATCAATTCAATCCTGTCTCTTCTTATCTCGGTACCGTTCACAAAAGCTTTACCAGCCAACACATCGGCTCTTTCATTAAAGTTTACATTCGGGAAAGTTTACATTCAAGAGAGAAGTGAATAGTAATACAGATATTTCTTAACTTGAACACACATGTTTAACTCTTATTCTTGGACCAAAAGGCATGAGCACATGAACTGCTGAATCAGCAACCATCCAACTCTTATTCTTGGACCAAAAGGCATGAGCCCATGAACTGCTGAATCAGCAACCATCCAACTCTTATTCTTCTTCTGCATTCATTCTACTACTCTTACAGAGTAGCCCCCCCCCCCCTTCAAAAGACAATTACCACTATCTTGACAGAGCAGAGCAGGTTATTATCTTCCGTCTCAGAACAAGACACAACAGATTTAAACAGCCACTTAAATAGACTAAGATTGGTCCCATCACCACTGTGCCTTTGTGGGCAGGCAGCACAGACAGCTGAACATATCCTGCAAGACTGCAATACACTAAACCAGTTAAGGGAAGAACACTGGCCCACAGTGATGGATATCCACAGAAAGATGTATGGGAGCACTGAGGAGCTTTCAAATACAGCAGCATTTATTAAGAAAACAGGACTTGCTGTGTAGACATGTCAAACTCTGAATCAGAAGAAGAAAGAAGAAGACAGAGTAGCAGGATGTAATCCGGAGAACAGAATGCACTGTCATGATTTACAGCTCAGTTGCGATATTTGCACCTATCAGTCTGACGCATCCGACTTCAGCATGTCTTCTGGGTCACTTTGACCCTATATGGGATTGGACAGCCAACGTTACTCTATAACCTCCTTAATTACCTCTCTTATGACATGCATGGACAGTAAACAGTACTGCTATTATTTTCTTCCCTTTCAGGCACTGGCAGTACACAGGAATAATTTAGATTAATTATGCAACATATTCTGTATAGGATGTAGATATTTTTATGAATGTTCTTTTCTTCATCAATCTTCAGTTAGTTATCAAGTTACAGTATCAATAGTTTCAATAAACTTCAGTGGTATGGTTCATTTGGTTCTGCAGCATGGTACATTTGATTCCATGTTTTCTTAAATTGTGCTTTTATCATAGTCTTAACATTCACGGTACTCATGGTACATTCATGAAATGTCACTTTCTATTTAACAACACTCTCATGATTCTGAGTGTTAATCTGTCACAGCCAAGAGCATGTTTAAGGATGTCTATTGTCCGTCATCATCTTTGACATCACTTCCTAGCAACCATGTCTTCCATTATTAGTTTTTTTACTTACTGTTTATGTCTCTTTGTTGCCTACTGTTTATCCCTAGTTGGTGATATAGTAGCTACTACACTTGCTGTAGGAGTTTGAGAAGTCATACATTATGTTTGTAGGAGTTTGAGAAGTCCTACATTATGTTTGTAGGAGTTTGAGAAGTCATACATTATGTTTGTAGGAGTTTGAGAAGTCCTACATTATGTTTGTAGGAGTTTGAGAAGTCATACATTATGTTTGTAGGAGTTTGAGAAGTCATACATTATGTTTGTAGGAGTTTGAGAAGTCATACATTATGTTTGTAGGAGTTTGAGAAGTCATACATTATGTTTGTAGGAGTTTGAGAAGTCATACATCATGTTTGTAGGAGTTTGAGAAGTCATACATTATGTTTGTAGGAGTTTGAGAAGTCATACATTATGTTTGTAGGAGTTTGAGAAGTCATACATTATGTTTGTAGGAGTTTGAGAAGTCATACATTATGTTTGTAGGAGTTTGAGAAGTCATACATTATGTTTGTAGGAGTTTGAGAAGTCATACATTATGTTTGTAGGAGTTTGAGAAGTCATACATTATGTTTGTAGGAGTTTGAGAAGTCATACATTATGTTTGTAGGAGTTTGAGAAGTCATACATTATGTTTGTAGGAGTTTGAGAAGTCAAACATTATGTTTGTAGGAGTTTGAGAAGTCATACATTATGTTTGTAGGAGTTTGACAAGTCATACATTATGTTTGTAGGAGTTTGAGAAGTCATACATTATGTTTGTAGGAGTTTGAGAAGTCATATATTATGTTTGTAGGAGTTTGAGAAGTCATACATTATGTTTGTAGGAGTTTGAGAAGTCATACATTATGTTTGTAGGAGTTTGAGAAAGAGATGTAGTCTGAGTTCCAGAGCCAGATGTGTCACTTTGATTGAGATGTAGTCATGTTTATTCAGGTTCGTCTTAATGTTGTCTATCCATCTTTTCCTAGGTCTGCCCTTGACTCTGTATCGTGATTCCATATTGTTATAAGCTCTCATGGGAAGTTAATCATTCATCCTCACAAGATGTCCAAACTATTTTATCTATTCTTTCTCTATATTTTCGATGCATTATATTACGGATGTTCTCATTGCACATTTTGTCAAGTCTGGTGACTCCAATAGCCTCACTTAGGTATTGAATTTCACAAGTAATGGCCAGTCTCTCTTTATATGGCCAGAAATCCTCAACTTTCTGGCTTTAATGTTAAATTATAAGCCAAACCTCTTCTAAATTTAATGTTAAAATATAAGCTAAACCTCTTCTAAATTTAATGTTAAATTATAAGCCAAACCTCTTCTAAATTTAATGTTAAAATATAAGCCAAACCTCTTCTAAATTTAATGTTAAATTATAAGCCAAACCTCTTCTACATTTCATGTCTTTAACATTTTTTGTATTGGTAATTTTTCTCTATCCATGGTTTAACATTTAGAGGTCAAAGACAAAAAACACTGTTGATATCCAGTTTTCAGTAGATACCAAATCAATGCTGAGCGAGAGTATTCATGTGCTAGATGCAGGCTTTTATGTGTGCATTATGGTTGTGAAACATAGATACTTAAGTATAAAATAGGATGATGATGAAATACTCCCTTTAGCTAAGAACAGTGAAACAAAGGTCCTCCTCAGTTGAGTAACAGAGGTGACATTGACTCATATATGGTGTTTCCTCATAGGCATAGTTGTGGGGAAATGCGGGAGAGGGGGTGTGTTGTTAAGGAGAGTTAAGCCTCCTAAGGGAGGCAAATATAAATAACCAAAAGGCCAGAGGGTGTCCGACAAAGTGGATGGTGCCGCAGTAACCTAATGAACAAATAGTAATGCAAAATGATGTAAAAAGGTTACTAAAACACTTACCTAGCCTATTAATAAAAATATATTTTTAAGAAAAAAAACAAAAAACATACAATAAAACTAAACAGGACAATTCTCAACGTATCGGCTCAAATTGAACCTTTTTCAAGAGACAAACAACAGAAAACGACAAAATAAAAAAATAAATAGATGTCTATATTTCATCAAGCCCTCGTCTCCATAATAGCGCAGGGATGGCAACGGTTTGTCTCTTGAAAAAGGTTCAATTTGAGCCGATACGTTGAGAATTGTCCTGTTTAGTTTTATTGTATGTTTTTTGTTTTTTTTCTTAAAAATATATTTTTATTAATAGGCTAGGTAAGTGTTTTAGTAACCTTTTTACATCATTTTGCATTACTAAGGGAGGCAATCAAGTTATCAGTATCACATGATCATCTCATACAGCCATGACAGCAGCAATTACTTCGAGACTGACTGTCTCATCATTATTCTGCAAAATCTACTTAGTGAATTGTCTTACCAGTATAGGGTAACCATGCAGTGGATACCCTCTCACTGTGGAATACCAGGAAATGAAAAAGTAGACCAACTGGCTATGGAAGGTGCAGCCGAAGACCAACCAGATATACCAATCACCTACCATCAGAAAAAACAGATGATCAAGTCAATAAGAAAGCCACAAACACCAACACAAGATGACTATCACATTATGAACAGATCAGAACAAGTTGTAATTCTACGCCTCAGAACAGGACACAACCGACTCTGCAGTCACATGTATACAAAGTTCAAGATTGGCAACAAAGTTCAAGTATTGGCTGTGTGTACATGTGCACAGGCAGCACAGAGTGCCAAACATATACTTCAAGAGTGTTTTGAGCATGAAACGCTGAGGCAGATATATTGGCCAGAGAAAACAACACTGGAATCAAAGCTCTATGGGACACTGTATGAACTACAAAAGACAGTGAGTTTTATTCAGGAGACAGAATTACAGATATAGACATGTTTCATGTGAATGAAAGACGAAGAAGAAGAATCATTCTTCTGTCAGATTTTTTTACCTATCCACAGTGATATTACATCTATCATTCCCCACCACCTAGAAGTCTGCCGCTAAAGAAAAAAAGTGTGATGTCCCCAAGAATGTATCTCTTTAGTATCCTCAGGGATCATTTGAAAGAAGACAAAAGTAAGAAATTGAGACAAGATATGCAGTGACAATGATGATTGTTTTTACAGATGACAAGTTGTTATTTTATCTCCCAAATTTCCTCAGAAGAGGACAGTGGTCCTATTCTTTGCTCTTTGAACTAGAAGTCCAGGTCCCATTATTCACACAGGCAAAGTATTAAAATAATATATTTCAGACCCAGCAACAGACAAGTGGCTTTACATCAATGTCCAATCTTAAGTAAAGAAAAAAAGTCACTTACATAATTCTTCAGAAACAGTGAAACCATTTTCTGCCAAGTCTATTGCCGGTTGCAACAAATCCTTCCATTCAAGCCTGGTTATTAGAATTGAACATTAATAATGTAAATATATATCAAAGAATTCAATATAACAAAATATGAAATGTCAAAGCTTTTCTTATTATGGTTTATGCCCTGTGACATCCGATTATCATGTCTGTCCACAACCTTCTGTCTCATCTACTGCCAATCATTTCAGATACTGATCTTCTCTAATACATGAATACCAATTTGTCCAGAAATGTCTTTTATGGTTTTTCTTTATTCCTGGTGTTATTCAACTTGTTATGAAACAGTGGAACACTTCCTTATTGACTGCCCTTACCTTTCAACTGTCCGAAAAAAACTTTTGCAAACAGCCTTAACATTCACTAACTCACTGTATAGATCACTAAGTCAACTTCAGAAGACCTGCACTTTTATAAGAATGGCATTGTGCTCTGCCAAGAGTAGAACTACTCAGCTGAATTTCAATATTGACAACAACAACATTCAGTTTGTCTGTCATCATAATGTACTCTATTTTTTTCTCTTCTCATGACGTTCCCAAATATAGACTATATATATGTCTGATACGGGTGACAAGCACTCTTTTTGAGTTAACTTCTTTCAAGATATTTTCATTATACTTTTAATCTATCCGTGGTGTTCTCAACACTTCTATATAACTGTATCTCCCTATTTTCTTCTATTATTTCAGTGTCCTGTAACACTCTTCTATGTAACTTTGTCTCTATTTCTTATTCTTTTCTTTCAGTATTTTGTAGAACAGAGTTGTAACTGTTCCTTTCCGACCATTTATGCACTTCCTTCTTTTTTTTCATTGTGTTCATGAGGTTTCAGTTGATTTGGTCTATTCTTCCATTATTCTTCTCCGGGAGTTTCTCTACAAGTCAACTCTCCTCTTTTCTTGTGTCCAGTGTCTGTCAGGTTATGTTGTCAGATTTATTTCTGAGGATGTGTCCTATTCATCTCCATTTTCTAGTTCTTAACTCTCCCTTCACTGAGCACTGTTGTGTTCTCATCCACAATTTATCATTTGATATCAACTAACTCTGGCCATCTAATGCAAAAATAGACTACAGTGTTACTTATTGATGAATTTCTGAATCTTTGCTATGCTGTCATTTCTACATAATTCTTGATTATTTTATTGATTGTCCAAGAGTTACTTCAACACAGAATTGTTTCATAATTCATTTTATTTGTTTTCCTACATAATTTTTGTTCATTAACATTCGTTTTCAAACTGCAACTGCTCCTGTGTGCAGTTTCCTCGCCCAAAAGGGGAGGAAAGAACAGCACCATTGTTTATATTCCATACATACTAAAAGAGATAACTAAAGGGGTTATGTGGTGGCTGTCTCATCCCATATAGGGTCAAAGTGACCAGAAGCCATGCCGAAGTTGGATGTTTCAAGACAAAAGGCGCAGATATCGCATAAAAGCTGTAAACCATGACACAGCTCATTCTGTTCCCATGACAAATTTGCAGGAGATTGAGAATGAAAGCAGAAGAAGAAATCTCCCACTGGATTTCTCTTGTTGTAACAGAAGAATGATCCTGACTTCCAGCAGAATGTAGACAAGAGAACAGAGATCTGTTGTATCACAGATGTATTTGTGCCAATGGCCTGACACATCAGACTTCATCTGACACAGAGTGTAATTAAAGATGTCATAGAACTAGAGTCGATGAAACACAAAAGATATACA
Organism: Meghimatium bilineatum; assembly: GCA_034231615.1. Taxonomy (NCBI): domain Eukaryota; kingdom Metazoa; phylum Mollusca; class Gastropoda; order Stylommatophora; family Philomycidae; genus Meghimatium; species Meghimatium bilineatum. Next base: position 13,377,737 of record CM067306.1, on the reverse strand, counting down.
TGAAGCATAATCTTTAATAATCATATCTTAATCAGATTGGAAATGAATTCAGTTTTTGTTTGGAATGTGTCTCCTTATTTTGATTATTTCCCTTGACAATATTTGTCAGTTTATGTTTATCCTTTATTAATTTTAATATAAATTTATTTAGGGTTAGTTAGGTAAAACAAAACATTCCTAATCTTAAACCTAACCCTAAATAAATTTATAATAAAATTAATAAAGGATAAACATAAACTGATAAACTTTGCCAAGGGAAATAATCAAAATAAGGAGACACAAACAAGAACCCTGAATTCTATGCTATATTCTGTTGTATATTTCAGAGATTTTCCTCTGTATTATAATTTATCTGTTAAAAAATACCACTTTCAAGACCTCTAGGACACTTCGCTGTCTTAAACAAGAATACCAGAGACACATTAATCTGGAACTGAAGGTCAGACTCAACCACCTGTTATAGGAAAAATGAGCTACAAACTTAAAACCAAGAGTGGTTACAGCATCATCATTGTACCCCTTTTTAAAGGACAAATTTTTCTTCAGCATTCATTCTCAAACTCATGCAGATTGGCAGGATGTAGTCCCAATTATGGAATGTGTTGTGTCAATTTTTACTGCTTGACTGTGATATCTGCAACTTTAAGCATGACACATCTGACTTCAGCATCACTTCTGAGTCACTTTGATCCTTTATGAGATGAGACAGTCAACTCCACCCCAAAGCTTCTATAGTAGCCTCTTACAACATGCATGACAGGTCAGAGTTTTGTGATTCTTTCCAGCTCTTACATTTCCTTCTTGTCCCATGCTGCACTAGCCTCAGGAAATAGATTATCAGAACTAAGTAAATAGATATCAGAACTAAGGAAACATTATCAGAACTAAGGAAATAGATAGTATCAGAACTACATAACTAGATTATCAGAACTAAGTAAATAGATATCAGAACTAAGAAAATAGATAGCAGAAATAATGGAAATTAAGCTGCTGATAACAATGCTCCTAGAATTCCATTGGTTATCTAGAACTAAAGACTTTCCCATTGGTCACCAAAAACTACACCTTCCCAATGGCCATCTAAAACTATATTTCATTGGTCATCTAAAACTAGACATTCTCACTGGTTCTAAAAAATTACAGACCTAAAATACTCATTACCATATTTCTGTAGTATAAACATTATCCTAAAATACCTCATTTTCTGGACTTACTTTCCATGGGTATGTTGCATCAGTGCAAGTCCCTTCACGAGTCCAGGTACTCCAATGAATGCATTTTGCTGTAGTAGAAACAATTTCCAATAGTAAAAATGGGTATTAATAAACTATGGCACACAATTTTAAGGCATGTGATGAGAAGAGTAAATCTTAAACAAATAGTAATCACCAGAAAGATCAAGTGGAGAAGAAATTATTCAGTAATCACCAGAAAGATCAAGGGGAGAAGAAATTATTCAGTAATCACCAGAAAGATCAAGTGGAGAAGAAATTATTCAGTAATCACCAGAAAGATCAAGGGGAGAAGAAATTATTCAGTAATCACTGGAAAGATCAAGGGGAGAAGAAATTATTCAGTAATCACCAGAAAGATCAAGGGGAGAAGAAATTATTCAGTAATCACTGGAAAGATCAAGGGGAGAAGAAATTATTCAGTAATCACCAGAAAGATCAAGGGGAGAAGAAATTATTCAGTAATCACCAGAAAGATCAAGGGGAGAAGAAATTATTCAGTAATCACCAGAAAGATCAAGGGGAGAAGAAATTATTCAGTAATCACTGGAAAGATCAAGGGGAGAAGAAATTATTCAGTAATCACCAGAAAGATCAAGGGGAAAAGAAATTATTCAGTAATCACTGGAAAGATCAAGGGGAGAAGAAATTATTCAGTAATCACCAGAAAGATCAAGGAGAGAAGAAATTATTCAGTAATCACCGGAAAGATCAAGGGGAGATGAAACTATTCAGCAATCACTGGAAAGATCAAGGGGAGAAGAAATTATTCAATAATCACCAGAAAGATCAAGGGGAGAAGAAACTATTCAGTAATCACTGGAAAGATCATGGGGAGAAGAAATTATTCAATAATCACCAGAAAGATCAAGGGGAGAAGAAATTATTCAGTAATCTTCTCAGTGGTACATAAAATGGCACAGTCTTCACTATGCTTAAATGATGAGCACATTCACATAAGTTGAAGCTATAAATGGAAGTTGCATTAGTGTAGTCTAAATTCACTTTGTTTCCAGAGCAGTGGATCCAGGTTTCAAGTTTGCTTGTCATTTGTGGTTTAAAAGACAAATTACTACTGTGGTTCACACAGCCACAAGAAATTATAGTACCAGGGTTAATGCTCTTGGAAGATCAAGGAATGGATCATTGCTACTGAGCAAGTGCAATAGTCAAAGATAGTCAGGCAGTTTCTAGTCAGCTACTGACTAGGCAGTGAGCAATTACTATGACCCTGCTGGTTTATTATTCAGCCCTTTACCTATGGAACTATGGGTCAAAGGGCATGAGACCATGGACCGCTGGATAAGCAACCAACCAACCTATGGAACTATAGATGTTTCCTTAGTTCCTATATCTTTCATGTGACATATTTTCCAGAATGTTATCTTCATCATGGATACTCGGAACACCTCTCTGTCCTGGGCAAACAGGTCTGCATTGGCCAGAGACATATGCTTACATTCTTCTATGTCGCTGGTCCATCACCTTCTTGGTCTTCCTTTTCTTCTCTTGCATGGCACTCTGCCTTCCAGAATCAACCTTTCGATACCAGAAACAAAATGTAACAAAAAACATTATATTCTATATTTATCATGATTTTTATGACTAATAAATGAATGGTTTGTTTTTCATGTGTTGTTGGGCCCAAAATTGGAGCAAAGAATAGCAATACTGTTTACCTTCTATGCATGTTGTATGAGGTGACTAATGAGGTTATGGTGTGGAGTTGGCTGTCTGATCCCATTTAGGTTAAAAATGACCCAGAAGGCATGCTCAATATGGATGCAACAGGTCGAATGGCACAGCTATCACAGCACAGCTGTAAATCATGACACAGCACATACCTTTCTTCGGACTGTAGCCTGCTACTCTACAGAAGTTTGAGAACATGTGCAGAAGAAGAAGTTTTTTCTTACCTGACTTAGTCCAAGACCAGCTGCTGGAGTTGTCTCAACGAAATTGTACCCCCATGACAACTTCAGCTTGTGATCGTGAACAAGAGCAACTCCACCTCTGAGGAGAAAAGAGAAAATAAAAGTGTTAAACTGTGCAGATGCTGCAGTATATCAATTGGCAAAAATCGTAAACTGGGTAATGAAGTTATACTAATCACTGGAAAGAGGCAAGAAAACGCACGCAAATCAATGTTTCGACCAAAAGGCTTTTATCAAGAACACAACACACAATGAGTAAAGAACAGCACTGCCCACATTTACATAACATGAGCTAATTCAATAATCCAATTGTTCTTGATATAAACCTTTTCATTAAAACTTCATGACATGTTTGTCAATTTTCACCTGTCGGATTAGTTTTACTGCAGTTATTACCTATTATCAATTTCTAGCATAATGATTTCAATAATTGATTATCTTCCATGCTATTGATTTATCTTTCATGCTACAAAGATGTATGCAAGGTCTCCATGAAAAACTTGCACCCAATAAATAGCTGGAAAAATGTGGTGGAAGACTAAGGAACGAAGTCAGCATTGCACAATTTCTGTCTAACTCCATTTAACGATTCATGGAGGACAAGACTGAACAAAATCAACATACAAGTAAAGCAAACATCATTGTAAAACAATAGTGCTTGTAATTCATGTCACAAAAAAACTTAACAGTCATACAAAGTGTTTTTAAACAACACACAAATCTGATAACTTACCATCTAACAGATGAAAAAACACATATATATTTATTTATTTATTTGCTGCACATCACAATTTTGTCACTCTAGTTAAATATACGAAACAGTGGAGTTTTACAGAAACCACAGAACATATGTTACAGAACTGACTATTGTATCATACTACAAGAATAAAATTATGACCATCTGACTCAGTTCTGAGAGACAAACTCTATGGCCATGTCATGTGACTGGTGACAACAGTGCAGTTTAATGATGAAATACATATCAGTTAGACTCTGGCTGGAGAATCATGCAGAAGGAAGAAGCAGTTTTACTTTCAGCTCAAAATTGATGCATCTCCTAGAATTCTTCTTTAAAGGGAAATTTCCAGAGCAATTGAATAAGCAGGGCCAACAAATTCAAGATTCAAGCTACGCTACTTACCCACCAATGCCTGAATGAGCAGGGTTGACAACACAAAGACAAAATGCAGCAGCAACTGCTGCATCAACAGAATTCCCTCCATCTTGAAGAATTTGTAGACCTACTTGACTGCATCGAGCATCCTCACTAGCAACTGCTGCATGTCCATGAACCTGGGTAATAAAAAAAATAGGAAGAATGAGAAGAACTCAATTATTGATTATAAACTGATGCCACTAAGTGATGACTTTTGCATCAATTTTACAGATGGTCAGTAAGCAGGTTGGTGTAAATATAACAAATGGATTATAAGCCTCAAACTGCTACTTCTCTCATGGCTGATTATAATCCCTCACACTGCTACCTCTCATGGCTGATTATAAGCCCTCATACTGCAGCATCTCTCATGGCTGATTATAAGCCCTCAAACAGCAGCATCTCTCATGGCTGATTATAAGCCCTCAAACAGCAGCATCTCTCATGGCTGATTATAAGCCATCAAACAGCAGCATCTCTCATGGCTGATTATAAGCCATCAAACAGCAGCATCTCTCATGGCTGATTATAAACCCTCACACTGGTACCTCTCTCATGGCTGATTATAAACCCTCACACTGCTACTTCTCTCATGGCTGATTATAAGTCCTCAAACTGCAGCATCTCTCATGGCTGATTACAAGCCTCAAACTGCTACTTCTCTCATGGCTGATTATAAGTCCTCAAACTGCAGCATCTCTCATGGCTGTTTATAAGCCCTCAAACTGCAGCTTCTCTCATGGCTGATTATAAGCTCTCATACTGCAGCATATCTCGTGGCTGATTTATGTATACCTGAAGGGGAAATAAGAAAATATTCACAAACAAACCTGTATTAAGGATGCATGTGCTATTCATCTATGTCACTTTCCTTCTGACTTCTCCCTCAGTGCCCCCTGATGATTGGATGCCCCCTGGTAGTGTTGCACTCCATGTCATATGATCATAAGCCAGTTCATTCCGAAACTTTGGATTGATCATGAAATCATTCAAAACTGCTGTGCTGATGTACTTATATCTTAGTTTTGGTTTGCCCCTTTGTCATCTACCAGATGAGAGCTTACTGAATGTGTTCATGTGAAGTATTCCCTCAGTAATTGAGACTTGCATTGATTACACTTTATGGTGCTGCATAATAACGCCCTATAATTAGCGTAGCAATTCCCATGTGAAATAATTCAAGACATGATTTGTCCATCAATGTGCTACCAGTACCTGATAGAGCAGTAATGAATAGTCAAACTGTGACTTGTCATTAATGTTGTAAAAGTTAATTAAGGACTGTTAGGAATTGGGTTGATTGGATGTCATTCTTGAAGAAGGTTAAAGTATCTGAAAAATTCCATGTTTCTGAAATTTACAGATATAATATGAAATTATATGTCAAATACCACTTGATTATGTATTCAGTATGATTTATATATGATTTATTTTATATATATATATATATATACAATATGATTATGGGTTTTGTTATTTTATATAGCGCAAATAAGATATTTGTAAAATGTGCTGTTAATTTTAACTTTAAACACTTTTCTGTTGAGACATTGTGATTATTAAGTTACACAGAAAATGTCATATATTTAAGTCAAACTGTTAAGAAATGCACTTTCTTAAGCTATCAATAAACATGTTAAAATGCACTATAACATATATTTTAAAAATAAAATAGCTTTATATCCTTTAACTCCAGTATTTCACTAAGGAGTTCTTAAGAGATATAGCACGCGAGAGTGAGACTAATGTGGATGATGATTCCTTTTCAATGGCCAGGATTAAAGATCAGGGATTGAAATGTGGTGTTGCTAGAAGAGAATATTTTGGATATCGCAGAAGAATGATGGTCAGCCGGATTAGGACCGGTACTGTCAGCAGAAGTGTAATGGCGGATACACTAAAGGAGAGATCGGAGCAACTATGGACGCGTCCAGTTTGCAATGATGATGATCCGGCGACTAACTAACTAACTAATTCACTAAAACAGCCAATTAAGCAGGCACATTGTCCATAAGTTTATAAATCCGCCATTTCTATAATTATTTCTTAAATGCATTGATTCATTAGGTGCCATGCTGGCTGATGTAGGTGATCATGGCTCTCCAAAGATCTCTATCTCCAGTATAATGTATCAAGATCATTGTTTCCCTGCTGTGCCAGGTTATTAAACTGTCTAATATTTTCTCACATTGTTGCCCTCTGTCTCTGTTGCCTTCAACCTTGCCTTGTGACTAAGTTCTCCAAACCTCCTTGTCTCATAACGTGGCCAAAAAATGAAGATTATCTTTTTCTTATATTGTTGATTAAGCTGTTTCACATTTGACTTTTTCAACACCTCCACATTAAATACATTAAAGGTATTATAATACAGCTATTATACAATCCTTATTGTGATAAAGAGTTAAAAACAAATAACTCAAGGTATAAATGCATACCTGTTTTGGTTCCAGGTAAATTGTAAGGATCAAGGCAACTGTGACAGCCATCGCAAAAACAATGGAGGATATTATTATTACACGCAATCCTTTGTTTTGTGGGCCATGCCTGTAAACAGGATGTAAGTATCACAAATCAGATAATTGGTATTGGCTAGAATAAATTTGGTTAGAATTGACATCTCTGTATTCAGTGTTTGATAGTTTCAACAAAATCAATGTTAGAACACTTACATTGTAGATCAGGCAAACATTATGAATTTTCCAAACTCAAAAAGTACTGATACATATTTTCAGTTGGGTAGACTGGGGAACTGACTACACTGGCAATGACTTTAAATCTATTTGAATTAATCTGTGATGTTAGCAATGACATGGTCTGATTTATATGTGAGATAAAAGATTGAAAATCTACTACAATCAACATTGAATGTAATATTATTGATTGTTCTGAACTGATTCTGACATGATATACTATTGGTCTATTCCCAGGTGGATGATGGTCAGAATATCCACACTTGCCGTTAAGCATAGGGGTGGTGAGTGGGAGTTTTAGTTGTCTATACAATGCCATTTGTGTCATCTTGGCTGTATTTAATCCATATTTGTCTTGATATTGTGTTATTTCAATTTTTTTAAATGTGGGGTCTTTGTTACCTCTAATATTTTATGACAGTGCATCCTGATATAACCTAACTGGACTTTGTTGTCCACTGGGTTCTTCAAAAGAGAGAGAACCTCATTAACTACCTACCTACCTATATTGTTTATCCATATTTTCCTAGGTATTCCTCTGGCCTAGTATCTTGATCTTCTCATGTTATACGTTCTTGTCGGTAGTTGGTTATGGTTCATTCTCATAAGGTGTCCAAATTATTTTATTTGTTGTTTCTTGATGTATTCTGTACATCGTCTTATACCGATTCTCTTCCTGATTTCGTCATTTCTTATTTTGTCTAGTTTAGTCACTCTTGCAGCTTTCCTCATGCATTTCATCTCACATGTTGTAAGTTTTCTCTGCTGGGTTACTGTCAGTGCTAATGTCTGGCATTGATAGCAGAGTGTTAGCATAAAAATATTGATTATCATATGTCTCTTGACTTTCATTTTGATCTTTGGGTTGAACAGTAATGGTGATAGCTGGTACATCACTAGAGACACTAGACAAGATTAGAAATACAGCACAACTAGTTTTTGATGTAGTGATGGCATGAACTTATATAGGCCTACATGACAGATAAAAGATTATAAATGTACTACAATCAGCATTTAATTATGGTTGGTTAGTTAGTTTTATCCCCAGGAATTGTTAGCAATTTGCTCTTACTTCCTATGTGCAGTGGTGTAGTTTCTCTTCTCAGAGCTTTCTTTCATACCCATGAGACTTCAGCTTTCAGATACGTGCAATACTTATTGAAGAATCTTCTTCTCAGAAGGAGTATGCATTTAATGTTATTGTGATGGTTATTCTGACCTGTTTCTGGCAAAAGATACAAGATTTTAAAATGTATTGCAATCCATCTCTAATGTAGTGATAGTATTTGAACTGATAAGTATGGTCTATACAGGAGACAGAAGATATTAATGGATCTATTAGTCATAGATTTATCTGTTCTGCACAAGAGACAAGAAACTGTTGAGAGCTGTTTCCATCCCCAGGAATTACAGGCAATAATGTTCTTCTCTCTTGTGTACAAAATGGGTTTCTCCAGAAATGTTTCTCATAACCAGAAGATACCCTTAACTCTCACTTGTATGTAATTCTTTGAGAAAATGCCTCCTGCTCAGAGGGAATCTGTGAGTGCATGTAGAAGGTATATTCCACTTTGTGTGCTGATATTGAATTGCATGAAAGCCTGCAACTATTTCATGCTATCAATGATGGCCAGTTCTGACCACACAAGCAAATATAAGCAAAACCTGGAACGGTGTAACGAAGTTGTGCTAATCACTGGAAACACATAACATACACAAATCAATATTTTGACCTAAGACCTTTATCAAGAGCACAATCACAACTAAATATCAATTTGGCATAATTTAACCTTTTCAGATTAACTCCTGTCAGCAGTATGGATGATATCCTGTTTTTCTGTCAGTTCTCTGTTTGTTTTCTTTCATTGATATTTGTGTTTTGTATATTTTCTGTTCATCTTGTCTTGTATATTTTCTATTCATATTGTTTTACTTCTGATCATCTAGTTTTCACTCTTCCTGGTTATATCTATATTTAGCTGTCATGTTAATGTCAACAGTGTTGTTGTTACTTGTCATATTTTGTTGTGATTGTGTTCTTGATAAAGGCCTTTTAGTCAAAACATCAATTTGTGTGTGTGTTATTATGTATGCTTTCAGAGATTAGCAAAACCTCATCACCCTGTTCTACGTTCAACCTTTTGAATTTCAGTTCTGCTGCAGTCAGCACATATTATCAACAGTACACATAACTGCAATATGTTACCACACTGAATGTTGCCATGCTGTTGAGAGATCCACTTTGACATCAGATTATTTGATGATAGTTGATCTGAAAGACAAATAATGGAGGGAAGAGTACCTGGGAAGAGGAGAAGGGGCAGACCAAGAAGACGATGGACTGACGACATTAAAGATAATATGAATACATCGCTAGAAAATGAAAGCCACATTGCCCAAGACAGAGAGAGGTTCAGAGAGTTCATTGGGAAGACAACGTTCTGGAAGGAATACGTCACATGACACACTTGATCTGATTTGAAAACATAATCCTATGTGAGCAATGATATAAGCACACATGAGGAGATCATCCAGAAATATACTTACAATATACTGTTAGTGCTCTTTCCCTGATGCAATGGAGAGCTCTCAGCTCGAGGACTGTCCCCATTAGCAAACTGTTTTGTACGTGTCTTGGTTTCTATAAGTCCAGACTTATCATCTAGAAATTTGAAGCAATACAAACATATGAGGACAACATTCAGGAGACATCAAGTAGTAGACATAAGACTTGTCTGACAGTGTAGACATCTAGTAGTAGACATAAGACTTGTCTGACAGTGTAGACATTAATTAGTAGACATAAGATGTGTCTGACAGTGAAGACATCAAGTAGTAGATATAAGACTTGTCTAACAGCGTAGATATCAATTAGCAGACATAAGACTTGTCTGACAGTGTAGACATCAAGTATTAGACATAAGACTTGCCTGACAGTGTAGACATCAAGTAGCAGACATAAGACTTGCCTGACAGTGTAGACATCAAGTAGCAGACATAGACTTGTCTGACAGTGTAGACATCAAGTAGCAGAAATAAGACTTGTCTGACAGTGTAGACATCAAGTAGCAGACATAAGACTTGTCTGACAGTGTAGACATCAAGTAGCAGACATAAGACTTGTCTTACGGTGTAGACATCAAGTAGCAGACATAAGACTTGTCTGACAGTGTAGACATCAAGTAGCAGACATAAGACTTGTCTGACAGTGTAGACATCAAGCAGTGAACAATATTTTAAAAAGACTGAAAATGAGCATGGAAACTGCAAAAACAATGGTATTTGTAATGTCACTTTCAGTGTCTATGCTACATAATTGTGTTAAATATACTCCTCCTGTGGTTTTCCTATTCAACTGGATTAGAAAGTAATTAGCTAAGTTTTACATTCCGCATTTTTAACACTACTTTCAGACACTAAGAGGAGGAGTGTGTTGCTATAATTATGAAAATCTCATGCCACTTAGACACACATCACGTAGTTAACAAACAAAAAATTGTCATACTTATTTCAGATATAAAATACAAAATCAATCTCTTGCTTACTTGTATCTGACAAATCTGAACCAGTGTTGAGTATACTATCAAATGGCTGCTCAATTGATTCCATGTTATTATTGTCTTAAATTGACACTGTCAATACCTTGCACTTTTATTTCAGAACTCCTGTGACTAACCTTGATTGTGATTAAAAAATTGATTGGAGAAAAATAAATGTGATGGATATGGATTATGACAATCAATTCAATCATACTTGCCCCAATACATAATTATTACAATACATAATTACCCCAATACATAATTATTACAATACATAATTACCCCAATACATAATTATTACAATACATAATTACCCCAATATATAATTGAAACAGTATAACATAAGCTCTATCAACATGATTAAAGGGTATATGCACATTGTGGGGTGTATCCGTGCCATGTCACTGATTCCAGTGAGTAATCAGTATGTAAAATTATACTAACTGCAAGAACGTACTCACTGGGTACATCCTATGGCATCAATACTACTCTGTAGTGGATACAAGGACAGATATGTATAGGCAGGCAGGAATAAAAGTATTGAAAAACTGGCAAAACAGGAAAACGTATGTCCCGACTAGGAATTGCCACCAAACTTTGAACAAAAAAATCCTAATCCATGACAATATGCAAAAACTCCAACAAGAGCTGAAGAAATTAAAGCCATGACAGACTTCTGGAACAGATACTATTTATAATTAAATGTTAAGACACATGGGCACAATAGGGAAAGAAGTAGTCCTTAAACTAATAAATATGAACTGGAGAAATGGAAAACTGTGTAAACACTAGAAATTCTCACATCTTTCACATCCTGAAAAGTAACAAACCTCAAGATGAACCCAAAAGCTACTGCCCCATATCACTAACATCATGTCTTAGGAAATTGACAGAAAGAATGGTTAACATATGACTTTATTTATTACTCAAGAGCTCAAACATCCTCTGCTATGAACAGGTTCGCTTCAAAAAAGGCAGTTACACAGAAGACCAACTTTTTAGGCTGACACAGAAAATCCATAATGGATTTGAGGAAAACAAACACACTGTAGCTATCTTCTTTGACTTACAACAAGCTTATGATTGAGTATGGAGAAAGGGTATCTTGATGATGATGATTGGGAATTAGTGGAAAGCTGTATAACTGGATAAAATATTTCCTCATTGACAGAACAATCCAGACAAAGATAAATGATGCAATTTCATCTAAAGAAGTTCTAGAGGAAGGCTTACCACAGGGCTCTGCTTTAAGCTGCACCCCCTTTCTCATTTATAATGACCGTGCCAAACATATCAAAGCTGAAAAGGCCCTCTATATTGATGACCTAACAATATGGCAGAGCCATGAGAATGTTGAAACTGCAGCCAAAAGACTAAAGAGTGATTTAAGAAGACTACATGAGTATTGTCAAACACGGAAGCTGAAAATAAACTGTGAGACAACTGTCTATACCATCTTTACCAATAGTCATAAAGTAGCCAAAGACAATATCAGCCTATGGTTAGATACACAGAAATTACCAAGAGAAGAACATTCCACATATCTTGGTGTCATGCTTGATTGGCAGTTCACCCTCGAGAAGCATGTAGAAAATGTAAAAATAAAGCACTTAAATGGTTGCAGCTACTGAAAAGACTCACTGGCATATCTTGGAGATCAGACAAGGATACCCTCAGAGGACTATATCTTGGTTATGCACATTCTGCTTTATAATACAACAGTGCACTCCTGACAACATGTTCCAAGACAAATGTAGAATCTCTAGACAGAGCGCAGAACAAAGCCCTATGCCTTATTAGTGGAGCAATGAGATCTACACCAATGGCTGCATGTGAAATACATACAAATGTAGAACCCCTTAAGGTGCAGAGAGATATGGCTGCAATGGAAGCTTATGAAAGAAGAATAAGAATGAACAAAGGCCACCCAAATAAAACAACTTGTAAAAAACTGGCAACTAAACCATAGAATAAAACAAAAGTAATTCCTTAGCAATGTCAATGAAATAAAAGCTATCATCTCCCAGACAAGATACAAGAACTGCAAAGAGTACTACATGCAGGTTTTAAATTTCTGGAAATTGAGGCAAAATTAAGAGATAATACAACGACAAGTTCCGACCTAGTAATTTTTATGAAAGCAACACATAAAACAAAGACATCTACCCAGAACAATGGATTAATTCATGTCTATACTGATGGGTCTGCTTTCAAAGCCGCCATCTAAGCAGGTTATGGTGTCTATATAGAATTACCAAATAAAACATCTGATGAGTTGTTTGATGCCTGTGGGGAGATATTTTCTAACTATGAAGCCAAAATAAGAAAACTAGAAGTTTCCTTGTAACACCTGAAGACCATATTTGATACCTTTCCATTAAAAGTCCAAAAATGTTGTGATTTTGTTTGCTCTTCCAGCACTAGAGTGTGATGGACATTGTATCACCATATATGAAATATATCACCATGCCAACCAGCTGTTTACATCAGCATTGTTATTAAGTGGCCACTCAAACACACCTGGCAATGACAAGACAGACAAAGAAGGGAGCACAATAAGAACAGCCACATACACAAACAACCATGCACAGTTAAAGTGATGCTGAAATCTGTGGGGAAAAAAAAGAATTGGATGAACTGATGGGCCATGAGACACACTGGGAGGGAAATCTATAAATATATGACCCAACAACATCAACATCCTGGGAAAAAAAGACCAGAGTATCATCTTCTGACTGCACATACAACATATACAGCTTAACAATCACCTAAATAGAATACAACCACAACACACTTCAGGGTGCCGGCTGTGAATACATCCCTAAGAAACTGTTGACACCCCCCACCCCCTTTTTTGAATATCAGCACTGGATGACATCAGGAAAATTCTTCTCCCTCCAAGGCCAGTAAATGGAACACATTATATGGAACAAAAAAGCTCACAAACACATACATATATCACAAAATAACATTGGGTCAAATGGTATGAGCTCATGGAATGCAGGATCAGCAACCAACTAACTAACAACAACTGTCTGTCAGAAATGAACACTAACTAAAGAACGAGAGAAAGCTTGCTATGTGATGTCTAAGAAAATCAGCAAACAGAACAAGAAGAGATCATATGAGGAATGAGGACATTGCGAAAACTGTTAGAACAACATCAGTGTTCAAATATTTTGAAATCAAAAACTGAAATGGTTCAACCACCTAATGAGAATGAATCCTTATTGGCCAGTGGCAAGAGCATACAATATTAAAATTGAAACAGCAAGATACAGAAGAAGACCAAGAAGAAGGTGGATTGAAGAAGTTACCAACATTCTCATACGTGCTTGATTTGAACATGTGTGCTGATAAAAACCTGCAGTCATAACTAGGAGTTTGGTACAACAATTTGAATACTGGCAGGTATTTGCAACATAAAATACTACATGTACATTGGTATATCAATCAAGCCTCTGTCCTACATATGAACATAGGCCATGGACAGATTCTGCTCCAGGTATGTCAATCAAGCCTCTGTCCTACATATGAACATAGGCCATGGACAGATTCTGCTCCAGGTATATCAATCAAGCCTCTGTCCTACATATGAACATAGGCCATGGACAGATTCTGCTCCAGGTATATCAATCAAGCCTCTGTCCTACATATGAACATAGGCCATGGGCAGATTCTGCTCCAGGTATATCAATCAAGCCTCTGTCCTACATATGAACATAGGCCATGGACAGATTCTGCTCCAGGTATATCAATCAAGCCTCTGTCCTACATATGAACATAGGCCATGGACAGATTCTGCTCCAGGTATTTCCATGTGAGACCAATATCACTGAGAACTTTCATTGTCTCTTTTCTTCAAGTTGTTTTTAGGTCTTCCCACATCTTCTCTATTTCTCATGATTCCATATGAATGCTTGTCTTGCAATACTTCTTCTTCTGCATTCATTCTTCAACTCCTGCAGATTAGCGAAATGTAGTCCAGATAATGTAGTACTTTGTGTCAATGGTTTACACCTTTGCTGCAATATCTGCCTGACACATCCAACATCAGAATGGCTTCTAAGTCACTTTAAACCTATATGGGCTGAGACAGCCAGGTTCATCCTATAACCTCCTCAGTCACTTCTTATGATATTCAAGTAAAGTAAACATCATTGCTATTCTTTGCTCCCCTTTTCTTAGTAAATTCATATCCCTTAAACTAAAGTTGATATTTACTGGCACAGTACTACAGAATGAAGAAGGAACTGGAATAATGTGCAAAAGAAAATGGCTAGGAGTTAGGGAAGCGTGTCTTCTCTGAAAAGATCCATGCACACACCTTATAGACATTAACAACACAGGTTGAAATGAGAATTAGGAGAGTGGTGCTTTGATTATGATTACAAGCAGTATGACCATGGAGAATATGGCCAAAACCAGGGAAATGGCTTTATTGGAATTCCATATCTACAATCATGCATGCTATCTCAGTGATTCAATGAACAAGCTTGTTTGCTGTTTCAGTGATCATGGGGACTGAACAAGCAATAGGTGATGATCAACCCACAAGTTGATTGTTTGATTGCTGTTAAAGACAAATGACGACTGTAACTAATGCTTGAAAATTTGCAACCTAGAGCAGACTATGTGAATATTATGTCACGACGAGTATGCCTAAGCATGCATGTTATATGTAGGTATAACCAGAAAAGACTGGTACACCATAACAGTGGGTGTGGTCAGTTGCAACACCTGGGGAATATCTTGAAGATATCCAAGCACTTATGAACTAATGTGTAGTGAGATAAGATCACAGAATCAACATCTGACTGAGAGTTTGAATACTTTTTTGTTGGCTCATAAAATGGAGAGTGGAGAATGCTGATGAATTAAGAATATCCATTTTCTTCTTCTTCTTTCATTCACTTGAAACATGTCTATATCTGTAATTCTGTCTCCTTAATAAAACTCACTGTCTTTTGTAGTTCATACAGTGTCCCATAGAGTTTTGATTCCAGTGTTGTTTCCTCTGGCCAATATGTCTGCCTCAGCGTTTCATGCTCAGAACACTCTTGAAGTATATGTTTGGCACTCTGTGCTGCCTGTCCACATGGCCGTATTGCCAATCTTGAACTTTGTATACATATGACTGCGGAGTCGGTTGTGTCCTGTTCTGAGACATAGAATTATAACTTGTTCTGGTCTGTTCATAATATGATAGTCATCTTGTGTTGGTGTTTGTGGCTTTCTTATTGACTTGATCATCTGTTTTTTCTGATGGTAGGTGATTGGTATATCTGGTTGGTCTTCGGCAGCACCTTCCTTAGCCAGTTGGTCTGCTTTTTCATTTCCTGGTATTCCACAGGGAGAGGGTATCCACTGCATGGTTACCCTATACTGGTAAGACAATTCGCTAAGTAATTTTTTCAAGTCTGTTAGTTTTCCAGACTGGAGAGCTTGAAGCACTGACCTTGCATCTGTCAGGAATACCACAGGCTGTAGGCCAGAGTTGGAGTTCAGCAGTTTTTTAGCTGCCACACTAATTGCCTGGATTTCTGCATCATAATTATTGCAGAATTTTCCCGTCGGTGTTCTCATTGTATCTCTAGACTTGTGTGGATATTCTATATATACACCTGCACCTCCATTCCTCACAGCATTCTGTGCTGACCCATCTGTGTACACTCTGACCCATATATCTTGTGGATATTCCTCATCCAGGAAACTGAGGGTGACTGTCCTTCGCTGCACACTGTTATGTTCGTCTTCGCTTAGTATTCCTTTCACATGGGTCTGAATGTATATTGGCATTCCATGGCTTTCACTCCACTGGGTTTGTTCTGGTACAGACCTTAAGGGGCTGTCAACTTCAGGTAGGTCTGTAAGTTGTCTACAGAGTCATTTTGCTTGATGGATAAAGCTGCTCCTTTTCAGTCGCCCAATTGCTAGATTTTGGAATCTTTCCTTCAGTGGATGACTTGGCATACACTGGAACTTTTCTGCTTGAAAAAATTGTTTCTGCGTTCGCCAAGTGTTTGCATTCTTCCCATTTTCTGCATCTCTGCTATGGGTGTTGATTTCATTGCTCCCAACATTATTCCAAGTGCCTGGTTTTGCACTTTATCTAGATCTTGTAATGTGTTTGATGCAGGACACCACGCAGCTGAACCATATTCCAGGTGTGGTCTTATGCCTTGCTGGTAAACTTTACTGAGTATATTTCCACTGGCTCCCCATGTGGTTCCATTTAGTTTTCTCAGGATAGCTAACTTCCTCCTGGCTTTTGTTGTTGCTTTGTTTACGTACTGCTTCCATGTTAGCTTATCATCAAAAGTAACTCCGAGGTATGTGGGTTGTTTGTCTTCTTTCAAGAGCTCTCCATCTATCTTGATATGACCAGCTTTTTGTTTTGGTGAGAGGGTAAAGAGTGTAGTGCTGCACTTATCTGTGTTAATGCTGACGCACCATCTATTTGCCCATAAGGTTAGGGCATCGATAGCTGTTTGTATTTGTTTAGTGGCCACTGTTGCATGTTCTTCCGTGCACCAGATCACCAGGTCGTCAGCATACATTGCCACTTTGATCCCGTGTGGTAGTTCAGCAACTAGGTCATTGATGTAAACCAAGAAAAGTGTGGGTGACAGGACTCCTCCTTGGGGGACTCCATGACGCAATAAAACTTTCTTGCTCTTACGACTATCTAATTGTACCCTGGCTCTTCTATTATGCAGGTATGTTTTTACCCATTTGTACATTCTTGAATCTGTCACTACTGATGTGCATGGGCCTTTATTGCCAGACCAAAGGAAGAACAGTACATAAAGCCAGTAGTGCCTTTACAGCAACAAAAAGTAGTCTAACAATGGAAGTATTTGACATAATGCAGGCACATAACTCATTGGAATCGTAAGTCTATTCACATGCATGCACTAAGTGACTCAATGAATAGGATTAAGAAAGTCAAAACAGGTGATATATGTAGGGGATGGGTGGAGTCATTCGAAAGAGCTAAAATGCAGGGATCACTACGGAAACTCATGATGATCTTTGTCCCCGGACACGCTGGCGTGGAGGTTAACGAACTGTCTGACAAATTAGCTAGCCTCACCACCACAACAGATGGTCAGCCTATGAAGTGAGCAGACATGCTCATTGCTCTTCGTGAGTCCTCGCAATCAGAGGATTTTGAGATGAATGAGTATGAGTCAATATCGCGAATAGTCGATTTGGGTGTGGCCCGTAGAGAACAACTGACAAAAATTTCAAAAAAAGTAGTGAACCAACATAGAACCGGAACCATCAGCCGATATACCCTGAGAGATTTACTGCAGCGGAGATCTGAGTACATATGGATGTGTATTGAATTGTGTCCGGTGTGGGAAGTGGATAATCAACATCTAATTAATAATAAAAAACTACCTAGCTAAGGATGTCCCCTGTGATTTCTAGTCAATAAAAATATAGAGGCCCAGTAATATAATGCACACCAAATAAATATGCTAATAACTTCCACGAACCATATGTAACCGGTCTTTCTTAAATATGATAATTCGTGAAATTCCTTAGAAACTTACTCAAGAAACTCTTCCAACTGGATTTAATTTCAGGATTGATTTAAAGTTAAAGTAAACAAAACAATGTCAGTTAAAGTTTACCAATAAAATTAGCACTGAAAGTGACTCCAATCTTTAATACGCATTTATTGTTTGATTTTTTTTAAACTTTTGATTTTGTTAATAAAAACCGTGAATATGTGTTCATAACACTATTCCATTCCACAGAAGCACTAGTGTTGTTGTGTTTTTTTGTATTATCAGGTTTTTCTGATTAAACAACATAAACATAATCCAACATGACCCGGAAGTAGACGTCAAGTGGTAAATTTCTGCTGTTGAGAACTGTGGGCAGCGTATTTGATCTCATGCAGTGTTGCCAACTAGTTTCGTCACAAATGTAATAGAGTCTGGGTGTGAGATAGCGATCTCACATTTCAGAGGCTCTGCAAAAGAGGGCGGAAGCCATCTCCTCTCCCTCGCAGTCTTTACTTCCAGGATTAATCCAGTACCCATTTAAGGCTGGGTTGACCTGGGAGCCGTTTCGATCTTAGAAACATGTTTCAATGTGATTAATTACGATCAGCTAGTATTTTAATGACGGTTATTCTGAGTTTTGGAAAAAAAATACTGCGCTATTGTGCTATTGTCTGATAGCCTAAGTAATAGTTTGAACCCTCGCATTAGGAACAATTAGAAAGCAATAGCAACCTACTGAACGCATGTATATTGCCTAGAAAATCAGTACAGTCACAAAATGCTGGATTTTTTGTTAAATCCATAGGACTTGATAGCAACTTTTGTATATTACTAAATCGACAACATCCCAGTACCTTGTAAATTGTATATTAAGAAGAAAATTGTCCGTGTGATGCTAGGGCCCGAGAAGGGAGCACAGATTAACAACACTATTTACCTTCCATGAATGACGTAAGAGGCAACTAAGCAGGTTATATGATGGAGTTGGTTATCTCATTCCATATAGGGTCAGGGACCAAAAGCCATGCTGAAGTCAGATGTGTCAGGCCGAAAGGCGCAGATATTGCAGCGATGCTGTAAACCATGACACAACGCATTCCGTTCTCTGGACTACATCCTGTTAATTTGCAGGAGTTTGAGAACGAACGCATAAGAAAACGAAATATTTAGAAGAAAATTGAAAAAAGAATTGATGTAAGTAACAGTAGCTGCATCGCTAAAGAACATTTTAGTCAATGTATTTATCTTCTGCTTCTTGTTCTTCATTTGTGGATAATTATTTATACATCCAGCGACAATCATGTAGGGCATACTGTTGAAGCGAGAAGCTGGGACAGTGATGTAGTATGTGTTCTTATGTCTGTGTTGCTGCTCATAAAAAGCACGCCGCAGAGTCGCTGATGTCGATTTGATGAAAACTTGCCTGTACACAATAATGTACCGTTCACATCGAAATATCGAAACTTGTTCCTAGCAATGTACAATATAAACGGCTTAGTTGATCGTGATCATTCACTTCACTTATTACAATATTGACAGTAACTCTTAACCTGCCAATGTTAAATTTTTTTCCGTTATATAGTAGCAGGGGGAATTCAAATGTGTTCTGTTATAAATGCCGCATACCCTTGTTATTGACAAGGTCATGTTCATTGTGCGTTTTTAAATTACGTTCTGACCCAAAATAATCCCGAGTCCTTACCAAAGATCGACCTGTGGACTTCACGGTGAGATCACAATCCTAACCTCTATTCCATGCGCCATTCTCTCTAAAATATAATCTGGTAAAAAGCTCAATTGTTGTGTCGGTAGTTAGAATTAAAGGGAAATAGGACCCCTTCACAACTTTCTTCGGAATACTTGAAGCCATTTTCAGTTCCTATTGTAATGTCTTCTTCTTTTGCGTTCATTCTCATATGCCTGCAGATAAGCAGAATGTAGTCAGTTCGAAAATCACAGATATCACAGCTAAACTAAACAATGGCATATGGTATTTCGTTCTTTGGAATACAACCTGCCCTTCTGCAATAGAACGAGTGCATAAAAAAGGAATACTTGTATAAATATTGGGGGTGGATAACACTTTTATCTACAGGGATTGTGGGACAGCGTTGATCCTGAATCTGAATAGTGTTTATGTTTGTATTTGATAAATATAAAGAAACGATTGTTTCAGACATTAATGAGTTCGTAATTACCAAAATGTTAGAGAATATTCAAAAGGAAGAACAGTACATGAAGCCAGTGGTGCCTTAACTGGCTGGAATCGCAAACATATTCCCATGCATGCATACTAAGTGACTCTCTGAATATGATTCAGAAAGTCAAAACATGTGATGTACGTAGGGAATGGGCAGTCATTTGAGAGAGCATAAATGCGGTCATCACTACAAAGACTAACACTTATTTTTGTCCCCGGACACACGGGCGTGGAGGAAAACGAACGAGCCGACCAATTAGCTAGCCTCGCCACCACAACAGACGGTCAGCCTATGGACCGAGCAGACATACTCATTTTTTTCGTGTATCCTCACGATCAGAGATGAATGAGCATGAGTCAATATCGAGAATGCGCGAATTTGGAGTGAGGATGGGTGTGGCCCGTAGAGAACCCCTGTCAAAGATTTCAAAAATAGCAGTGAACTAACATAGAACCGGAACCATCAGCCGGTATACCCTGAGAGATTTACTGAAGCGGAGAATTGAGCACATATGGACTTGTCTGCTGTACGAAGAAGATAATCAACATACCTAATACCTAACTCCTAGAGAATATTCATAATATGCTGTAGTGTATGTGTGTATTTATTCGTCAATCACTAGTGATGATGACCATTTGTTACATCCACTTTTGAAATTTAAGTTAGAATTATGTCCATCCCTTGTAGTTCGCATATGGCTAATAAATTCAAGTAGGAAGCATGAGGATAAAATGAAAATAATTCTTACAACTGACGGGAATTGAATAGTCCTTGTCTCGATTGGTCTGTTCTCAGTGACTCGAGTACACAAGCTGAAAGTCTTGACTGCGCCACATATTTTTTTGGGGGATGTGGTTGGTCAAGTACGGAAAACCTGTTTACTTGTGTTGCAAAGCGATTCGGTGCTGCTAGAACAGACCCGGTTCAATTCCCGTCAGCTGTAAGAATTATTATCATTTTATCCTCATGCTTCTTACTTGAATTTACCTGTATAAGATAGTATTTGAAGCATATACAGCGCTGCCTCAGTATACTCGCTATAAAAAGGCAGTTAAGAACAAACACCCAGTTTATACACTTGAAATGTTACGACTATCTGAAAACGACCACCTACGAGCCATTGGTATGTTGGCAGCTTCAGATAATGTTATTTGGTGTTCGTGTACTCTTTGATGTTGTCGATCCAGCGTACTCTAGGTCTACCCTTGGCTCTTCTTTCTGCTTCTCCTCTCTTCGCATATGCTTTATAAACTAATGAATCACACGTCATTCTTTCTAGATGACCAAACCATTGTATCTGTTGGTTTTTTATGTATTGAAGAATTTATATGACACCCACTCTTTCTCTTATGTCATCGTTTCCAATTCTGTGTCTTCTGGTCACTCCTGTGGCTTTTCTCAGACATCTCATCTCTGTTGTAACCAGTTTTCTCTTATGTTTTGTTTTAAGGACCATGTTTGACATTGGTAGCACAGGGTTGGAATGAAGATAGTATTTTGGTAGCATTTCGTGTTGCAATCATACTTCATGATTGTCTCAGCATTATTACTCACAGCTTTATTACGCACTTGCCCACAGGAATATCTTTCCAAACGAAATTATGGGAAACCCACAAGTACATAAAACAAACCAATTTGTATAAGACTAATATCTATGACAGAAGAAGAAAAAAGTAGTATGAATTTTGAACCATATGACACAATATTTTAACCCAATGTACAACATTCAACCTGTGTACTCAAGTCACTGAAACGGACCAATCGAGACACCAACAATCTTTAGAGCATAATAGATTATTATGATCTTTCAGGATTATGGGCATATTCAACATATTTTACACATCAGTCTATTGACAGACCTATGGGTCTATATGGGAGTCGATATATATTATATATGTTGCTATTAACCCAATGATTTGGATAAATATGCGATAGATTGTTGAGATGCTTCAAATTCTTGAAATGATCATTCTCATTAATTAGAATTAAAAAATAAAATTAAAATAAAGCCATTGTTGTAGAAAATTCAAGGACTTCATGTTTGATTGAAAACAGTCACATCAAGTGATAAAACTAACGAGTGGAAACATTGTTCTCAAGCATTGCAACAACAACACCAAAAAAACATGGTCTATGGGAAATTATGAGAATATACTTTTCAGTCATTGGATTTTCTTCTTAAAGAGATTCTATTAGAATGAATAAACATAAAAAGGACCCTGGCTCTTTTAAATCTTATTTGGGCAGTCAAAAAGAAGGTATTTTGTATGATATAATAGTATATTATAGTATATAATTTATATAGTATAATTATAGGCTATTGAATTGTGTAAAACGAAAAACGTGGTTGAAAATCAAATCAGCTGTTTAAGGTAGGCATTAGGACAAAATTTTCAAAATGGGTGTACAGCATTTTAAATACCACAGTTAGATAGCCCTTGAAAATTGCAATCCAACGATACCTCAACCAAGTCTCTACGTCAATTCTTAAAAAAGTTACGAATTTTTTTCGAATTAATTTTTGTCTCGAGATAATTACATGGAACATATAAGGAAATATGAAATGACAGTTGTCAAAAAGTTGCGGCCCTGCCTTGGAACTGAGCCACTAATTTATAAATATCAACGTTATTTGTACTAAAAAACCTAACAAATTATACATTTTCTTGTTCGGGAAGACAAGACGCACCTGATGATTACATTGTGTTAATGTTCCGACGCAGGCAGAGTTAATAAATAATTAACAATGGCGTCTAATTAGCATAAATGCAATTGTATGTTTAATATTCATTTCTCACATCTAATAATTATTTGTACTAAAAAACCTAATAAATTATACATTTTCTTGTTCGGGAAGACAAGACGCACCTGTTGGTTACATTCTAATAATTTTCCGACGCATCCAGAGTTAATAAATAATTAACAATGGCATCTAATTAGCATAAATACATTTGTATGTTTAATATATTACATTTTTTAATTAATAATTTAGGATAAAATATATTGCAAACTGTACATTTTTGTGTTTGTGAAGACAAGGCGCATTTGTTGATTATATTGTGTTAATGTTCCGACACAGCCAGAGTTAATAAATAATTAACAATGGCGTCTAATTTGCATAATTACATTGGAATATTTAATATATATTTATTGCATTTTTTAATTATTTAGGATAAAATATATTGCAAACTGTACATTTTTGTGTTTGTGAAGACAAGGCGCATTTGTTGATTATATGTGTTAATTTTCCAATGCAACCAGAGCCATAATAATGGCGTCTAATTAGCATAATTAAAATCTCTTCTTTGCTTCCCTTTATGGCAACACGCATATGGCTGGCAATGTCATCTCAGCCCTCTTTGTATCTGAAATATATTTTATTATTATTATTATTATTACTGGCATTTGGTATCACAGGTAAATAAACAATTCTATTTCAAAGGTATGGGTGAAATACTAGGTAGGTATGTGCACCAAATTTTCAAAATGGTTTGACATCATTATGAATATTCTTTTTCCTATATTAGTGATATTTAATTAGCTCTATATAATATATAATTAAATACTTTATTATATATGTTTTGTAGTGTGGATATTCTTATGTAGAAAATTTGATGATAAAAAACAAGAGACAAAGATATCAAAAAGAATGAGAAAGTTTGGAAGATGCTGCAGTTGACGTTCTCTACATTGATGATTTATTATTAGGTCTAATGAAAGGAGAACGCATCTCTCAAATTAAAATGAACTTTATGAAATTTCCATGAGAGAATTATAAGAATTGGACTCATAGAACAATATATATTTAATGTACAATGTGTTTCTTGTATAATTATCCACATTAAACATGACGATTTGACTAAGAAAACACTTAGACTTAAGTCTAAGTCGTCATGGCGACGGACGCAGGATAGCACACGCACCTATGCATTGTTTTGTACCAATAATTCGAATTATTTAACATATAAATCTTAGATTTGTTACTAGAATCATTTAAAATTGATCCTAAGAAATTAAAATTGGCAAGAATTGTAGTTGTTAAACGTAAATTTCTTTAAATAAGAGACATTTCAGAATTACCGACGCGGCCGGAAGGAATAGCGCGAAACAATATGGCGGCTATGGAACGCGTGACCGATCTGCAGTGGGTCTTTTTTAAATTCGATAAAAATTACCGGGAACTTCCAACAATAGTAAAAATTTCGTATATAAAGAGAGAAATGGTTGCTATATTTGTTAGACATATACAATTATACTATCACAATAAAATTAATTCGATAAACGTGTGCAAAGATGAAAATCACTTACCTGGGCTTGTTTAATAAATAACTGTAAAAATTATAGAACGTTTTTCCAATGGATAGTTACTGAATTCGAGGCACAAATGAATGAGAAAGCTTAAACAGTTGTTTTTTATAGGCAATAAGGTTGCGTTAAGTTACCTAAAGACAATTGCGTTGGTCAGTGTTTCACGTGATGCAAAAAATGGATTCTTGGACGCTATCAAAACAAGGGAAGTAATTTAAGCCACATTCACTTTCACGTCCCCTTACGATTTCCTAATGCCTAGTTTAAGGTTTTACACGGCGTGGGTTGGCAAAACATACACTAGAGATAGACATTGGGGCATATATCCCTATTACTATTAATATTACTTATAATATTAAGTTTACTTTATTACTGAGTTTATTTAAAATTATTTATTTATACACGTAGATCTGGGGTCTGATATTAAATACAAAAATTAGTTGAAAATAATACTCCATTATGATTATGAATGATTATCAATATCATCATCATATCATATATTATAATCATAATTTATGCCTTCCAAAATCATTTATTATATATTATAATAGATAGTAGAGTATAATTATAATAGTTACTATAATTGACTCTATTATAGAGTTATTACTTACTACTAGTTATAGGCTCTAACTCTTTAAAGTTGTCATGTGATGTATTCCTTCCAGAACTTTGTCCCAATGAACTCTCTGAACCTCTCTCTGTCTTGGGCGATGTGGCTTGCATTTCCTAGGATGTATTCATGTTATCTTTAATGTCGTCAGTCCATCGTCTTCTTGGTCTGCCCTTTCTTCTCTACCCAGGTACTCTTTAAATAACTTTAATACCACCCATTAATATAGTAGCCTATATTTAATATTAGTAGGCCTAGGCTTATAGAATTATGATTGTTATAGTTATATAGTTAGGCCTATGGCTATACTTATAGACTATTACTACTATGGTAAGATGTAACTAACTACTAGTTCTAGCTAACCGCTAAACTTCAGTTCGTTTAGTAGGATCTGGATATATACATATTAACATATTGTCTGGAGAACGGGTTGTGTTGTCATGGTTTACAGCTTAGCTCATTAACTGTGAGTGCACTGAATATAGTAATATCTGTGTCTTTCAGCTGGACACATCAAAATTCAGTATGACTTCTCGGTCACTTTGACCATATAATATGCATGTTGCTATTCTTTGCTCCCTTTTTCTTGTCCTGTCAATATACATTCGTTTAAGACTTCTATGTTTATATTTTATTTTACAAAGCCTAGCCAAACAGATATGCACTATGAAAATTTCAAACTTTTGTGGTCACTCACTACGCGTTGAAGGATATCTTGAGATCTAAACATTTTTGGAAAGATATGTATACTCTATTCACTCTAAGAATGAATTCGGTCAGTGATTCTGATTGGTTGTAGGATGCATAACACATTAAATTAATCATTTTTAAGTGCCCAATAATATTGTTTTAACATGTCATCAGCTGTTTAAAAATCACATGTTGTCATGGAGTAATGTGGGTGTGTGTTTTGACCCAATTCATTCTTAAAGTGAACAGAGTATAGTGTGGATGATCTTGCAACTAACAGTACAATGTACTGACCTCAATGAATTAAATATCGCAAAAATCAAGGTGGCTATTCTAGAGTGACTGCTGCTCTTGTGTTACTGAGGGGTCTCAATGAGGGAAAAAATAGCAAAATAGTGACTTATCATGAATGTTGTAAGAGGCAATTAAGGAGGTATTGTGAGTGAGGTTTGCAGTCCCATCTCACAATGCAAGGGTCAGGGAATTTTTTAATCTATTGCCACAAATTATAGTTATTTTACACCAATATTACACCATCAAGTTTAAAGAGGAAAAATGTCTACATACTGCTCAAATCTGACCGTTTGACGTCACCTTTGACATGTCTCCGCCAGAAATAAATGTGTAAGTAAAATAAAAATATTTTAAAAAAGGATAATTTAAACACTTATGTCATAGTTTATATAAAATATATGTATATTTTTATATCTATTTTTTTGTCTTCATTACCTGTACAATTTTATTTTGTTCTTATTTTTGGATAATTTTCACTGAAATCTCAACCACTGCCACATAGTGTCAAAGTGACCCATAAGTCATGCTGAAGTTGGATGTGTCATGCCAAAAGGTGCAGATATCACACCTAAGTTGTAAACCATGAAACAAAGCATTCCATTATTCGGACTAAATCCTGCTAGTCAGCAAAATTTTGAGAAGCAATACAGAAGCAGAAGATAATAAATCTATTATATTTGATAATATTCATAAATTTATCAACTTTTACATCAAAGGTCAAGGTTTTGCTGATAGAAGAAAAAAGAAGGCAGCCTATGAGTATCTGAAACTTTTGAAGAAAGAAAAGTTAAAAGCAGAAAAAAATGAAGGGAATGAAGCACCAAAGCACAAGCATCTTGCCTTCTTGCATACAAAACACAGGTATATTGTCATTGTTTCTCAGTTAGTTAGTCATCATATCATCATCATTGCACACAGAACACATCTATTGGTAGTCTAAACTCCCCTGAGTCTATCTACCACTAAATGCGACTGACAGTTCCAGTTTTCTCTTGGTTAACAAACACTCTTATAAGCCCCAGGTGGCTCTTATTTCTGGCTACGCCACATTTCAAGTCCAGTTCTTTTATTCAGGATAGGAAAAGGAATTGTCACTCTCATCAATTTTATGTGCCCGTGCTTTTTCTCGTGAGTTCAGCATGTCATCGTTTGCTCTATTGCTTGATAAGAGTAGCAGCACATGCTAGCTGGCTCTGGACACTCACATGACTAGGCAACAAAACTGTGTGGTATCCCTTCCAATCTTGATCTCTTCATTGCCTCTCACCTCTGTTTAAAAATGCATCTCATTTGTATATTCTCATTTAATTGGTTTATGAGGTTTCAACCACCAGTGGTAATAATTACTATTGCTTCCAATACCTGTATGTCTTTATATCATTTCTGATTTTTGCCCTCCAAGCAACACAATCCATGGCATTCTGTTTCCATGATTCCATATCAAATCCTGTTTCATGCATGTCACATTTCATGTGTTTTTTTTACTGAAGTAGATGTTGGCCCTTAGATATTTTCCAATACATCAGTATTAGTGATTTAACACCCATTGAAGCAGAATACTGGGTGGATCAATACCTTATTGGCTGGGGGCTGCCCAGCGTGAGGTGGGCGTTAGTTGATCAATGGCACTGAAATTGCCTCTCACTATCAGAGATAGCCCATCACATCCTCTGTTTATGCCAATAAACTTGTAATCACCATCTCTTAATTCTATTCAGAAACTCATTACAGAAAACCATTTAAAAAAAATCGCACATGTTCTAAATTTTATTAATTTGTGACTCCACTTTACCGCTGTATTCCTAGTTACAAAATGGTTGCAGCAATTGTGGTTTGAGCAATAAATTCATTATTACCGCTGCAAAAAGTGTTCCCAGACGCAAAAATATACACATGGGCATACTATGATCTTAACCTACTACATTGCTGTAAGTTTTAGCTGGAATTACACTGTTAAAAAAACAGATTGAGCTGGTTGGTAAGTAATAAACACCAGGTTTGTGTTTAGTATTTAACGCTAGGGAAATAATCAATAAAAAGATGTAGAACTATTTTATTCTTCCATTTTTATTATATTTCGCTATCTTTTGCATCACATCCTGCAAAATATGTAGACTCTTATTTTGGTATAGTACCTTTACGTCTTGCAATTTTACTTCTACTTCTTCCTCATTCTCCAGCTGAAGTCAGATCCTGATACGGATTTCATCAATGAACTGTACTGTAGTCACCAGCTCCGAGACAGGCTGTGAAACTTGTCAGTCAGAACTGTTTCTGATGACTATAGTTTTCTTTCTTTGGTGTTTACAATGGGCATTTCTGCAAAGTATGTTCTTTCTCTGGAGACTGTCCGCAGGGGCACATATTAGTTTCATCAACTCCAAACCTCTGCATTTATTGTCTGATTCTGTTGTGGCCAGTTCTCATTCTATAGGGACTATATAAAGCTAAAGGGACATCATCATCTCATTCTAAAAGTGGGATTTCTGCTTATTTCATCCAACATTTTCTTAATACAGTGGAATCCCGTTATAAAAACTTTCTAATCTTTTCAGTCTATGTATGGGTCTCCATATTAATGTGCAGACAGGCAAAATATGTATATAATAAACAGAAATTCACTATATGTACAGTACATACAATATTAAATAAATATAATTGGGGATTTTGAAAAGTGTTATAAAGGGGCATTCGTTATAAAAGAATTGTTGTTATATAGGAACATTTGTTATAAAAGATTAGTTGTTATATAGGGACATTTGTTATAAAAGAATATGCTATAGAGGGATTCCACTATACCATTTTTCAGCAAGAGAGAAAAAGAGGGAGTTTGAGAAAAATGAAGAAAACCATGCAGTGTTCGCAATTTAATGTGGCGGAGGAGCTTCAAGTGAGTTTAGCTTGTATGTCAAGCTCACTATACTCTTTACCACCCGGAGGACATTTTCTTTGATTGTTTATAACTTTGTATGGAATATTCATTTTTATGTATGTACACATTGCCAGTGGTTCTTAAAGTAAGTCTTTCAATTCCTATGTTTTTATGCTTCTCTTTGTGAAATGATAACAGTAATAAATATATCTCTTTTCAATAGAAATAAAAATGTGCAGCAAGTTCATAAGTTCACTGCAGCAGAGATATATGCTAGAAAACAACAAGAGGAAAGAGAGCAAAAACAGAGAGTAGGTTATATTTCTGTTTAGTCATTAATATTTGCAGTAGTTTGAATCTGTTTTCAGCCGTAGACGGATGTGTCGGGACATTGGCGCAAATAAAACGGCGACACAATACATTTTCATTCTCTGGACCACATCCTGCTGGAAATATAGTAGGACCATTATCCTGCCACAAGAGAGACCCAGTGGGAGTTAAGAATGAATGCTGAAGAAGAATAATGTGTTAATTAATATTTTAAAATTAACTCTTTCAGAACGGAATTATTCCGTGTTTGGACATAATTAATTTTAGTTGAATTTTTGGAAGTTTAACCAATCTTGTGCGCATTTTAATTTGAAATAAATATGCCACACACGTCTAATCACACAGTATCATGAGGGTTTCCTTTTGCTAACCAGATTTCTAAAGCTTAAACAGCTAAATAAGTTAATACTAATTCATTTACGATCCAAACGAAGCAAATTTAGATGGCATATCTGCAAAACTGATACATCTTGGATACATCCGGGATGGAAGTTCTATCTGCAATGATATATCGTTTTTACAGTAGGATTGTTAAACCAAGATAAAATGTAAGAATAGTAATCCTTCTTTTTATAGTTGTAGAAACATTGCCTGTTTGGTGTGTTCTCTTATTTGTTTGTTTGACTTTAATTTCTCTTAGCCGATATTTAAGAGCTTTCTAAGATGTTTGCTTTCAAATGAATGTAATTTCTTCTCCAGTACCTTTCTTACTGTTCAGGCTTTGCAACCATGAAATCAATGTACACAAATTTGTTTGCACTGCAGAGTTTTTGATAAACATATTTTAATACCTATGTTATTTTAATTTACATTTATAAGGATCGAGTACCATGAATAGCTAGAAAATTTACATGAATCAAGTACCATGGACAACTAGAAAATCTACATTTACATGAATAGAGTACCATGGACAACTAAAAAATCTACATTTACATGGATCGGGTACTATGGACAGCTAGAAAATCTACATTTTCACAGACAGCTAGAAAATCTACATTTTCATGGACAGCTAGAAAATCTACATTTACATGGATCGGGTACTATGGACAGCTAAAAAAATCTACATTTACATGGATCGGGTACCATGGACAGCTAGAAAATCTACATTTACATGGATCGGGTACAATGGACAGCTAAAAAAATCTACATTTACATGGATGGGGTACCATGGAAAGCTAGAAAATCAAATGAAATGGGAGACTGGGGTTACTTGAAAATCAAGGAGTGCCATTACTTGAAAATCAGGAGACAAAATCTTTATAATGTGAACAGGTTATGAGACATGGGGACCTTGAGAACAGCCACAATGGGCAAGATAGGAGACAAAAAAGATCAAGAATAACAGCGTGAGAGAATATCAGATAGTATGATATTGTGACATGGCAAAGAGTCCAACACTGATCCTGATAAAAGATACTGGAAATAAAGACTTGTGGATATCAAGACTATTATCACCTATGCCAGTCAGCACGGCACCTGATGATGATGATATTAACACAGATATTCATATTTTAATCAGTTGTGGTTTGGTATATTCCTTATTAACTTCAATTCATGTTTTCACATATGTTGTTGCTATTGATATCCAAATGCTGATGAGTAATGCTACTCTTGTAAACACAATGCCATGCTTCTAAAGTTGACTTAGTGATCCATACAGTAAGTTAGTGATTGTTAAGGGTGTCTGTAGAAGTTTTTTCCTGGCAGTTGAAAGGTAAGGGCAGACAATAAGGAGGTGTTCCAGTTTCATTGGGATGAGAGCAGTGTCTAAAAGTGGATAGTTGCTGGGGGTTTGATACAGGTTAAATGGCTATTGACCCCTGCATGTCCTGTTTGAAACTGGAAGATAAGGGATTGGTTTCTCCTGTAGAGTTTGTTTATGTTGTCATTGTCCTTTGGCCATTTCACTAAATACATTTCGACCAGACAGCCCATTTTCTCATCTGTTTAGCCAGATCTCCCTGGTGTTATTTCTGAGAATGTTTGACTGTTCCCATACTACAAGCTCTTTGCTCCATCTTTTTGCAAGTCTGTCTGATACTTCGTTTATTGCTATATCGCTATGTCCAGGGATCCATTGCATGGTCACACTGAATGGATATGCAGAGATAAGACTATACTGCTCTTGCTTTGTGGAGAATATCTTGATTTTCATATGGGGTATGTTTAAGTGCTTCCTAAACTGTTATAGAGTTTGTTGGTGTATTAACTCAATGGTTATCTTGATGGCTTCAGCCACTGCTTAATAATTTGAGGAATTTTCAAAAGTCACAGAACTCACAGGCAGATCCATCAGGGTATTGTATATGGATACCACATCCTGCAAAACAGGTGTCCTTGAAAGCCGATCCATCAGTGTAGGCCTTGATTACTGATGATGGGTAGCTGTTTATAGTTTCTAGGGCACATGGTCTCAGGATTGTTGGTAGTCTTCCCTTATTGGCTGTTTTATCTAGTAATTTTGTTTGGATAGTTAGTTGGTGCAAGTTTTCCCAAGGGGATGGTCCAAGAAATTAGTTTTCTAGTTCTCTCTCTCTCGCTGTAGATGGTGTTTGTCATCTTCCTCTCCTGATATATCCAGTAGAGACAGTTGTTTTAGTCTTTCTGTTTGTTTCAAAGTGTCAATAAGTATTTTATTTGAATGGTCATTCTTTTATCTCTTGTGCCTTTCTACTGTTTCCGTCAGTGCTCTTTTTTGTCTGATATCCAGTGGCTCTACATTTGCATCTTTCACATACTGCTGTGGGTGTTGATCACATCCCTCCACAGATTAATCTCAGAGCTTTGCTTTGCACCCTATTCAGATATGAGATAGTAGTATTACTCAAATGGACTGAAGAGGAAGCCTGTAATCCACTACTGATTTCACATAGCCAAGATACAGTTGGTGGAGAGTCTGTTTGTTTGTACTAGCTAGTCTCTAAATGAGGTTTAGGTGTTTACTTGCTTTTCATTTTCACATTTCTGTTTTTCTTGTTACTTGTTTTAATTCTTTGCAATTTTGTTGTTGAGTTAAACTACTCTAAATCTTGTTATTTTTTCAGGAAAATGAACGCATAAAAAAGGAAAAGGATGCAGCCATGGAGTCATACAAAGATAGAAAGAGGAAGCATCACCTCAAACTATGCAAGAAGACCAGCAGAGGTCAACCAGTGATGAAATTTCAGATGGAAGTTTTGTTGGAGAAAATACAGAAACAGAAGAATGAACACTCTTGATATAATAAAAAGTGTAGATGTGGTTAAAGTAAAAGTCTAGATGTGGTTAAAGTTGTAAATAGATTGGTTATTGATCATGAACTGATGTCATTGCAGTCCGGGTAATCATGTAAGTGTTCTATCCCCTCAAGCAGATATTGAAAGGGGTGCATACTTGATGGTACCCATATATCGCTCCTACTAGCCTTCTGATATGTCAATAAATGTTAAATTCTATGGTACAAAATAGGAAATGGATAACATTATCCAGGTAACACAAGAAACAACACTGCAGATACAGACATTAGTGAACGAAAGCTAAAGAAATACACTCCTCATTCTGCCGTACAGGTTCCCACTCCTATCGATGTGACACTTAATACATAATTTCTTCAAACACAATTTACATGCATCGTTTATGAAATTTCCACATCCATCAGATGTAGAAACATTCATCCCACCACCCGTATCCATCTTCATTTGTAAAATTGTATATAGAATTACTAAAGAAGACTGGGCTCTAAAGATGAAAGATAAAAAGATAATTTATGTCTGCAAAAATAAAATATAATCCACCTATTTCCAACCTGCATATAACTAACATATGTTCGTGTGTGCTTATATACAAATATTCATAAATAGATAGCATATTAAATTATAGTCTGATAACATACTTCTACGTGTTTAAATTTTCTGATTTCAGATCTGTCTTTCAATTGGTTGGTTTTGTGTTGTTGTCAATACAGTAATAAAATCTTGTATGGTTGACCTGTTTGTTGTTTGATGGTGTAGTCATAGTGTTAAGTATTTGCTTAGCAATTGTCACAGATTATATTTGTTTTTCATCTCAGACATGCTATCAGGTTCACATTGTTAGTTAATACAAGGGCTAGTTTGTTTAGTTCTCCAGGAATTACGTCTGATTTTAAATTACTTCCTATGGGCAGTCGGGTGGTTTCTCAGAACTTTCTTTCATACCAGGAGACTTCGGCTTAGTGCAATGCTTATTAGAGAAGCCCTTTTCTCAGGTTGGGTCCAATACAAGGGCTATAATAATAATAAAAAAAGCCCATAACACTGGTCAACATCAAATTTGCTGTCTATGGTTTTTTTTTATTACAGATTTAGGATAATTTTATTGCACTGAATCCAAAAATCACATTGGTTTCGTTCAATCAGGCCAGGTTTTTTATCTAGCACCACATGATCTTTTTTTTATAGGTGGGTCATATTCCATGTCAAATCAATCAGTAAATCATACATTTGATCAAAAGTATGTTTTTTATCCTATTTAAAAGGACAAATGATATAGATAGCAAGTATTTTATTGTCACATGTATGGATATTTTCATGCGATATGTTGCAAAATTTCTTAATCTATCTTGGAATATACAAATTATGAAGATTTCACATGTTTATAAACTCCCGCCTTTTAACAAAATTATTTGCCTCCCGCTTATCTTGAGCTCTTTCATTTACCGTCCATGCTTCACATCCATATAAAAGTATTGGATAAATATAACATCCAAACCTGAACTTGTGCATCCATTGATACTACTCCATTAAATAGAATGTTTCTCGTTTTCAAGAATGCTGATTTGGTCTGACAATGTATACGTTTTTTTAAAACACGACCACCGTAAGATACTAATTTCAGTTCAGGTACCATCTCCCACAATGAAGGTTGATGGCACTAGATCAACAACATTTTCCAGCTCTTTCCTTGGGGACGAACTTTCCTCTGACAAACTGTCATTTGTCCATCTCTTGATATTGAACCTCCCCCTTTGCCTGCCTCTATAACCTTAAAATTTTCTCTCCAGCATGGTGTTCATCAAGGTAACATGTCTTAATGTGCCCAAAAGATTTTTCTGTTTTTATTTTTCTGAATAGCCAGCTCTAATTTTCTAGGACCTAAAATGCAAAGTATTTAAAACACCACATTCCAAAAACCAGCACAGAATACAGAATATAAATACAGTGGAAACCCTCTATCTTGCTAACATTCAGAGAAAATTTCCCTATTTAACAAGATGTTTCAACATCACATATTATTTTCGTAATTTTCTTTGGTATTGTATACAACAAATTTCTGTTATTATACATATTTCATCAGTCCTAATCAAGATGTCATAATGGGGGTAGGACTATTGCTACATATTTCATTAGTCCGAGCCAAGATGTTATAATGGGGTTTCACTGTATTAATACATATTTCATGTCTGAACCAAGATTTTATAAATAGGATTTGACAGCATTACCAGAAGTCTTCTGCGTTCATTCTCAAGTTCCTGCAAACTAGCAGGATGTGTCAGACTGAAGGCTCTGATATTGCAACTAAACTGTGAACCATGATGCAACACGTTCTGTTCTGTGGACTAAATCTTACTAATCTGTAGGAGTTTGAGAACGAGGGAACAAGAATAGTGCATTGTATCATGGTTTACATTTTGGCTGGGATATCTTCTGTTCCAACATTTCCAACTTCAGCATAGCTTTTTAGATAACATTTATCTGTATTGCAAGTCTTTTAAAAAATTGGTAGCATACACTATTCAGGATGTAGCGATAAATCCAACATTTTACAGTTATATTTTTCTAGGCAATATATAAATAGATTCAGCAATTTTCCATTGCATTCTGAATGGTCCAGATGCACAATTGACTGGCGGGGTTGTAAATCTTCATCATCATCAGGTGCCATGCCGGCTGGCGTAGGCAATCATGGCTCTCCACAGCTCTCTGTCTGCATTATTATGTATCAAGATCATTGTGGTTTCCCTGCCGCGCCAGGTTGTCAAACTGTTTAATATTTTTTCACGTTGTCGCCCTCTGTTGCCTTCAATCTTGCATGTTGTGACTAAGTTCTCCAAACCTGCCTGTCTCTTGAAGTGGCCAAAAAATGAAGATTGTCTTTTTCTTATATTATTAATTAAGGTCCGTTTTGCATTTGACTCTTTCAACACTTCCACATTAGTTTTTCTGGCAGTCCATGGTATTCTCAGCATTCTTCTATAGAACCACACCTGTGTTGCTTCTAATTACTCACTTTTCAGTTTGTTTATTGTCCAAGACTCGCATCCATATGTTAGTATAGGAGTTATATATAGTGCTATAGCACTGCATCTGACTACTCTTTCTCACCTTTAATGACAATGTAAACCAATGTAAATCTTACATATTCTAAATCCCATTAATAATAAAGTGTATAAACCAGCATACAGAGACAAAAATAAGATGTAGATTTGCATGATGTGTTTATTTTTTTTATTAAGGTTAATTGTCAATACAGCAGTACTTTTAAGGTCTTTTGCCTGATAAAACGTGTACCAGATACCTAAATTATTGTATTGGCATGTATTGTTGTTTCAGTTACTGCAATTTTCTGCTTCATTTGTATACCATTCTACCTCAGACAATCTGACATATTTTATAATTAATAATATACACCATATATGTACTCAATCATACATTCGTATCACTTCTATACTCAATCATACATTCGTATCACTTCTATACTCAATCATACATTCTTATCTCTTCTATACTCAGACATACTTATTATTTATATATTCAGATACTCTTACTAATTCTTTACTCAATCAGACACACCATTTCTTTATTCAATCAGACATATAGTTTCTATACTCAATCACACACCTATCATTTCTATACTAAATCATACAGTTATCATTTCTATACTCATTCATAGACACATATCATTCCTATACTCAATCACACACTCTTACTATTTCTATATCCAATCACAACTATATTTTCCTTTTTTGTTGGTCACTCAAACAACCATTTTTGTGTGTCCTTTGTACCACGGTCTTCTACTGCAGATTAGAATATTCATTCCTTGGATAAATTTTGATGTTTGTTAGATATCATTTTTTGTGTGTCTCAAGTTTGTTCTCTAGTGTACATCCTTGTGGCTCCTAGCTATGTCATCACAGACAGTATCATTCTTTACTTGTCTTTTGTTATATTTTCTTAATAAGTGCCTTTTGATCAAAATGTCAACTTGCGTGTTTCCAGTGATTAGCAAAATTTCATTGCCATATCAATTTTTCCCTCCCTGCAAGAGTCGATGTCCTTGTTAAGAGTCAGCAGGTGTACAGGACATGCTCCAGTCTGAGACTCTGCTTTCACATAAATAAATTGCACTATATTTCTAGGATGAGTCAGCACAGGTATGGTTAGTTCATATAGCCTTATATCTTAAAATAATTGTGGTGAAAAATGGTGTACCGTAACATTTTGTCCTTTACTAGACTGATCCAAGACCATCTACAATATAAGACCAATGGGAAATGAGGCCTTCTTAATGACTCATTTGACTTCCTGTGATTTTCATTGGTCACTGTGATTATTGTTTTTTCATAGCCAATTAAAGTCAAGATAATAGTCAAATGATTCATTTTTGAAGGCTGGATTTCCCATTATGTCCTATATTGCCAAGTGTCATAAGTGATCTCGCTTATAAAGGTAATTGTCTTACATATTTGTTTATTTCAGTATAGTCTGTGTGTTACCCCAATCTTAAAGGAGAACAAAGAATAGCAGCACTTTCACCTGTAATACATGTAAGGGGCAACTAAGGAGGTTTCTGGAGGTTGGCTATCTCAGCAGGGCTCTGCAGCTTTTTTTTTGGTCCGAAGGGCCGGATGAGGAAATGCAAAGATGGTTGCAGGCCAGCCAAAAAAATGTTAATATGAAAGCTTAATTACTTATTTTATTGTTACTACGTATACATTTTAACATTTGTTAACCTATGTTTGTATATTTAGGTGTGGGTCAGCAGTTAGATATTTGTTTAAAGATTGGGTGGTCTGTTCCGGCATGCAGGCTGAAGGTTGTCAACCCCTGCCATTGAGGGTCAAAGTGATCCAAAGTCATGCTGAAGTCGGATGTGTCAGGAAAAGTGTATATATCGCAGCCAAGCTGTAAACCATGATAACATATTCCATTCTCTGGACTATATCCTGCTAATCTGCAAGAATTTTAAAACAAATGCAGAAGAATTTCGATGGACACAAGGCAATGATAATCGTCTACATGTCTATTGTCTTTCCCCAGATGAATGATTGTTGATTGCATTCACACTTGCCGTTTAGCGTAGGGGTAGGAGCTTAATTAAGCTGTCGTTCCAAGGCCAGATGTGTCACCAAGGTTGCATTTAGTCCATGTTTGTTAAAGTCTTATCTTGAAGTTTTCTATGCACTGTTTTCTTGGTTTACCTTTGGCCTTGCGCCCGGATATTCTTTTGTTATATGCTCTTATTGGTATTTGGTTTGGCTTCATTCTCATAAGGTGACCGAACCATTTTACTTGCTGTCTCTCAATATGTTCGATACATGATATTATACCGACTCTTTTCCTAATTTCTTCATTTCTTATTTTATCTACATGTGACACTTGAATAATTAGAACATTACACAGAATCCAGAAATGTATGTAGTTTCAGTAAAGGAAACATTCTGTCTAGAACATGTCACATGAAAACCTGCACTTATTTCCTTCATGTTGTGATCTATAATTCTCTCATTATCAGTCCAACCACTTGACTTCTGTGATTTATTTTCCCATTTCACCCATTCAATATATCCATAAGGAAATACTCCTGTAGTTTGCCGTTGCTGTAGTTTCACAAGAGCATGAAAAGAGTTGTTGGAGATGGCTATAGAAGGCAGAGGCAGACCAAGACATCGCTGGACAAGAGATATTCAGGAATACATGCACATGTCCTAGAGGAAGCGGGACAACTTGCTAGAGACATTAGTAATTTCAGGAGATTCATAAGGAAGACTACGTTCTGGAAAATATGTCACGAAATATACCCATTCAACCTTTCCCTTATCTGTCAATACTGCAATTTCCCCGTTAAGGAGTGCAGGGAGTAGATTGAATAGATGTGTGATAAAGGCCACATGCCCTTATCAATCTTATATAATATAAATATCATTATGCATTGAGTGGTATAGGAAAAATCAGAGATAGATTGGATTTGAACATGTCCATTCAGGTTGCACCTATTTGTTTCACAACTTGAGTCATCATGTTTCTTAAAAATTCAACTAATCCTCATAATTTTCAGAAAATGTGTTCACTGTTATTCTTCTTTCGCTCACTTGGAATGTGCTTACATCTGAAATTTTATTTCTCCTATAAACCTGACTGGATTTGTAACTCCTACAGAGGTTCGTAGAGATTTCCTTCCATTTGTTTCTCTATTGCGCTAGTGTTTTTTCCCCTCAGCATTTCATATTCCGGGCATTCTAGAAGAATATGCTCTTGTCTGATTTGTTTATTTACATTTGGCTGTGTTGTCAATCTTGAACTTTATATGCGAGTTGGTTGTGTTTTGTTGTGAGGCATAGAATGACATGTTCTGTTCTGTTCGTGTTGGTACAAGTTGATAGGCAAATAGGTGTTCGCTGAATGGACCTGATTCAAATCCCAACTGATGACTTGATTTTGACTATGTTGATCTTTGATGATGGTGATGCTGAATGTTCTATGAAGGAATGTGTAGATTATAATTAATGTGAAGAATCAAACATTTTACTTTGTTTAACCAAGTTGCTCACATCGTTAAGTCTGTCTTTTGGAGCTGTCTGAAAATGATCACAAAAACCAGGAATAAATCATGGCAATTGTCAACGTCTAATTACATTTAAGGATAATAAATGCAATAATCTATTATAACAAGGCTGTAAGGATAATAAATGCAATAATAATCTATAATAACAAGGCTGATCAGATGACCCAGTTGTGCAGAGATGGTACAGTATAGTCCCTCTGTAGCATATTCGTTTATAACACATTTCCCTATATAAAAACTAATTTCAAAATCACCAATTATATTTATTCTATATTGTTTATGCTGTATATAGAGAATCACTGTTATTACATACATTTTTTGTTAGTCCGAACCTGGTTGTTATAACAGAATTCCATTGTATAAGCTTTCAGTACAAACAACAAAGAATAAATATAAAGTGGGATTTCAAAATATGTAAGTTCTATAGTGAAATATGCTATAAAAAATGCTCTATAGTGGGATTCCACTATATGTTCTCTAAGTAAACATTTTCTCTCCAGACTATTTAAATATTTTGGACACAAATTTACTCAAAAGTCTAAAAAAAATACCACAATGGAGGGGATGATGACAGGACCGTGAAAAGAGGTACCACATAAAACGAAATTGATGGACACAAGATATCAGAGAAGTCAGCAGGAGTTTCTAAAGACTGATGACTGTTACACAAAAAGGTAGGTCTCATGGCAGCAATCTGCCATCGGGGATGAAGATAACTTTTCATGTACCAAGCTGCAGCAACTATTAGGTGGGATGGCAAGTTCCCTTCCTTGCTGTCTTTACCTCCCCTAACTCATGTGTCAGGTATACATTTACAGCCAGGTTGACTGGAGGAGCGATTTTTTTTTCTGGTAAGTATTCATGACATAGATATTTTTATCTCTTTGGACTTTGTTTCAAACCTGCATGCTGTAACCCAATGATAGTAGCAGGTTCACAATCAACTAGGCCACTGCACTCTTCGACTGTTACATACTATGCTTAAAATGCTATCTGATTATGATATTTGACAATAAATTTAACTAAGCTACATAAACATTCTCTAATAAGCTCTTCAACTCATTGCTAAAACAAAATTTGTTATAATAAAATCCGCCACGGCGGGGAACTGCTACTTATTCGTTTGCTTGGCGACAGATAGAAAGACTGTAACAGGCTAAGGAAGCTTATCTGAAATAAAAGCATACCGAAAACGGATGTGCTGGACTGGAAGGCGAAAAATAACGCAGCTTCTCTGTAAAATGAGCAGCACAACATGTTTCATGCTTCCCAGTGGAAATTACACAAACTTTCTCTTATTGGATATTAGAAAGTGAACTCAGAAGTTGAAGAATGCACATTCACATAAGCACTCTTCACTATTATGAAATAGAAGAAGGCACATTCACATAAGCACTCTTCACTATTATGAAGTAGAAGAAGGCACATTCACATAAGCACTCTTCATAATTATAAGTAGAAGAAGCCACATTCACATAAGCACTCTTCACAATTATTGTTAACGCACAAAACATCGGAAGTCGTGACATGGTTAAGTGAATTTTAATCTCTCATATTTTCTATAGTATATGCCTATTACTCCTCCATATTTTGTACACATTGTCTTTTTTTGGGGCAACCCCATTTTCTTTTACGCGGAAATTTGTCTTCGCAAGAGTAATCTTCCTTAACCCATTATGATTTTATATACAGCTAATAATCTTTATTTGCTATATTTATTTACTGACCATATACATTATATATATATTTGCTTATCATTTACATTTTATGTATATACTAATCATATCGAACAGACAACATGCATTTACTCACCATATCAAATTGCATGTATGCACTTATCGTATCAATTATATGTAGCCTATTTATCATATCACTAATTGGAAAGACTTCAAATCAAAGGATATATTAAGAGAGAAGACAAAACAAGAATATGTGACGAACATCCTAAGAAAACGCCGCTGGACATACATCGGCCACGTACTTAGAATGAAGGAAGACAGAATTCCACGACAAACCTTCATGTGGACACCAGACGGAGAAAGAAAACAGGGAAGACCGAAAACAACGCCCAGAATAACATTTATGAATGAATTAAAATCAACAGGTATAAATGAACAAGACTTGCAATCCCTGGCAACTGACCGACAAGCATGGAAAACTATGACATACGCTCTATGTGCCAAACTTGGCGAAAGAGGAACTGACTGATTTATTATATCAATTATATTAATTTACTTATCATATCAATTATTGGTAGCATATCCTTTTCAGGACGTGGCTATCAACCCAACATTATTTGGCTGTAGTGATTTTCTAGGAAATATAAAACGTCCAGTAGTTTGCCAGTGCTTTCTGAACGTTCCGGGTGCACAATTGCATGTGGAGAGGATCAAACTCGGTACCTTGGCCGTCCCAGACGGGCCCTGTACCACTCCGCCATACAGCTGGACATATCAATTATATGTAGCATATTTATCATATCAATCATATATATTTACTTATCATATAAATTGTATGTATATACTCATCATATTAAGTAGCCCACATTTATTTATTCATCATATCAATTTTATATATGTACTCATCATATCATTTATATGTAGCCTATTTATCATATCAATTATATGTAGCCTATTTATCATATCAATTATATGTAGCCTATTTATCATATCAATTATATGTAGCCTACTTATCATATCAATTATATGTAGCCTACTTATGATATCAATTATATCTAGCCCATTCATCATATCACTTATATGTAAATTCACGTAGGAAGCATGAGGATAAATGAAAATATTTTTTTTACAAATGACGGGAATTGAACCAGGTCTGTTCTAGCAGAACTATATCAATTATATGTAGCCTACTTATGATATCAATTATATGTGGCCTATTTATCATATCAATTATATGTAGCCTATTTATTATAGCAATTATATGTAGCCTTTTTATTATATCAATTATATGTAGCCTACCTAACATATCATTTATATGTAGCCTATTTATCATATCAATTATATGTAGCCTACTTATCATATCAATTATATGTATCCTATTTATCGTATCAGTTATATGTATTTACCCATTATAACAATTTTATTTATTTACTCACCATATCAATTTTATATATGTACTCATCATATCATTTATGTGTAGCCTATTTATCATATCATTTATGTGTAGCCTATTTATCATATCATTTATGTGTAGCCTATTTATCATATCAATTATATGGATTTACTTATATCAATTATAGGCCTTTACGACTGCCAGTGTAGCAACAGGGGCCTGGACTTATTCAGGGTGCAATGTATAGGAACACCGTCTTATTTCCAGTCAAGTCGTAGGAGGCGACTAAGGAACATTGGGGGATAGACCGAAGACCTGTCACCTGTGCTAAATATCATCATTGTCACATCTTGTCTCAATTTCTGACTTTTGTGTTCTAGCAAATTATCCCAGGGGATAATGAATAGATGCAAGCTAGCAAACATTGCAGCTTTATGCTGTGGTGACAGACGACATAGGTGACGGTAGTGGCGTAGCGAGGGGGAGGTCGGAGGTGCGGACCGCCCCGGGCGGCATCATCAGGATGGCGGCAAATTTATTTTCGTCCAGTCTTTCAAAAAATGACATATTTTGTTAATGTCACAAGGGCGGAACATTATGATTCCGCCCCGGGCGCCAATGACCCACGCTACGCCACTGGGTGACGGGGAGTGCTAGATATGCTATAATTGTGGATGAGTCAACAAATCGGTCAGAAGAATGATGATATAGTTTGTCCAGAAGTGTGTGCTGTACTTTAGGCAGGAAGTAGCAATCCTTGGATATTTGCACACTGGAATGTCCCCCTTCGGGGACTAAACATGACGTGGCAATCCTCGGATATTTGCGCGCTATAATGCCTCCCCTCGGGGACTAAACATTCATCCTTAAATCTCCCCATACGAAACCATGACTGAGACAGTCTTACACGAGCCCGGATGTCATCTCAGCAACACAGCTGAAAAGAAACTGTGAATTTTGTCTGACAGATTACGTGCTGTCAGGAGCTACATGTTCACAGCTGAAGGGATTATTATCCTTTATTATTATTAATCATTATCACCCTGTATGTACAACATGTCTGGTATATGCACTTGTTCACCATATCAATTAAGTATACGCTAATTCAAGGAAGGTACGAGGCTAAACACGAGATTATATATCTGGGTGCGAAGGTTTACATAAAACCAATGCTAATCACCTCGTATGTGTGCGGTTTTTGTCGTGGAAAATCCGTTACGTTTGGAGGGTTTCTAAAGAATCGATGTTGTATGATTCTTCAAATCGTCACACCAGTTATACGGGCTTGGTCATGACCGTTTCCAGTAAGACCTG
Organism: Meghimatium bilineatum; assembly: GCA_034231615.1. Classification (NCBI taxonomy): domain Eukaryota; kingdom Metazoa; phylum Mollusca; class Gastropoda; order Stylommatophora; family Philomycidae; genus Meghimatium; species Meghimatium bilineatum. Next base: position 13,334,171 of record CM067306.1, on the reverse strand, counting down.
TTATCTAGAATTTTTACGTGACCGAATCTTATTGAGATTTCTATTGATACTATTTATATAACAGGAGTCGTCTTGGCTATTTTTGGCATGCGATTCCAAGTATGTAAATAGTTGCAAACAGGAAGCTGAACAATAAATCAAAAACGTCACGAATGGGGTCCTAATTAATTCAGTTAAAAGGTGTTTATTGGAGACGGTCATAACTTGGTATGTTCTTGGCTTGATGGGGGAGGGGGCGGGGTGAGGTGGAGTCTAAAAAAGCGCTTCTTCATTATTTGTAGAGGATCATTCATGCAAAATAAATAGTCAATCCTTGTCTGAATGCCACGTAAAGATGAGATGGATAGATAGTTAATCCTTGTCTAAATACCACGTAAAGATGAGATGGATGGATAGTTAATCCTTATCTGAATACCACGTCAAGAGGTGATGTATGGATAGTTAATCCTTGTCTGAATGCCACGTAAAGATGAGATGGATGGATAGTTAATCCTTGTCTGAATGCCACGTAAAGATGAGATGGATGGATAGTTAATCCTTATCTGAATACCACGTCAAGAGGTGATGTATGGATAGTTAATCCTTGTCTGAATGCCACGTAAAGAGGAGATGTATGGATAGTTAATCCTTGTCTGAATACCACGTAAAGAGGAGATGGATAGTTTTTTTCTCATGCTTTTTATACTCTCAGTCACCACCTTCTCCAATAGAGACCACTCAACTAAAACCTAAACATGACCTAGAGGGTCGATTTTCTTGAAATCTGTTGGTCGGCCTTCGCTATTTTATTTACATGTGACTTCAAACATATAAATAGTACCCAATCAATAGCCCAACAATAATAAAAAGCGTCACGAATGGGGTCCTAATTAATTCAGCAAACATGTCTTCTATACAGCCGATCAGTCACACCTCAGTAGTGTTAAGTGTGGCGTTTAATAGTTGGACTGCAATTGGGGGAAAATGTCACATTCCCTTGTCACCTATTTATAGACTTGTTAATAAACATACATCTTCTCAACAGTGTGAGGATTGACTTAATTTTACATGAGTTTTCAGTTAAGCATCACAACCGCCTCTATGAAAGCAGCGGAACGTGCCTATAGCCCCGCTTATCGTACGTAATTCAGTAAATAACTTCAAGTGAAAATCCACATAATCACTGGAAAAAAATTCACTGTAGAAAAAAAATCACGACCAGGAATCGAACTACATGTTACATATATTCCCATCAATCGTATAAGATAACTAATCTAGAAAATTATATATCTGTAGGCCTACTGGTTTCATTTATCCCGTTACCTAATTTATACATTATATACATGTTTCGTCTTTTCGCTTTAAACCACTTTATGCATTGCAGCGTCAGGGGTTGAAGAGTTCTCTTGAGATGGATTGTGTGTGTGCTTCATATATGTTTGTTTTCGTAGACTCTTTTATTTCTGTAATCCATGGATTGCAAGGTCTGTCCCTGGCTTTGTATCCATCTCGTCTGTATAGTAATGATTTCTGAGACGTTTATATACATGGTGTCTATAAAGATGATGCGTACTCATATGCATTACTAGCACGGTATTAAATATTTCTTTAACAGGTGCTGTGGGGGAGGGGATGGGAAGGGGGGAGGTGTGGGTGTATAAAAAGGTAATTCGTTAAAGATTTCCCGTGCTATTCCTTTTTATTTTTTTAATGAGAAAATGTATGACCTTTTTTGAGGAAAATCGTTGGAGGAGTTCTTTTGCTAAATTCTTGTTACTAAAAGTCATATTCCGATTTCGTGAAAGGGGGATTTGAACACCCTAATTTATGCTCATTCAAGCAATACATTTTACAACCAACAACTTGTTTGCCAAGTCTGCAGCTGGTACTATGCGAATAGAATGTTTTTCTTTTTAAGTCAATCATGCAAGAACAAAATACTGTCAGAACACATCACTGTTAACTGGGAAACTGGTTTGCAGAGCCCGAGTATAATTCTATAATTCTGTATATTGTTCCATGTAGTGCTGATGTTTAATATTTTCTAAATTTTTTGAATATATGTACTGACCAACTCGGGCAAAGTTATTCTGCAGTTTTCCGTCCGTGCATGTATAATTATAACGACTCTGCTGGTGGGTAAACATGTACGGTTATATCGATTCTGCTGGTGGGGAAACCCGTACAATTATAATAACTCTGCTGGTGGACGAATCTTACAACAATGTAATGAAGTTTTGCAAATTACTGTAAACACGCATACTAACAAACACAAATTGGTGAGTCAAGCATATCGATTGAGGCTTGTGCAGACATTCTACCAACACATCTCATACATGTTAAGACAATGAAACATGCAAATAAGTAGTTTTCATATTACTATAAATGTGCCAGTAGTGCTAGTGAAACAAAAAGGGTTTGCAGTTTGGGATTATCAAACAAAAGTCAAAGCACGTTATTAAATGACACAATACTCGTGTCAGAACTGCAACTTACCATTTTTTTGTTATTATCAGTCCCTGGAAGTAAAGAACATTTCACGAAAACAAGAAAATGTAACATATTACTGAAATTTACGCAGTTAATTATACGTTTCTATCCTATAACATCGCATAACGTAGGCCTATATAAAGAAATTAACAGCAGAATATAACAACTATACTTGATTCTATTAGTTCTATAATTTGTGTGGCAAGATCTATGTTTTTAGGTCAATTAGTTCTACAATTTGTGTAGCTAAGACCTATGTCTTGGTTCTATTAGTTCTATAATTTGTGTTGTTAAGACCCATGTCCTTGGTTCTATTAGTTCTATAATTTGTGTTGTTAAGACCCATGTCCTTGGTTCTATTAGTTCTATAATTTGTGTTGTTAAGACCCATGTCCTTGGTTCTATTAGTTCTATAATTTGTGTGGCTAAGATCAATGTTCCCGGTAATGTTAGTTCATTGAGGACTAAACTGTAGAGTGTAATTTTTCTCATATTTATATTATCTTTTAATATAATTATTACTTATTACATATTTCTCTGTTATGTGTAACACATTCATAGTTATACCTGGTAATACTACCTTCTTATTTGTGCTGTTGTGGTCCTCATATCCCCCCCCCCGATGTATCTGTAATTCTGGATATTAGATCTTGAATAGAAGATCTGAAACTTTCACAGACGGTTTGTAAGATCCATTATCATACAACAGGAAAATAATAGATGATGGCTTGCTTATATATATTAGAAACCATTAAAAACGCATCAAAAAACGTGATGTCCATTCACGCTTAAATATGTTTATGTGCGTGGGCGATTTTTACAACCCAGAACGCATGCAAGGGATGAAGTTCGTGATATCATTTTTGTGTGTTGATGTGATGTTTCTTTCGGATTTTTCGTACTTCAGGTGCAAAATAGAAAATAAATAAATTATAATTTTATTAAAAATCGATTAAGGTTGAAATTTAGCACACGCATAATTACATTTTCGGTGTGTAAACGGCATTATTTAGTTCTTTTGAAAGACGATATTTCTCATGCCTGGGCTGATGCTACAAGAGCAATGGAAGGTGTCTTGTATGCTTGTAAGTGGAATAATGACCAGAGTAGTTGCATGGCATTTCAATTGTGACCAGTCCACAATAGTAAGGCTGCAGTAACGATTCATGGTGACAGATACCACCGATGACAGCACCATTCCTGGTCAGTCTAGTGTAACAGCACTATCTCAGGATCGTCACATTGTACTGATGCATCAGCGCAACCGCTTCCAAACAGAAACCCAGAGAGCAGCTCATACACGTGACACTCGTGGGCTTATTAGCGCAAACTCCGAGCAAAGAAGACTTCACTCCTTTGGTTTGCAAAACAGAAGTCCTAAATTTTTTTAACATCTGTACTAGGTTCCACCACAACAATATATTGACGTAGGTCCAAAACAATATTTTTCGTCCAAGAACGGAATGGAGATCGACGATGTCATCATATGAAAGCAGGTTCAATGTTTTAATAGCTGATAGGAGAAATCAGGTCTGTACTTCGTCATGTAGAAAGATATCGTGATATGTGTAGAGTCCAGCATAACAGATGTGGAGAAGACAGCGTCTATTTTGAAGTGGGTCAGTGATGTCTCAAGAGTGCCTTTAAAATGCTTCTTCTGTCCTCCGACCCTGCGGGAGCCAGTCTGGAATTCTCCAATCTGGCTATTTAAAGTATATAAATAGTGACCAACCGAAAGCAAAACAATAATTAAAATACGTAAGTAATGGGGGCCTAATTAATTAATTTGGAAGGTTTTTATTGAAGACGATCATGGGCCAGCTCTCTTTGAAGCCACTTGTAACTTGAAACGCACCCACCAGCTTCCTGTCGATTAGTACATGGACCATACTGCCTTCATGAAGCTGGTGGACGATCTTAATAAGTTTATTAGGGCAGCCAAAGTTTACCATGAAATTTTCCACAATAGCCCATGTCTGTTGTCAATGTCAAAGGCTTTAGCTAAATCTATAAAAGTTATGTAGAGATTGCACTGTTCGTTTTGACATTTCTCCTGGAGTTGATTATATCGACTGTTTCGCGACCTTGAGTAAAGTAACCCTAACTTCCTGAGAGTAGACCTTGTTCTAAATGGTCATTTTGACAGTATGGCTATTCCTTGATGCTCTTGTAGGCCACAAAACACAGGCTTGGCTAGAGACTCACAATTACCAGAAAATGTATACAAATGAGTAGTAAACTTCTAGGAAATGAATTACCCAAAAATTTCTAACATGCAGTATATAAAATTGGAATTTTTAAAATTAGAAATAAAGAAAACACACACACACACACGTGTATATATATTACTATAAAATATTAAAATATATTAGAAAATGTAGAAAATAATATCACAAGAAAGGGTATTGTTAGTTTTACTTTAAATTTAGAATTGTATTATTTTGGGGAAATTGAATTCAAAAATTAAAATCAAGAATTACTATGAAGGAACCAAATGTATTACTAGAAATTAAGGCAAATAATTTCTATAAAATTAGCAAAATATAATCAGAAAATGTTTTGAAAAATTCGAAAAAGAGCATTGTTGCGATGGTGATTCAAATGACAGCCTTAAACATGTAATAGAAATATGAATAGCCATACTTGTCTTGTAACTTACAATTATTGTTGCTAATGATCCTCAATTGTTTTCTGAGTTTTCTATCGTGGTGTAGACAATCAAAATTGACTTTATAATTGTAGATTAATGGTGACCGCTTCTCTATTGTTATACACCAAATAGGATAACTTTGTTATATTTTTATTGGTTTGTGTATTGATGTGATTTATATAAATTCGTAGGCGAATGAATATTCAAGTATGCCGATGCATGAATAACAATTCAGCAATTATATTGCTGGAATAGGAAGTATAAAAAATACGTAAGTTATGTGACAGATTTCTCACGACCGAGTCATTTCGTGATTTATGTCACAGACTGCTCACGACCGAGTCATATCGTGAGTTCTGTCACAGATTTCTCACGACCGATTTATCACCGTGATCAATGTGACCGGCTGCCCAACAGGGCCGGCCCTAACAATTGGGGGCCCAATGCGAAACGGATTGCGCGGAGCCCAGTCTGGGTAGAGAAGAGGATAATAAAATAAATTCTAATATGAATTTATGGGCCTATGAAGTGCGGGACCCACTGCGGCCGCATAGGATGCAATGGCCTAAGACCGGCCCTGCTGCCCAAGACAGAGTCAGACCGTGAGTTATATGACCGACTGCTCAAGACCGAGTCACACCGTGAGTTATGTGACCGACTGCTCAAGACCGAGTCATGTACACCGAGCAGTTACACCATAATCGTGTGCAGCCATTGAACAGAAAACCGCGGATTGACTGTTATTGACATCGCTGCAGATTTAGATATGTCAAGTTCAAACATACAACAACTTTATTGCTGCATTTTTAGACATGTCAAGTTCAAACATACAACAAATTTATTGCTGCAGTTTTAGACATGTCAAGTTCAAACATACAACTTTATTAACGTGCTGTAGTACCGCAACGTATCTGCAAGATGAATGCTATATCTTGCTTTAGAATTGAACAACGATCTTTTGATGCATATCAAGAACTTATATTCCCACTTCGACCACTGCAATCGCCGAATATCTCAACTTTCCTGGACTTACCACATCCTTCGTCTTGTTAGACTAGCCCGAAGTGATCCTACCTGTGTGATTGATTGACATACATTCAGAGGAACAACTTTCAGGTTCGACGAAGATGTATGGCCGGTGTTTTATTAGTGATTGAAACACACGACAAAGATAACTATTTAATATTTATAGTAATACAATCACTTTATGGGCGCTGGAGGACATGTACCATACGCAAGGGTGACTACGTAGAAAAATGATACAGTTGTGTTTACTTTTCTAGAATCCACCCATAAACTCATAATCCGCCAAAGTTGTAAGTGTACTACATTGGATGGTTCAACAGAAATCCTTCAGGCTACATTGGATGCTTCAACAGAAGTCCTTCAGACCACATTGGATGCTTCAACAGAAGTCCTTCAGACCAAATTCAACAGAGTCCTTCAGACTACATTGGATGCTTCAACAGACAAGAGTCCTTCAGTGATTTCTATTTCACCAATGTCGATGAGTGGAAAAATCTTGACATTTCAAGTTATTAAAATTATCTGCCCAGGATTTCATTTATCTCCTTTGCTTCTTCCTCATTCAACTGTACCCCGATATATCGTTTTTGAGAGGCAATCACTACGGCACACATGTCCAATCTATGTACAGTTTTGTCGTTGTACTATTGAAACTTGTGATCAAAACACGCATTGGGATATATATATATATATATATATATATATATATATATATATATATATATATATATATATATATATATATATATATATATATATATATATATATATATATATATATATAATATATTAACCCCCCCCCCGAAAATATATTCAAGTATTTCATTTGCCTACCCTCGAATATAAAGAATATGTATTACTTGTATACATTAATACTTTTTATTAAGCAAGTCCAGTACTCTTGATAGATGTTTCTGTATTTGAAAACTCCACAATATTCACCTACAGCATTCTGTGAATTTACTTAGAGAGGACTCTCCGACGAAAGCTAATTCAAGTATTACATGAATACATTAATATACGTATGACCATGAATACTGGAGAAAACAATTATCATTGGGAACTAGGAACGATATTTTAAAAAAATGCTAAAATATTTTACCAGATCGTTTTAGAAATTAAGTTTTGATTATGTGAGAATTCAAAAAATGAAAATGTGCAAATGAAATCCCCCAAAAATGTGGATAATAGTTCTATATGAAGATACTACATTTTTAGTGTCAAGAAAGGTAACAGACCTCTAAGACTTCTGTCATGTTAATCTGCACTTGTATCCAGGTATATAGAGTTTTGAACTCTAACTGTGTTACTTTAAATATTGTGGTATTCAGTCCCTCAGCGGCCTGTCTCCATCTGGATGAGCCCACAAGTTTATTTCTGCAATGGTAGTTATCGCTTATACTGTTATATCCCATACTGTATTATGGTAGTGAAGCATGGACAATTGACAATATTGCAAGGTAATATCTGGAGACAAAAGAGATGTGGTTATATAGAAGAATGATGAAAATATCATGGGCAGTCAAAAAGAGTAATGCTATAATTCTACAACTGGTCAACTCAAAAAGAGAACGTATTAACTTTATTAGAAGACGACAATTACAGTTTCTGGGTTATGTTATGAGAAGTGGTGGGTGGAGAACATCGTTACAACTGAAAAGATAGAGGGTAAGAGAGACAGAGGAAGACAACGCGAGAAAATGTTGGATGGCATGAAAGCCTGACATGATGCAGAATCATCAGAAACTATATTTAAATGTATAGCAGACAGAGGATTGTGGAGAGACATGATCGCATACGCCGGAATGCATGTTACCAATGAATGAATGAATGAATGAAGTTATTTCTTAATTTACGTGTGCCTGAGCGTTAAACACAAGAATGCATGCATAGTCTCAACATTCATGTTGTTGAAAGTTAAGTATACGAGATCATATATACATGTTCTATATAACGAGTTTTAATTCTAAGTTCATATATACATGTTCTATATAACGAGTTTTAATTCTAAGTTCATATATACATGTTCTATATAACGAGTTTTAATTCTAAGTTCATATATACATGTTCTATATAACGAGTTTTAATTCTAAGTTCATATATACATGTTCTATATAACGAGTTTTAATTCTAAGTTCATATATACATGTTCTATATAACGAGTTTTAATTCTAAGTTCATATATACATGTTCTATATAACGAGTTTTAATTCTAAGTTCATTTGAAGTCCCATAGTAGAACTAAGATTTGTAATTATAATAATTTAATTACTGTAAATCGCAAGAAATAATGTACACATTCTAAAATGATAAAACAAAACAAAAACGTATTTTATTTATTCTCAAATAAGCTCCATTTTCAAAAGACCATAGACTGTTAGCATGAAATATTAAAAGATAATCAACATTGGCTTAACGCTAGCAGAATTATGACAATTGTCATGATTTATATACATTAAAATTCTGTAACCATCCAAAAACACTGACTATATGAACTGATGTTTCTCATTCCACCCCCTTACCATTTAACATTGCCTCCCATTGTTTTACTCTCCAAATTATGATTGTCTTTCATATTCTGTAGAATTATATTTCTACGTACAATCATTGTTTCACAGGCACTTGCTACTTTCATTATATAATATTTCACTTACTGATAACTGATTTAAACAAAATTATGATGTACAACTGGCAAACCATATTGAATAAACTGGAAACTGGTTATTATGACTATGTAATAGACTAATCCGAATTCAAAGCATTTAGTAGAATCTATCTACCACGGTAAAGAGTAGAGAGACAACAACTATGGAAAACACTATCACTATACGGAATACCTGAATATTTAATCAATATATGCAGGGGCATTTATGCTAATAGCGAATGTGAAGTAAGAACAAATGCAGGAGTATCCAATAAGTTCCAAATTCAATCAGGAGTTCGCCTTGGGCGTGTCCTATCCCCTCTACTTTTTATAACATATCGACTACATTTGTAAAATAATAAGTACCAACGAAGAAGATAACATAAACGACAAATTGAACGAATTACTCTTTGTAGACGACCAAGTACTAATAGCGACATCAGAAGAACAATTGCAAGACCATATGAACAGACTCCATGCAACATGCCAAAAATTCAACATGAAGAGTAATATTGAAAAGGCAGAAATATTGGCAATAGCAAAGAAACAAAGAAACATCACTATCTTCATCGATAATAAACACCTTAAACAGGCAAATGAGTTCACTTACTTAGGAAGCATTGTATCAAGTGAAGGGAAAAACAGTAAAGAGATACGAAATAGATGCAATATAACAAACCAGATCCTAGGATAGATGACACGTATTTTAAAAACCAAAAATGTAAACATTACACTAAAGTTGCATTATACAAGACTATTATTATTTCACCACTGTGCTGCCAGTGCTAAACCTGGACAATGACAGCACAAGACAAAAGAAAAATAGTGACATCAGAAGTGACATGTCTATCAAGAATACTCGGAGTGTCATTAAGATATAGAATTATAAACGAAAACTTCAGACACATAACCAAAACTAAGGTTACCATAATTGACAGATGGAAAAAGAGGACACGCAAAATTTTCATCAAATATGACCAACATTAAGTGTTGTACAAATAAAATTAAAGTTACACTATATAAAATATTGTTTTTATTTTATTATAAACTTGAATTAACTGAGTTGCACCACACTAGCTGACTGAAAAGAAACAGTAAGTTAGTAACTAAATTACTGAAGTTTACCAAACAGTAGTGAAAGTATCTCATTCTGAGTCATTATCATCAAAATCGTCCGAAGTTGAGGAAATTGACATTGGGATCATATATTGCACCTGTGGCTGAGCCCAAGCGTATTTCTCCGAAGAAGTGATGGCCTTCAACAAGTTAGGCTGGCTGCTGAGATATGTGTTAAATTCTTTGCAGGACATATGCTTCAAGTTATGCTGCACAAACAGAATTCCTGTGACAGATTCAATGAGCAACTTACTTCTTTCCCTTGTCCATTGACTTTGCATCAGAGAAAACACTCGTTCAAATATTCAGCTTCCAGTCATATCGTCCTGCACGAAAACCTGGTTAGTTGGTCTTCAGTGCGTCTGTAAACAAACACTTCCGTTTCGGCATTTTTAAAATCTTATTTTTTAAATTTAAGTTAAATCTTCAATTCACAAATTTATTAATTAATAATTATCACTAACTAGCTCCCGTTACCGATTGCTATGCGAAATGCGCTATGTTTACGAACAATTGAAAATGGCTAACGGAACCGGAAGTTCTGATGACCAAAGTTAACATTGAGCTAAGTGTAGGTGGCGCGCCGTAGTTTATTTCACGATACATAATAGATTAAAGTATATAGCACAGAAAAGTAAGTAATAAAGTATCGATTGATCGGGGACGGACGGACGGTCCGGGACGGAGAAAAACCCCCCAAAACCATTTTTCCTGAAAGCCGCCCGGAATCCCGGACAGGCGCATAAAAAGGACGTGTCAGGGGAGACCCGGACGCATGGTAGCACTACCAAAACAATACCAGTATTGGAACACATCAAAAGACAACAGGTCAAGGGGTTTTCACACGCTTCCAGACTACCAAAAGATAGCATGCCACAACTGGTCATGACACATAAACATCACGGCTAAAAAGCCAGAGGCAGACCATGTAAAAGATGGATCACAGAAATCAAAGAAGCTATAGGAACAAGCTTACAATCAGCACATAAGAAGGCCATCTCCAGAGAACTCTTCCATCCCTGACGCCCCAAGGCAAACAAGGGTCAAAACGTATAGATAGATAGATCTAACACGGTGAACATCAAAACTCTTAGAAGCTTCCAACCAAGGTGAACATCAAAATTATACTAATATCAAAATTATACTAATAACTTTTCTTATTATCTGAGAGCAATTTAATCTCAGGTCACGGGTCAATTCAAGATGGCGGATGCAAACACAAGGAACAACATCTTTGGAATACTGCGTGCGTGACAAAGGTTCTAATTGCTGAATAGTTAATTGATTATTAGTAACACTGTTTGGTTTCCAGTAGAATGTGACAAACAATAACGTAAAATCGATGTCATCGATCACATGGGATCAAAAATTGATGGATGAATTATGATAAAGACGTTTTGCAATTTAACAAGTGGCCAAGGAGCATGCCACTATAAAATATGAAATAGACAAGGAAGCATTAAAATTACACACGTCTGCCTGCCTGGTCAGGTTTTATTGAGAAAGTGTCTTGCTCATTTACACAAACCTCTTCTCGTCAATATTAATTATTTTCAAGGGAAAGGAAATGTCAATACGCTTAGAAATAAGCAGAACTGCAGGAGATGCCTGCAGATTGTAAAACACACAGTCGACTGCCTTAGTGTCTCCTCTCCAAATTTTCTGTAGGGGCTCACTCCCTTAGCCTAAGGCACTTGCATGATAACCCGTATAGTAGGAACAAGAGAGTTACTTACATGTCCACACAAATCGTAACTTTTAATCAGAAAAGGATGAAAATATACATGTGATCCAAAGCCATGCTGAAGTTGAATGTGTCAGACAGAAAGGAAAAGATATCGCAGCAATGCTGTAAATAAGGACCAATGCATTATGTTCTTCGAATTATATCACGGTAATCTGCAGGAGTTCGAGAACGAACGCAAAAGAAAAAGTGCATTTAAGCTATCAATGTTTATGTTTTTGATATATCACATCATGCGAACAAACAAATTTGATCCTTGTGCTGCGAAAAAATATCAGTTTCGGCGATATGTTGGAACAATAAAGTTGAATTTACCCATGAAAATTATCACAGTTTCAGCGATATGTTGGAACAATAAGTTGAATTTACCCATGAAAAATATCACAGCTTCAGCGATATGTTGGAACAATAAGTTGAATTTGGTCATGTGACGTATTCCTTCCAGAACGTTGTCTTCCCAATGAACTCTCTGAACCTCTCTCTGTCTTGGGCGATGTAACTTGCATTTTCTAGCGATAAATTCATATTATCTTTAATGTCGTCAGTCCATCGTCTTCTTGGTCTGCCCCTTCTCCTCTTCCCAGGTACTCTTCCCTCCATTATTTGTCTTTCTAAACAGTTATGTCTCTTTATATGACCAAACAGGCTAGTTTTCTTTTTGTTATTGTGTTTAGTAACCAACACTCTGGAATATTCAGTGTGTTTATAATATCTGAGTTTCTGATTTTATCCTTCCATGATATTCTAAGTATCTTTCTGTAGCATTTCAGCTCGAAGGCGTTGATCTTCTTTGCCGCTGTTTTACTTAGAGTCCATGTTTCACAGCCGTATGTTGCAACCGGAAAAATAAAAGTTCGTAACATTAGCACTTTCGTTTCTATTTTGTTGTTTTTCCATATGTTTTTCAGCCGTGTTATTTTGCAATATGCCATTGCCAATCTCTTCCTTATTTCTGCCATGCAGTCTCCTGCACCGTTGATGTTTGCTCCTAAGTATTCAAATTTATCCACACATTCTATCTCGGTATTGTCTATTCTGATTTTTGGTTGTTGTGTTGTTATATCTGTTGACATGATTTTTGTTTTCTGCGTGTTTAAATACAAATTTTGTGCTTCGCTATATTTCTTTGTGTTCTTGATTAGTTGTTCCAATCCCTTTATATCGTTTGAAAGAAGTACAAGTTGAATTTACGCATGAAAAATATCACAGCTTCAGCGATATGATGGAACAATAAGTTGAATTTACCCATGAAAAATATCACAGCTTCAGCGATATGTTGGAACAATAAGTTGAATTTACCCATGAAAAATATCACAGCTTCAGCGATATGATGGAACAATAAGTTGAATTTACCCATGAAAAATATCACAGCTTCAGCGATATGATGGAACAATAAGTTGAATTTACCCATGAAAAATATCACAGCTTCAGCGATATGTTGGAACAATAAGTTGAATTTACCCATGAAAAATATCACAGCTTCAGCGATATGTTGGAACAATAAGTTGAATAAAATGAAATTTACCCATGAAAATATACGATTTTTATTAAATTTCATTTAATCTTTAGCAACCTATTTTTCTAAGGAGATGAGGTTGAACCCTACCAATGATCACATTTCCGTATCTACAGTATCTTATCCAGAAAATTATATGTGTGACTATATCATTTTATTCTATCAAACAGGTAATTCCCTACATCTAACTCATGATGATGAAATAATCCATTTAGCTGTGAGCAGGTAGCTCTTGACAAACTCAGGGCATTTCTGACAAAAGCACAGGGTCTTCTCAGTTGTGTAACTAATGACATCCGAACTAAAATAATGGTCTCCAGTGCATGAATGTATGAGCAGAGTTCATGAATGTATGTTTAGTTCCCGAGGAGAGACATTCCAGTGTGCCAGTATCGCACGATTACCACGTCCTGCTAGGATCACAGCACACACTTCGGGGCAGCTATGTCATCCGTCATAGAAAGATCTACCTGCTTGCATGTGTGTTTATATGTGATGACCTATTCGCAGCAATGGCAAATCTAACATTTTCCATCACCTTTGAGTCTGAATATTTTACAATCATTTATCACCTGCGCCATGTGTCAACATATTGTGCTTGTTTTGTTCACTATTTACGATATCTTTATTGTGTAAATCTTCTCTTGATACATCTATATATCTGCCTGTTTGTCTGAATGTTTAGTTGTTTGTGTTTTTTAAAGCGATTGTTCTCAAACTACCACTTGATCATTCTTGTAATATGACAACAATTCTGCTAGATGTCCACATCAGTGTGAAAATCAAGGCCTGGAGTTCTATTTCTGTGAAAATCAAGGCCTGGAGTTCTATTTCTGTGAAAATCAAGGCCTGGAGTTCTACTTCTGTAGGGTCATTGTCTTCTTTCCTGATATATTGTAGGAAGTGATTAAAGGAAGATAGTGGATAGGCTGACAACCGGTCAGCGAATAGAGATCCCACACATGCAGTGAGATAATAATCAATAATAATCTTGTTTTTAAAAAAAACACCTAGAATTACTACTTTTATACTGCATGCTCTTTCGTGGAATGTTATTTTACATTATAATTATCATCTTATACCTGTCATAAAATCAGAAACTCAGATATTATAAACACACTGAATATTCCAGAGTGTTGGTTACTAAACACAATAACAAAAAGAAAACTACGTCTGTTTGGTCATATAAAGAGACATAACTGTTTAGAAAGACAAATAATGGAGGGAAGAGTACCTGTGTAGAGGAGAAGGGGCAGACCAAGAAGACGATGGACTGACGACATTAAAGATAATATGAATACATCGCTAGAAAATGCAAGCCACATCGCCCAAGACAGAGAGAGGTTCTGAGAGTTCATTGGGAAGACAACGTTCTGGAAGGAATACGTCACATGACACACACATACGTCACATGACACACACATACGTCACATACCTGTCTGGGTTTGGACTGTTTCCCTGATCTATAGTGTGAGATATTGTATCATAACGTCCTATTTCCACTGGGTATCGGTGCAATATATATCCATATTTCACTATTCTGAAAAAAAAATTCATATCAGTTAACATACAAGTATATGATAACAGCTGTATATGTACTTAAATATTGCTTTCTGCAGGTAATGGAACACATTACTGATTATATTGTCTGAATACTGGCATTTTCCATGATCTTTTTCTGTTCTTTTTGCTACTTTTATTATAACTTTCGTATTTCTCCAATTATTATCAAATTATATTATGTTGTTGCCGTCGTCATTTCTTTTCGTATTTCTGCTATTGTCATTCATTTATGATCGTCTCACTGCTATTGTCATCGATTTATGATGATCTTACTGCTAGTGTCATACATTTAATTTTGTGTTATTGATATGATACCTTTAGGATTACATCATATTTTTGTGACTCGTGTCCCTTTCAATCACATATTAAAGATCATTACGTTTGTACAAACACATCAAGGCAAGAGGGAGGTAAATTGTCATAACGAGTTCAGAGATTTATCGCATTTTGTGATTAGAGGATTCAATGATGTTTATCTTCCGAATAAGGATAACTGAAATAAAAGTTGAATATACAATATTTTGAAATTATTAAAAGACCGCGTTAAAGACACTACTTGAAGGTAGACATGCAAGCAAGAGATAGGAAGAGATATGACTGGTAAAGTTTGTCAAAGACAGATGTTTCGAGCCATTAAAGAAAATGAAATGACGACATAACGCATTTCCGTTCTTTTGACAACGTCCTCCTAGAAAAATCTAGTAGGAACATCCTGCTACAAGAGAGATCCGATGGGAAATCTAGTAGGAACATCCTGCTACAAGAGAGATCCGATGGGAAATCTAGTAGGAACATCCTGCTACAAGAGAAATCCGATGGGAAATCTAGTAGGAACATCGTGCTACAAGTGAGATCCGATGGGAAATCTAGTAAGAACATCGTGCTACAAGAGAGATCCGATGGGAAATCTAGTAGGAACATCTTGCTACAAGAGAGATCCGATGGGAAATCTAGTAGGAACATCTTGCTACAAGAGAGATCCGATGGGAAATCTAGTAGGAACATCGTGCTACAAGTGAGATCCGATGGGAAATCTAGTAGGAACATCGTGCTACAAGTGAGATCCGATGGGAAATCTAGTAGGAACATCGTGCTACAAGTGAGATCCGATGGGAAATCTAGTAAGAACATCGTGCTACAAGAGAGATCCGATGGGAAATCTAGTAGGAACATCTTGCTACAAGAGAGATCCGATGGGAAATCTAGTAGGAACATCGTGCTAAAAGAGAGATCCGATGGGAAATCTAGTAAGGAACATCTTGCTACAAGAGAAATCCGATTGGAAATCTAGTAGGAACATCGTGCTACAAGTGAGATCCGATGGGAAATCTAGTAGGAACATCGTGCTACAAGTGAGATCCGATGGGAAATCTAGTAGGAACATCTTGCTACAAGAGAAATCCGATGGGAAATCTAGTAGGAACATCGTGCTACAAGTGAGATCCGATGGGAAATCTAGTAAGAACATCGTGCTACAAGTGAGATCCGATGGGAAATCTAGTAAGAACATCGTGCTACAAGAGAGATCCGATGGGAAATCTAGTAAGAACATCGTGCTACAAGACAGATCCGATGGAAGTTTGAGAATGATCGCTACAACGACAAAGTGGAAGGGAAGCATTACGAGATGGATATAATACAGTCCAGCAGAGTGCACCAAAAGACAAAAGACAATGCATTGGAGGTTCGTTGCCATCAACATTCGTTTCGGAGACGGCATTTGATGCCGATGATCTTGAGGACGATCACCTATTTCATCGGTAATAAAACCGTGTCATCTATACACGCCCGTAGATAGGTGGGTGGGGTTGGGGAGTTGAACTCTCCCCCTCCTCGCTTTGCAAATCGAAACATGACATACTACTAGGAAAGTTGGAAAGTGACCAAAATGTGGTAAAAAACAATTAGAAATGTTTCACAAATCACGTCCTCAAATGTTTCATCTACTGCACAAGAAATCACACGGATGACCTTTTCTTTTTAAGGCAAACTCCCCTTCCCCTTTGAAGTGAACATACTAATGGTCATGTGTCTATATAGACTATAAACCATGGAGTTGGGGGAAGTTCAGTTTTTATCATTATAAACTACAACCACCTATATAATTTAAAAAAAAAAAGACAGCTTACTACGTGTGAAATGAGATATCGTAGAAAAGGGAAACAAATCAAGAAGAGATCATTTATGAAATGAGGAGATTACAAGAACTGTTGAAACAATTACAGTGATCAAATATATTGAAAAACAGAGATTGAAATGGATCAGTCACCTAATGAGAATGAATCCTTAATGGCCAGCGGGAAGAGCTTACAACATGAGAATGGATACAGCAAGATACATAGGAAGACCAAGAAGAAGGTGGATTGAAGGAGTAACCAACACTATGACACTGCGCAGTTTTACTGCATATCAAGCGACCAAGCGTACAATGGCTCGAAAACCGATGTAATTCAATCCTCCGATGCCGCACAGAATAAGCAGAGATAGATATATAGATAGAGCTACAAACAGTACAGTAGGGAGAAGTTCAGATCTTGTCTATATCAACTACAAACAATACAGTGGAGGAAAGTTTAGATTATGTCTATATCAACTACAAAACAAAAAAAGTAGAGAGAAGTTTGGATTCTGTCTATATCAACTACAAACAATACATTATGGAGAAGTTTAGATCTTGTGTATATCAACTACAAACAATACATTAAGGAGAAGTTTAGATCTTGTGCATATCAACAACAAACAATACATTAAGGAGAAGTTTAGATCTTGTGCATATCAACTACAAACAATACATTAAGGAGAAGTTTAGATCTTGTGTATATCAACTACAAACAATACATTATGGAGAAGTTTAGATCTTGTGCTTATCAACTACAAACAATACATTAAGGAGAAGTTTAGATCTTGTGCATATCAACTACAAACAATACATTAAGGAGAAGTTTAGATCTTGTGTATATCAACTACAAACAATACAGTAGAGAGAAGTTTAGATTTTCTGTTAAAAAGCACATGTTAGATGTGCGTTAATCTTCAAGATTTGGTGATTTGGCGAGGGCGGTGGGTGGGTTGCAGGGGATGAAACATTTTGTTATGAAATATACTTTTATTAATACGAAACACTAGAATATTTGATTAAGTTCAGAACTTACTATCTTAGATAATAATTTCCGCCGAAGACGGATGTGTCGGGCCATTGGCGCAAATAAAACGGCGACACAACGCATTTTCATTCTTTGGACTGCATCCTGCTGGAAATCTAGTAGTACTGCTACAGAAGAGATCCAGCAGGAGTTTGAGAATGAACGCTGTAGAAGAGGAAGATAATAATTGGTGTCACGGCTCAAATAATTCTGTTACATGGTTGGTTGGTTGGTTGCTAATCAGATTTGTTAGTCTATAGGCTAATGGAAAAATCAACTTGGAAATTGTGGAAGATTGTTTTGCAATTAGCGAACAGGTCATATATATGTACAACCAATGTACCAGGATCAATTTTCTCCGCAGGCAGTTACCCGTACTGTTCATCCGCGGTAGGATATTGTTAAGTCACTCTCCCGCAGACTAGCAGACACATGGTTACGAGTCACTAGTTGTTCGTGGTTTAGTAAAAGATTGCTTCCATGATTAAACTAGCCACAGGGAAGTAGGGTATCAAGGCACATGCTCTACGAAGATAGAGGAATGGGGCATCGCTATAGAAGTAGTGTGGTACTCGATGCTAGTTAAGCGGTTTATAGTCAACCTTTGACTAGACAGCTCTGTAATTATGGGATAACATGTGTAATGATGCTGGACTCAGCTTACATTTACCGTTCTGAAAGCAATGGCAAAGTATTGAAAACAAATATTACCTAGAATATCGATACAACCAGAAAAATACCGGATTGATTACTACTTTACTACTGATTATAATTTGTTCCCGTTTTACGCTAATTATTTGTCCCTGTTCAGATCCCAGATCAAATCCTCTTTACCATTGTCACTTAATTATATGACCAAACAGTTTGTTACTTCCCTTCTCGTTGACTACTAAAGAAAAACCCAGGGCTTACGAACCTTTCTCTCAAGTCGTCGTCCTCTCCTCCCCAGCCAAAATACAGATTCGAGCAGCCGTTGATATTCCTAAATTGTTCTCTTGTGAAAGCCACAACACCTCCAAAATAAGTTTTGTATGGTAACCTGTAGATTGAAAAATATATACATTCGTAAAATTGACAACTCCTTAATTATAGTCCATGCTGTTTGGCGTTGGTTATATCTTTCCACAGTCTTCTGTATCGTGTGCTGCCAATCATTTCCAATACCGCTGTTCTCTCATGCAACAATACTGGGCATATTATCTCTATGCCTCTAGCAATTCAACCAGCAGTGTTCTATTCTTCACTTTTTGATGTTTTCAAAAATGTAGACTGTCTTCTTCTCAAATGGGCAAGCAACTCTCTTTTTGATTCGCTTCTTTCAAATATCGTCATTACACTTTATCTCTATCTTTGGTGTCAATAATATTCTTCTATAAAACCACATTTTGCTGTCTATATATATTTTTCTTTACGCTGTTGATTTTCCAAGATCACTTCCATACATCAAAGTTGATTTTATATAACTTATAAGAAATTTCGTTCTCACCTCAATTGATACATATATGTTACATATAATGTTATATACTAAAAGTTACACTAAAAAAATACATTTACATAATTTGCATGAGAGAAGACAAACATAACAGAAGACGCAAGTTAGCTCGAACGTACTGAAAAAAAAGCAGCAGCAATAAAATAAGGCTTCCCACTTCAATTGTGTAGGAGAGGAAATACTATTTAGCAAGTATAACGCTGATTATCATACATTTCCCAGTTATAACATACGGCTGCGAGACGTGGACAGCAATTAGAACAACGACAAAAACGAATATTGGTATTCGAACTGAAATGTTATAGGACAATATTAAGAATTTCCTGGACAAAAAAGATATGGAATAGTGAGGTTTTGAGTACGCAGAATATAGAGGAAGGATGGCTGGTGAATACAATTTTACATAGATAATTGAAATATTTCGGACATATAAAAAGACACAATGGCATTGAAAGAAGCATATTAGAGTGCAGAATTCCGGGAATTAGAAGAACAGGTAGATAGAGAAGGAGATTGCAGATGATATAAAAGATTGTACGAAGGTATCGCTGGAGGAGGAAGTAGATTGGCACAGGATAGAGTACAGTTTAGTACATCAATTGCAAAGACATCGTTCTCGAAAGAATGTCACATGATGACGATTCAATTAGTTTTTTCTGATTCCATACTAATTAGTTAATATTTTATAATTATTATGTTATATTAATGAAATAAGTAAATACATGTTTTACAATTATTATGTTATATTAATGAAGTAAGTAAATACATGTATTATTTTGATTGCAAAAGCGCTACATAAAGATAAATATATTGGTATAGTTCTTAGGATGATGTATCTACAGGTGACAGGTTGTCAGCCCATCTAACAACTGTCCTAAGTGGCAACCGTGACCCAGACTACTAGTTCATGGTGCACAGAATATCATCTCAATCTTCTTTCTAGACATGTTGCAAGGATACAAAGCCAGTGGCTGACCATATAATAGATTGACCACAAAATAAAAGGAGCCAGAATATACAACTCGGAGGTCATGGTGGCTAGATTACCAAAACTGCGACCTCCACTATATTTGATGGTTAAAGGCTCTGATACAACTAAATTGGATCCGCGGTTGAAAATTGTGTACCTCACCATAAAATAAACTATTACTTAATCAAAGGGAGCGCCGGAATAAATAAATATATGAAAAAAAGACTGTCTACATAACACTTCCACAAATGAAATTGCAAGGCACAAAGACTGTCTACATAACACTTTCACAAATGAAATTGCAAGGCACAAAGGCTCTCTGCATAACTCTTCTATAATTGAATCTCCAAGGCACAAAGACTGTCAACATAATTCTTCTACACTTGAATCTCCAAGGCACAAAGACTGTCTACATAACTCTGCTACACTTGAAACTCCAAGACACAAAGACGGTCTCGTCATCTTCAAGTGCCTTGCCGAATGGCGTTGTTGATCATATCTCTCCATGTACATCGATCTCCCATATATGTCATCATCACTGTTGGTGTCGTCAACGAAGCCATTTAGTCAAACTGTCAAATATCTTTTCTCTGGGTCTTCCCTTTGATCTTTTCCCTTCTAGCTTTCCTGTTGTCACTATATTATCAATGCCTCCTCTTCTCATCATGTGCCTAATAAATGTTGACTGTCTTTTTCTTATATTATCAATAATGCATCTTTTCACATCCATCCTTCTAAGACATTCTTCATTAGTACTTTTTGATGTGCAAGGAATGCGTAACTTTCTTAAACATGCATCAACATGCACAAAGACTGTCTATATAACTCTACTACACTTGAAACTCTAAGGCACAAAGTGTCTACATAGCTCTACTACACTTGAAACTCTAAGGTACAAAGACTGTCTACATAACTCTACTACACTTAAAACCCTAAGGTACAAAGTGTCTACATAACTCTACTACGCTTGAAACTCTAAAAAACAAAGTGTCTACATAACTCTACTGCACTTGAAACTCTAAGGCACAAGGTGTCTACATAACTCTACTACACTTGAAACTCTAAGGCACAAAGTGTCTACATAACTCTACTACACTTGAAACTCTAAGGCACAAAGACTGTCTACATAACTCTACTACACTTTAAACTCTAAGGCACAAAAACTGTCTACATAACTCTACTACACTTGAAACTCTAAGGCACAAAGTGTCTACATAACTCTGCTACACTTGAAACTCTAAGGTATTAAGACTGTCTACATAACTCTATATATATGGCGCATCAAGGCACAAATACTGTCTACATAACTCTACTACACTTGAAACTCTAAGGCACAAAGACTGTCTACATAACTCTACTACACTTGAAACTCCAAGGCACAAAGACTGTCTACATAACTCTACTACACTTGAAACTCTAAGGCACAAATACTGTCTACATAACTCTACTACACTTGAAACTCCAAGGCACAAAGACTGTCTACATAACTCTACTACACTTTAAACTCTAAGGCACAAAAACTGTCTACATAACTCTACTACACTTGAAACTCTAAGGCACAAAGTGTCTACATAACTCTGCTACACTTGAAACTCTAAGGTATTAAGACTGTCTACATAACTCTATATATATGGCGCATCAAGGCACAAATACTGTCTACATAACTCTACTACACTTGAAACTCTAAGGCACAAAGACTGTCTACATAACTCTACTACACTTGAAACTCCAAGGCACAAAGACTGTCTACATAACTCTACTACACTTGAAACTCTAAGGCACAAATACTGTCTACATAACTCTACTACACTTGAAACTCCAAGGCACAAAGACTGTCTACATAACTCTACTACACTTGAAACTCTAAGGCACAAAGACTGTCTACATAACTCTACTACACTTGAAACTCCAAGGTACAAAGACTGTCTACATAACTCTTCTATATATGGCGCTACAAGGCACAAATACTGTCTACATAACTCTACTACACTTGAAACTCTAAGGCACAAAGACTGTCTACATAACTTTACTACACTTGAAACTCCAAGGCACAAATACTGTCTACATAACCATACTACACTTGAAACTCCAAGGCACAAAGACTGTCTACATAACTCTACTACACTTGAAACTCCAAGGCACAAAGACTGTCTACATAACTCTACTACACTTGAAACTCTAAGGTACAAAGACTGTCTACATAACTCTACTACACTTGAAACTCCAAGGCACAAAGACTGTCTACATAACTTTTCTGTATATGAAGCTACATGGCACAAAGGGAAAAACGTGAAGAAAAGATAATTTTTTTAAGCGTTGAATATAAATCGTAGATATTAAGTATTAGGTCTGTTGATTCTTCGACCACCGGACAAATCCATAGGTGCTCAGATGTCCGCTTCATCAAATCTCTCAGGGTCAGTGGCGTATGCTAAGCATAAGCAAGGCAAGCATTGCATGCCTTCAAGAGTTGCGAAAATGATAAACCAGTCAGTGATCTATCCCCCATCCAAACTTAGCCCTTGCAGCATTGCTCAAAAATATATTTTAAAATATTTTTCTCACAAATCTGAATTTTTCCGAAAATTAGTGCTGGCAACACATATGAAAGTATAGTGGCCGCACTGAAGCAATTTTGTTTTTGCTTTCGTTAAAATAGTCCCTTTACATATAAGCGCAGTGATATACTGTGTGTTTTTTTATAACCTTGTCTCCAGAGTAAGCTTGCGATGAAAAAAAAATTAATACATTTTATGATTCAATCACTATTATAACAATTTAGCACTGGCACATAATAAATTGATTGATGAACATTTATTTACTGGTGTGAAACAGTGCAATTTCTATGTTCTAGTACTTTTATTTGAATGTTAAACTAATGATAACAATGCAAGCAATTATAATCTTGATTGCATACACACACACTTGTTTAGTAAGCCATTTCCGGTAACTTTTGGTACACGTCACGTGATCTTACTCAACACACACGCACATTTACACAGCGATGTGGTTTCAATTTCAATTTGTTATTATGGCTGATTCTATTAATGATGTTGTTGTAGATTTATTTGAGCGACCGTTTCAATCGCGAACATTTAATGAAAAATTGGACTTGGTAAAAATGGGCAGACCGATTCCTGCGTTAAGCAGTTTGAAACGAGAAGGAACAAAATGTGTCCGTTCATTTAACAATGATTTATATAAGAAAGTCGTTTGGCTTTGTGGTTCGGAATCATTATGTAAGTTATTTTAATATTGACAATTCCTGCATCGTCGTCTTCAGTGGAACGTTCGTTTTCTGCATTAAAACGCATTAAAAATGTCATAAGGAACTCGCAGGGGCAATGTCGTCTTTCTGCTCTATCAATGATGTCAATTGAAAAAGACCTTCTTGTAGAGATGAAAGGCAATGATGACTTTTATAACAAAGTAACAGAGGACTTTAGCAGAAAGAGCCGCAGAATAGAACTGAACTTCAAATAACTGGGTGAGTAGAAAATTATCATTTTTTAAAAGTTGCATGCTCTCTTTCACACCCCAGGATACGCCACTGCTCAGGGTATAACGGCTGATGGAAATCGCCGGTATACAATCAATCAGTGATACTTTTGAAATCTTTTCTAAATTATTGTATGTGCGCATGCGACATTTTGGATAATTTCTAACTAAGAACAATACACATTTAAAATTAATTATTAACAGATGGATATACTAAAAATTATCAATAAAAACACAGGACACACCCATATTTCCATTTACTGATTCCAGCTGTCATGTGTCTCGGATTACTGGTGCAACGGTACAAGCAGTGATCATTCAGAGGAATCATATCGACGTCATGAAAGATGAAACAGTCGTAACTATCAATCTTGAGAGCCTCCAGGTAACCTATATTAAACAGCATACCTCTGTTGAAAGTGGTCGGAAGGCCCTGTTGAATGCGTTCAAAATAACATTACTAACACATAGATTTTTTATCTGTCTGGCTGTCTCTCAGTACTGTCTCTTAGTACTCAGTATGTCTGTCATCCACACGTACATTAATATAGCCATCCATTCACACGTTCATTAATTCAGCCATCCATCTACACATACATCCAGCCACATGTACATATATCCACACGTACATCCATCCATCCATCCATCCACACATACATCTATCCACACGTACATCCATCTAACGTATATCCAGCCACATGTACATCTATCTACACGTATATCCAGCCACACGTCCATCCATCTACACGTATATTCAGCCACACGTCCATCCATCTACACGTACATCCACACAGCCATCCATCCACATCAGAGGAATCATTATGTTTCCAAATTATTATGTTTGTTTTGATGGGATTTATTTTAGGGAGATTTTTGTTTGTTTTGGTGAGATTTATTTTGGTCAGATGTTTGTTTAGTGAGATTTATTTTGGTGAGATATTTGTTTGGTGGGATTTATTTTGGTGAGATATTTGTTTGGTGGGATTTATTTTGGTAAGATATTTGTTTAGTGGGATTAATTTTGGTGAGATATTTCTTTGGTGGGATTTATTTTGGTCAGATATTTGTCTTGTGGGATTTATTTTGGTCAGATATTTGTTTGGTGGGATTTATTTTGGTCAGATATTTGTTTAGTGGGATTTATTTTGGTGAGATATTTGTTTGGTGGGATTTATTTTGGTAAGATATTTGTTTAGTGGGATTAATTTTGGTGAGATATTTCTTTGGTGGGATTTATTTTGGTCAGATATTTGTTTGGTGGTTTTATTTTGGTCATATATTTTTTTAGTGGGACTTATTTTTGTGAGATGTTTGTTCGGTGTAATTTGTTTGTCTAACAGTGCTGAAAAGGGAGGTGGGTGCTTATTCTTATTTTTTTATGCAGTTGTCTTAGTACAAAATGTTATGCTCTAATTTGCTAAATGGAATGGGGTGGGAATTGAACGCCCCATTCCCGTTCTCATACTTCTTATCTACTTTCGTGGTACAGATAAATGGTACATAATTATATACAAATTACGTTTATGTTGTAACATTAACAAAAAAAGTGAACGAACTACTCTTTGCAAACGTTCAAGTAATGATAATAAATTAATGTAGGAAGCAAGAGGATAAATTAAACATTCTTGAGACTAATGGGAATTGAACCAGGTCGGTTCTAAACGGCACCGAATCGCCTTGCAACTTGAGTCAACGGATTTTTCCGTACTTGACTAACTGCATCTCAAACTGTGCATTCACGTCACTGAGAACGGACCAATCGAGGCAAGGACTATTACAACAACGAACATCCCGTACAAGCATTGAAATATCCTCAGTTCAATTCCAGTTAGTCTAAAGAAATTTTAATTTATCCTCTTGTTTCCTACTTGAATTTACTAGTAAAAGCTATTATTTGAAGCAACATTGTACTGTCTTGATGATATTTATGTTAAAAGAAGACCTATTGGAACTTGTAGTACGAATACGGATGTTTTATATGTTTGTGTTGCTGAGGATATTTCAATACTTCTACGGGATGTTCACTGTTGTTGTAATAGTCCTTGTCTCGATTAGTCCGTTCTCAGTGTCTTGAGAACACAGTTTGAATATCTTAACAAAATCGCATCTTTTTTTTAGATGCCGGTAGTCAAGTACGGAAAAATCCGTTTACTCAAGTTGCAAGGTGATTCGGTGGCGTTAGAACGGGCCAGGTGCAATTCCCATTAGTCTCAAGCAAAAATAGCGGCATCAGAAGAACAACTGCCAGAACATATGAATGGCAAATTCAACATTAAGAGTAACATAGCAAAGACTGAAATAATGACAATAGCAAAGAAAGAAAGGAAGATCATTATCTCCATTGATAATAAACACCTTAAACAGGCAAATGAGTTCACGTACTTAGGAAGCATTATATCAAGTGAAGGGAAAAACAGTAAAGAGATATCAAATAGATGTAACAAAATATACAGTATACTACAACAGATGACACGTATTTTCCGAACAAAAATGTCAACATATTCACTAAAGTTGCATTATACAAAACTATTATTATCCCATCACTGTGCTACAGTACCTAACCTGAACAATGACAGTACAAGACAAAGGAAAACTAGTAACAGCAGAAATGACATGTATACGAAGAATACTCGGAGTGTCATTAAGAGATAAAATTAGAAATGATAACATCAGACAGATTACGAAAGCAGTACCAGTATCAGAACACATCAAGAGACAAAAGATTAATTGTTTTTCATATATGTCCAGACTACCAACAGACAGTATGTCACAAATAGTCATTGATCATATCTATAAACCAGAAGCAGACAATGTAAAAGAAGGACCATAGAAATCAAAGAGGGTACGAGAACAAGTCTACAAACAGTACACAGGAAGGTCAACTCCAGATAACACTTCTACCCTTTACTCCGCGAGACACAAAAGGGTCACAGCGTATAGATAGATAGATGCGTATATTAAGACGCTTTGAACCTGTTTTACACAATCTCTAATGAGCACACGAGCATAACTGTTAACAGTGTTCAGTGTAAGCAATAGTTACGAGATTTTAACTGTTAACAGTGTTCAGTGTAAGCAATAGTTGCGAGATTTTAACTGTTAACAGTGTTCAGTGTAAGCAATAGTTACGAGATTTTAACTGTTAACAGTGTTCAGTGTAAGCAATAGTTGCGAGATTTTAACTGTTAACAGTGTTCAGTGTAAGCAATAGTTACGAGATTTTAACTGTTAACGGTGTTGAGTGTAAGTAATAGTTACGAGATATTAACTATTTCTCCGTATGTGTTGCTAGGCCCAAAATTGGAACAAAGAATAGTAACAGTCACTTAATATGCACGTCGTAAGAGGTGAATAAGGTTGTTTTATGGGTTAGAGTTGTCTGGCCCATGTCATATCAGGTGACCAAGTAACTCAGAAGGCAAGCTGACGTCGGACGTATCAGACCGAAAAGGGGTAGGTATCGCAGCTAATCTGTAAACAATGAACACAACGCATTTCATTCTTTTGACTATATTCTGCTAATCTTAATGAATTTGAGAACGAACAAAGAAGAATAATCAATTCTAGAATTTTTTTTCCGGACAACACAGAAGCCAGGTTCCTAGTGAATTATGCAGCCCCATGGAATCATTAATGAAAAACATTCTCTGCAAGTACTATCAATGCATATGTACATTCCAGTGCTCTGATGTTATATCGAACCGATTCTTCTTTAAGAATGTGAAACATGAACGGTACACAGAAAGCTCAAAGTAAACTAGAGGCTACAGAAATATGGTATTTGAGACAAGAAAACTAAATGTAGTTCTTAGAAATGCTGAGAAAAAAATAAATTATATAAAATATTATACGAAAACAATAGCTTTTTTAGGGCATGTGATGAGAAGAGTTAAATATTATGTAAACACAAGAAAGTTCAAGGCCAGTAGAGACAGAGGAAGACAAAGAAACAAGCTGCTGGATGGGCAGAGACAAACTCTAGCATGAGATAATGCCACTAAATGAAAGTTACGAACAGCACAAGAGACAAGAGTTATGGAGAAATATGATCGCCTACGTCACTCAGCATGGTACTTGATTGATTCATGGACTCTATCAGAGAACATACCCTCTCTGACGATAAATGATTTTTTCTGTGATTTTCATTGGTCACTTTGTGTATACTTTGTGTCGACAGCCAATGAAAATCTCTGTAAAAGTTAAATGAGTCACTTTAGAAGTTTTGTTTTGTATGTCAATGTGTCCATTAATGATTGTAGTATAACTTCGTCACATTTTTCTTCAACATACAAGTTCATACCTGTTCCACAACGAAAATCCTGAAATCCAACTGCTGCCGAATTAAAACTGGGAGTAAATTATTCAACAATGTATGCAAGTGGGAATGTCTGTTTCTGTATGGGATAATGATAGCCAGTTTCTCAATGGCATGACACTCTTCTGGAGCGTAGTGTCCTCCCTTCATGTTGGCATAGTTTATCTCCAGCCATTGTGGTACAACTGTTGCAAGGTTGCTGGCTATCCGACCAGCTGTTTGATACACAAAAGCGAAATAAAATATATTTTAAAATCATATTCAGTGGTTATAATGAAGATCTAATGAAGATCTAATGAAGATATAATGAAGATCTAATGAAGATCTAATGAAGATCTAATGAAGATATAATGAAGATCTAATGAAAATATAATGAAGATCTAATGAAAATATCTTGAACACATTGGTAGCGTACCTATTCAAGACGTAATCATAAACTCAGCATTTTTTAGCTGTAATGATTTTCTAGGCAACATGAATATTTTCAGTAGTTTACCATTGCTTTCTGAACAGTCCGGATGCACACTTGCCTATGGCTAGATTCCAACTCGGTACCTTGGCCGTCACAGACAAGCTCTGTACATCGCCGCTACAGAGCCAAACATCTTGGACAAACAATCATACATGATGGCATATGCGAAAAATAGGTTTACAGGAGAATAAAAATGATTAACATTACATTCCATGACAAGAGGAAACTATTAATATCTAAACAAATCTCAACTAATAATAAGATTTGTCAAGCACTACATCTCTACTCTACATTAATATATGGCTCAGAAACATGGATGTATGTATATGTATGGCATTTTGTGTCTTGCAGATGGTCATTTAGCAATACGAAGAAGCATTCCACGTTGAAAACTTTACTCAGAAACGGTGACTTTCCAAGCGATCATATCACAGCCTTAAATAGGTAAAAGTTCACTTACTTAGGAAGCATTATATCAAAGGAAGGGAAAACCAGTAAAGAGATACAAAATAGATGCAACAAAACATACCAGATCCTAGGACAGATGACACGTATTTTCGAGAACAAAAATATAAACATAGACACTAAAGATGCATTATACAAGACTATTATTATTTATCACTATGCTACAAGTGCCAAACCCTGACAATGACAGCACAAGACAAAAGTAAAATAGTGACAGCAGAAAGGACATGTCAACGAAGACTACTCGGAATGTCATTAAGAGATAGAATTATAAACGATAACATCAAACAGATAACCACAAAAAATACCAGTATTGGAACACATCAAAAGACAACAGATCAAGTGGTTTTCACACACTTCCAGACTACCGACAGATATCATACCACAAATGGCCATGATACATAGACATAACGGTTATAAAGCCAGAGGTAGACCATGTAAAAGATGGATCACAGAAATCAAAGAAGCCACAGGAACAAGCTTACAAACAGCACACAAGAAGGCCATCTCCAGAGAACTCTTCCACCCATGACGCTGCAAGACAAACAAGGACCACATCGTATAGACATATCACAGCAACGAAAGATTTTCATTTTTTCGGCTTTATTTTTTTCTCCCTTCAATATCTTTAAACATATTATTTATAAACAATGCTGCTCCCACACGAAGGTTCTGCTTCCAGAAATCCCGAGTTTCGGCCGTGTTTTCCCAGTTTTTGGATTCTATGTGGAAAAATTTCATTGAGGTTTTCCAGATGTCTTTATTCCCCATCATTGATCTAACAAACATGAGTAATAAATACACAACTAGAAAACTATGTTGACGGAATGGAGAAGTTGATATATAGAAGAAGAGGGAGATCATTATTTAAGGAGAAGGAAAAAAAGAACGTATGACATCATTCATGATAGAGTGCCGTCTCCGCAACGAAGGTTGGCTGCAACGAATCTCCAACATTCCCTGTCTCTTGTCTTGGTGGTGCACTCTGCTAGATTGTAACCTGTCCATCGCGTGATGTTACTCTCCCACTTGTATCTCTGCCTACTTCTTGCTCGCTTCCCTTTGACTTTACCCTCAAGTAAGGTCTTCATTAAGGTGTCATGTCTTTAAATGGGTCAAAAATATTTTATTTGCCTGATCTTTATTTCTCTTAGTAGTTCTTTCTTCATATTAAGTGTTTTTAGCACCTCTTTATTTGTTTTCTTCTCTTTCATAATGTTCTCGCTGTTCTTCTATATACCCACATCTCAAAGGCATCAATTCTTCATTCCAATTGTTTATTTAGTGTCCACATTTCTGAGCCATACATTAATAATAAAATAGATGTAGCATTTTATAATTCTCATTTTTAACTTGTTTGTAATTTGTTTAGATGTTAATATTTTCCTCATGTCATTGAAGGTACTTTTAGCCATTCCTATTCTCCTTTTAACTTCTGTTTCACATCTGTTATCATTTATGACTATGTGACCAAGATATTGATAATGTTTTACTTGTTGTAGTTTCTCTCCATGTATGTTTATGTTTAGCTCTTGTTCTTCTGTGTCTTTGATGATTTTCATGGTTTTTTAAAAAGTTTTTGGATATTTATATCCAGTCCATTTTCATTACTTGATTGGGGTGGAAAGGGAACGCATTGCTCTAGGCGGACCCAGGATTAGCAGATAACCAAGATCCCAAATATACCTCCACGCGGTGCACCCTGGAAACAGAAATACAGCAGCTCGAGCTGATTCTTGCCAAATCATTTGGGGATCGTGTCCAAGAATGTGGAGGTAGCAGATGGAAAGAGATTTGACTGCACAAGAGACAGACAATATCACCGACACCACCAGCATCACCACATATAGCGACACTGTCGACATACAGTGAAGCTAGTCAGTCTAGTCCGAACATTGGATGGGCGGCCAATGTAAAATGCACGTAAAGGTAGATGCATGGCGAGAGACAAATAGATTTCATACCGAGTACAATGAAACAATGAAAGGGCAGAAAAGCGCTAGAGGGCAGCGCGAACTGCAAATAGAAAGTGAAAAGTCTCTAGGAAAGGTGAACTACAAGCTCCGTCAGCTCGAGACGAGCATCTAGTTACCTGTGTTCCTTAGAGACAGAGACCCAGACCCATCCATTGGCAGCTGGTAAAGCAAGAAGACCTAATCCAACTCTAATGTCGAGCCTTCCTAAACCGGAAATATGCTCGCGAAGAGAAAGGGTTCTGTTCCCGATGGGCTTAGGCAAGAAAGGGACAACGATGGTAGTCCTGGTCCAACTCTATTGTCAAGGTTTCCTATACCGGAAGTACACTTGCAGAGAGAAAGGGTTCCGTACCCGATGGGCTCGGGTACAAAAGGGACAACGATTTAGCCCTGGCCCAACTCTACTGTCAGGTTTTCCTACACCGGAAATACACTTGAAGAGAGAAAGGGTTCAGTACCTGATGGGCTCAGGCGCTATTGGGACAAGGACGCTCAGCTCGAGAATGCTTTGCTCTCAAACGCGTGGTGTGAGACTCGAACTTGTACAAGATGTACACGATGTCGGTGAATGACCCCTCGGCTAAGAGGGCGAAAGAGCCAGGGTCCAACTCCTCTGTTGAGTTCTTCCCCTTAACGAACCAGGCTCATGGATGAGAAACGGTTCAGTACCCAATGGGCACAGGCACAGCACGTCCAATTACACGAGGTAAGTTCAATAGACAGTGGAACACCTCGTGCGAGTCAGACGAGAGCAAAAATCGTCTGGGCGAAGAGTCGCCACTACGCGTGCCTGGAGACAGATTTAGAGGCTGTCACAGGCTAAGGGTAGCCCACCCAAATTGTCAAGGCATGCCGAAATTGGATGTGCTAGGCCTACAAGGCGCATAACGGTGGCACAACCTAACTACGCTATCGGCGGAAATCACACGGATATCCGTGATGGTTACAATCAATACAAGGTAACTGCGTGAAAGGTAACAACAATTAGACTTACGTAAAACACAGGTTTATATATCGTCTCAATGGGACACCATAGACTATATCTAAAATTATCATAGACTATATCTATTACCCACTAGTTTTAGATATAGTCTATGGTGTCCCATTGAGACGATATATAAATCTGTGTTTTACGTTAGTCTAAGTGATGGTTACAATGGAGCGAACGCAAAACAAACAAACATTACTTGATTTATTGACTTGATCTATTAGTCTTTGTAGTTCATGTTCACTTTCTGCTAAAAGAACAGTGTCATCTGCATATCTAATGTTGTTTATTATTTTCCCATTGATCTTGAGTCCTGGCATTTCTTCTATATTTTTAAAGATATTCTCTGTGTAGATATTAAATAGGCTTGGTGATAAAATGCATCCGTGTCTTACCCCTCTTCTTATTTCTATGTATGGTGAGTAGCTGTTTTCACACGTTATTGATGTAGTTTGTTCCCAATATTTATATTTCTAATCAGTTTGATGTATTTTCCATCTATGTTTATTTCTTGAAGACATTTAATGAATTTTTCATGTTGGACTCCGTCAAAGTCCTTGCTGTAGTCTATGAAGCAAATATAAATACTTTTTTTATACTCCTACATATTTATCTATCACTAGTCGGATTCTCAATATAGCTTCTCTGGTTCTTTTGTTTTCCTAAAACTGAAGTGTTCTTCACCGACCTCCGTGTCTATCTTGTTCTTAATTATTCCATGTATTATGTTGAGTATTTTAGTTAAGTGACTCATTAGAGTAACACCATTGACATCTTTGCGTATGAAATAAGAACTTCTAAAGGAACAAAATATCAAAGAAATAAAGCATTTTGGATACATTAAAAGACATGACACCTTGTTGAAGACTCGACTTGAAGGTAGTGGGGCAGTTTAGCAAAAGGTAGACAAACTAACAACTGGGATATGAACAGAATACAATCCTTGAGAGTACACCACCATGACAAGAGACATAGTTCGATGGTGGTTCTTTGCAGCCAACCCTCGACACGCAAACGGCACTAATGATGATGACGGCAGTGAAACGTTAAAATACATTAAATAATAAATACATCTTGAATGTTAGTATGTGTACTGAAATATTAACGTAAACGTCAAGTTAATCAGACTGACGAAAATTGAATACACTTATTACTTAATTTTTACAAATCACTAAAAGCACACATGAAAACATTTCGACGTTTCGAATGAAGGACCTTTATAAAAACTGTATACGTTGATGAGTTGAGATTATTAATGAAGCGTTGGGATATGATAATACTCAGATCCGTTCTATATTCTTTTTGTGCAGCATTGCATTATTCTTCTTCTACGATCGCTCTCAAACTTTTTCTGATGAGCAAAATGTAGTCCAGAATGCGTTGTGTCATGGTTTAAAGCTAGTCTTCGATACATGCACTTTTCTGCCTGTGTCTTCAACAGGGCTTCTGTGTCACTTTTACCCTGTATGGGATGAGACAGCCAATTCTACACCCAATATCTCCTTAGTCGCCTCTTATTACGTGCATAGCAGGTATCAGTCCCACATTTCTTGGTTCCCCCTTCGTTTCCCGGCAACGCACCTCGATCATGAAGTGAGGACTGCAACCACATTGTCTCAAGAACATACCGATGTATTTTATAATATTGTGTGTCTAATGTTTAAAAGAGATTTTCTAGGCAATATAAATACGATCAGTAGTTTGTCAGTGCTTTATGAACGGTCTGGATGCACAATTGTCTGTGTTGGGAATCGAACTCGGTACCTTGGTCGTTACAGACGGTGCCCTGTACCACCCCGCCACAGAGCCAGAGCCATTGAAAATCACTGCAGCCAAAAATACTGGGTTGATGACCACGTCCTGAATTGGATATGCTACCATTTTTTAAATATTAAAAAAATGATCGGTTGATTTCTAGGTCCTGAATTGAATACGCTACAAATTTTCAAATTTTCAAAAGCTGAGTGAACAGACTATTAAAGTATCACTGTGCACCGAATAAGCGAATATTAGAAAGAAATTTAAAATAAATATAATGTTAGTTTAGCTAGAAACAATATACAGAATCACGTTTCAACAAAAAGGACTTTATCAAGATGTGAACAAACACAGAAAGGAATCTACAAATCAAGCGGATACTAAATATCAGTTATGTGGTAGCTAGCATATCAGGAATACACACAAGGAAGATGAGAGTCTAGCTATATGGTAGCTAGCATCTCAGGAATACACACAAGGACGATGAGAGTCTAGCTATGTGTTAGCTAGCATCTCAGGAATACACACAAGGAAGATGAGAGTCTAGCTATGTGGTAGCTAGCATCTCAGGAATACACACAAGGACGATGAGAGTCTAGCTCTGTGTTAGCTAGCATCTCAGGAATACACACACGGAAGATGAGAGTCTAGCTACGTGGTAGCTAGCATCTCAGGAATACACACAAGGAAGATGAGTCTAGAACGTGGGGAATGTTGACGTTTACATATTCGATATTTATTTAGTATCAGTAGTTAAAACGCCGCTGGGCATACATCGGCCACATACTTAGAATGAAGGAAGACAGAATTCCACGACAAGCCTTCATGTGGACACCAGACGGGAAAAGAAAACAGGGAAGACCATAAACAACGCTCAGAAGACCATTTATGAATGAATTAAAATCAACAGGCATAAATGCACAAGACCTGCAATCCCTGACAACTGACCGACAGGCATGGATAACTTTGACATCCGCCCTATGTGCCAAACCTGGCAAAAGAGGAACTGACTAACTGACTGAGTTACCAGTGCATGCGTGTCACCCAAGGATGTCACATTTGTTTCTGTAACCCTCCACTTGGGATCTAAAATAAAATAAGCAAATACAACAATTTTTCTTTCTTAAGACTTTAAGTAGTCAATTATACCATTTCATGGCTGTGGTGACATATCGGAGACTTGTATGTTTTGGTCATGTAATGAGGAATGATTCACTTTTGAAAACTAACCTGCATGGAACAGTTGAGGGTGGAAGAAGAAGAAGAGTACAAAAGAAGGTATTGAATAATAATATTAAAGACGGCCCGTGTGTCGCCGGGGCCCGAAACAGGAGCAAAGAATAGCAACACTGTTTACCTTCCATGCATATCGTAACAGGCGACTAAGGAGGTTATGGGATAGAGTTGGCTGCCCCATCCCATATAGGGTCAGTGACCCAAAACCATGCTGAAGTCTGATGTGTCAGGCCGAAAGGCGCAGATATCACCGAAAATGATGTAAACCATGACACAACGCATTCCGTTCTCCGGACTACATCCTGCTAATCTACAGGAGTTTGAGAACGAACGCAAAGAAGAGAAGAAGAATATTAAAGACAGAATTGGATTAAGATTATCCTCACTAAAACAAGTAAATAAGAAAATACAAGAATGTGGGAATTGTTTTGCTGTTCCAGAGTGGTAACATTGCGACCACTAAGGTATTATGTGTTTGTACAGGAATGTCGGAATTGTTTTGCTGTTCCAGATAAGGTATTATGTGTTTGATTATGATAATAATAATTATGAAAACTTTAGTGAATTGTAATTAATTTCCATATAACTTGTCAATCACGTAATTTCATATTGTTAAATTTGTGTTAAATAGGTGTTAACATGTCCCTCTCCCCGTGAATCGCTGCTGCGTTCTCTGGGCCATTCAACCCGCGTTGAGAACCATTTATCTATGTTACAAAAATACGTCAGTGTGGCAACTGGGGTCTGCCCTTCTAGTTTAGGGTGAAAATAATTGTGTCCTTTTCTAGCAGACCACTAGGTATAACATCACTGCAGATAGGGTATCATATCTCACTGAAGAATGATGAACTAGTTGATCCAGAAGTACAAGTATATGTTATTTTCAAGGTAGAATCCTGGGAGACTGCCAGACTCTAATGCCGGAATCTATGACTAAATAATTAAATTAAAGTGAACCCATAGAATTTATAAATGCTGCAGGGATGTGAGATGTTACAAATCTCACATTTCAGTGACTTTGTTATATGAGGGAGGTATCCATCTGATCTCCCTCGCAGTCTTGACTTCATCGATTAATCCGGTACCCAATTAAGGTTGGGTCGCCTCAGGAGCTGTTGCGATCTGAAAAAAACACCATTTGGGAATATTCTATGACTAAACATGTGTACATAAACCTACTAACACAAGTACGCATAAACCTCCAACACAAGTATACATGAACCTTCTAACACAAGTATGCATTTGGAATAGCAAGCCTTATACGATTTCGACTGTAACTACATGAACCTCCTAACACAAGTATGCATTTGTAACAGCAAACCTTATACGATTTCGAATGTAACCACGGCTACTCAACTAAGGAGGATCTATGCGTTTGCTAGAAAGGCTATGGGCTGTCATGTGCTACCTGCTAAAAACAAATTAAAGTAGTTTTCACCTTATCATCACAAAAAGTAATACTTACATAAACCTGGCGGCTGGGTAGAACAGTTCTGTTTATCAGTTTTTGATATGCCCCAGTATTCCGTGAAATTATCTATCCCAGCCGTTTGCCATGTAGAATTTGTTTGTTTTAGAGTGGCCACGAATCTAGTAACGTCTTGTTTATCTCGAAGTTTCAGAATAATTTTTTTTAAAACGAACAAACTTGCAGGATTACTTTTGACTAAAGTATTTAATACGCTGTGAATATCTGACACAATTTCCTTCTCATTATTGTCCGTGTTCACCTGGTGTAGCTTGAGGTGATAGGCTAGCTCAGTGAGTCCAAACTCCGAAACCGTGTCTTCCCCTCCTGAATCTGAATGAAAAAAAAACATAAAATTTGATAAATATGATATAAATAAATTCTGAAGTTTAAAAAAAACAACACTTAATTTAAATAAAATAAAAAACGAACTATTTCTGTTAGAAACGACATCACACGTTATCAATAGGGCTGCCAATAAATTGCGTCAAAAATTAGGAAGGTCGGGGTGTAGCAAAATTGACGCTATAGTTGACTAGGTGGGTTTGACGAATGTTGACGTCAACAATACTTGACATCACATTGATCTCAGATGGTCAAGCAATTTATTAGTATACTTTTATGTTCAACACAGTAAGAAGACTCTAATAGTATAATTTTGAATTCATCGATAACATGATCAGGATACGACTTTACAGTTTTATAGAAAGGGGTTACCAATTGTACAGTATATTTTTGTTGAACAGATATAAAGTACTGGAAGGAGTGTAGAAAAATCGTTATGTACTATTTTCGCGAGCTGTTTTAATGTCCCAAGTGGGGGAGGGGGGTGACCAAGTAAAGATCATGTGTTCTGAAAGATTCGCACAGGCTAATAAGGGTTGAGAACCACTGCATTGATAACAATAACACACAAAGTCATATTTTTCAGCTCTGAAAAATGGAATTACAGTTTTCATAATTTGTATAAGGATAAAACAGATTACCGTGTGCTCAGGATAAAACATCAGATTACCGTGTGTTCAGCGAATATTCAGAATTAAAATTATAAGAGTTGTAACAGATTGTGCCGATACGATCCAAATGACCTAACTGAACTACTCTTTACTGATGATCAGTGACTGCTCCACGGTTAAAGTAAAGAGCTGCAAGATCACATAAACCTACTCAAGTAACGCTGTCTCAATCACAGCATGAAGATCACCACAGAAAAAACAGAATGTCTATAGGCATTCAATACAATCAAAATAATATAAATGATCAACTACTGAAACAAGTGCAGGAATTTAAATATCTGGGGGGGGGGGGGCTTTTTTTTACAGACGACAGAAAAATGGACAAAGAACTCAAGACAAGAATTTAAAAAGTCAACTTCGTAAATTATGAACTTACACCAATTTTGAAACACCCATCAATCCCGATGGAAACCAAAAGTCACAGCAAATATTCAATAGTCAACACAACATTCTGTTATCAATGAGAGAGAGACATGGACACTAACTAAAGAACAAGAGAGAAATCTTACTACGTGTGAAATGAGATTTCTAAAAAAAAAACAGCAAACAGAACAAGAAGAGATCATGTGACAAATGAGAAGCTTACAAGAGATGTTGGACGAACATCAGTGGTCAATTTTATTGAAAAACAGAGACTGGTCAGCAAGGTACAGAGGAGGACCAAGAAAAAGGTGGATTGAAGGAGTTACCAACATTTTGACACGACATATCAAGCGACCAAACATGTCATATCCCCAAACCCGATCGTCATTCAATCCTGCATCACCTCACAACAAAAGAAGAGAAAAGACAGATATATGGATAAACAGATTGTATAAATAATATGCTGTTACTTGCTACCGTAGAATTGGTTTCGGAAACTGGCAATCAGCGATATTGCGTTGCACTCTTGTACTCTCAATCCACAATCACTAAAATTACAATTGCAGGCTGCACCTTGAATTGATGTAATACTAATATTTGTGTATTATAAACATGTAATATACGAATATTTGATGTAATATACGAATATTTGATGTAATATACGAATATTTGATGTAATATACGAATATTTGATGTAATATACGAATAGTTGATGTAATATACGAATATTAGTTGTAATATACGAATATTTGATGAAATATACGAATATTTGATGTAATATACGAATATTAGATGTAATATACGAATATTTGATGAAATATGCAAATATTTGATGAAATATACGAATATTTGATGAAAGATGTGAGTATTTGGTATAATATACTAATATTTTCAACATCTTCGTCTTCGATAAAATGCACGATGTATCTAGTTCAATATTTGTTATATACAGAGCAGTCATTTGTAAGTTTCCCATAAAAGTTCTACAGAGATGCGCCTCTATGAATCAGATTGTCGTCCTATGAAAAGCGAATCTGTAGCAGTCTTACAGAAGGTGCGCTGATGTCTGCGCTGTTGCTCCGCAGATGATGACCGCAGAGTTAAAGGTCGCTGATATCGATTTAGTGTGTAAGTGGGCATATAAGCAACAGTGTACTGTTTTCAGTCGAAATATCTTGATGCATTCATTTCTGTTGAATCTGTTGATGCTGTTTTGCTCAGATCTACAATTTCTATTTAGTTCTCTCCAAAGTGTTTCAATGTT
Organism: Meghimatium bilineatum; assembly: GCA_034231615.1. Classification (NCBI taxonomy): domain Eukaryota; kingdom Metazoa; phylum Mollusca; class Gastropoda; order Stylommatophora; family Philomycidae; genus Meghimatium; species Meghimatium bilineatum. Next base: position 13,295,019 of record CM067306.1, on the reverse strand, counting down.
TTAACAGAGGTTACTAGTAGTATCCCAAGTATCCCATTTACTTTATCTCGTAACAAACTTAGTTATTAAGCATATCACGCATGCCAAGTCTGGTATAATTTATGCGTCTTGCTTTCTTTCTTCCCGCCATTCGCCTGCTGTAAGCAAATCGAGAAAACGTTGCAAGTAAACTGGTTTTAAATAACCAAATTATATATGTTTATAGTCATAAATCGTTATATATATAATCGTTAGTATATCATATATTGTTTGGCTAATGCATTAAATGTGTTAGGTTGAAGTTATTTTTAATGAGATACTTTAAAACATCCACTATCAATTTTTGTGTGTCATTCATATATCTTCTTCCGACAAGACGAGGTCGGTGAACTTAAAACTACTGTGTGTTTATAAAATTACCACAGAAACACGTATTTCGTACGTTTTATAACATTAAAATAATATGAAACCTATTAATCATTAATTTTCTTAATGATGATGTATAGAAATACATAATTCCTTGTCTTTATTCCCGATTTTCTGTTTCAGTTCAGATTTCTCGCACAATGACCAACTACCCTACTAAAATTTACTGCAATCAAATAATGGAGCTTTCATTTATTTTCCTACCTATAATTATTAATTTTAATACTGAACATACACAATTTTGAAATATCTTTATGATGTAGTCTTACTTAGCGGATAAGACTGGCAGTTGTATAGAAATTCAACATCAATAGACCTATATTATAAAACACTGATAATTTAAAATTGAATATTCTTTGAGCCACAAAAAGCACACGGTGAATGACCTATTTATGGTTTTAATGGAGAGAACATTTAGAACTATCATATATTATGTAAACTATTTTAATGTCTGGTTTATTAGATCAGATATGAACAAGAATATACATATGGAACAGCTATAAAGAATTCTTCCTAGACTAATGGTGGTAGGCTTATAGCAGAAAATTATTCACAAACTTCAATATGGATATTGTATGTATGTACCCACATCATTTGCATTCATGTTTTAAAGCTTTTATTCTTTACTTAGCAGAACAGTATTTATGCAACAGTAAACTTTAAAGGACTTTAAAATATAGCGCCATCCATGTCCATTGTTCACTCAGTCTGTCCTGGTACCCCACTATAAACTGGTAGAGCATGCGATCTGATTAAAATCGAACCTGTGTTGGATGTGACAAAGTAATGAGGGAATCCAGAATCAGGGAAACCTAGTTAAGCCTCCATAATTGGAAAATGTCCTTGGATGGCGGGAATCGCAAACGTGGCTGCCCTAACTACTCCTGTTAACATAACCAAGGTATTTCATGCTGTGGACGTATGTAACATGAAAGGATGCTTATCAGGATAGTTCAAGCTTGTGACCCACACTTTGCTTATTGCGGAAATATGGAAGTCACAAAACATTGTAGTATTTATTCCATATTAGTGGAATGCTTCACAATGCATTGCATACTGTTGAGAGTAAGACTTCTAGTTATAAATTTATGGATACAAATTCCACATCACACAAATTAAGTGGCTTTCATTCATAATTTGTGGCGATTGGAACAACTATCACTCACATCATAACAAGGACACAAATTGTGTGGTCTAGAAATAACAAATGATTCTTTTTTTCTATTGCAGATCGTCTACATTATATATTTTATTTTACTTTGTTCGTGTGAAATACTGTTTGTGTTTAAGCCCGTAATTACTACTTGCACACCTAATTAAATACATAGGGATGGCACACATGTTGGGGAAACACATTGCAAACATTCACGACTTATGCAGGACATTTGGAGAGAAATTTCCTACTAAAAAATAGATATATCATCACAAGAAACCAATCCTTTGAACACACAATGTTAATGATAGTTTATTGATTTTTGGTTTGAATGTAAATAATGATATGTCCAATAAATATTCAACAAGTATGTGCATGAAATATTTATATAAAAATCAACACATTAATCTCACACATTCAGAACAATCCCCAAAGATAATACAACAAATTGGAGACATCTAGAAATATGGGATGTGATTTTAATCCTAATTGTATGAATGATTGTTGGGCGTGGTTTATTCTCTGAAATATCGCGGCATCACGAAACAATTGTGTACTGGGACCACATAAGAATTGAATATTTAAATCCCACCAAAGACGGATTTGTCGGACCATTGGCGAAAATAAAACTGCGACACAACGCATTTCCATTCTCTAGACTATATGATACTGGAAATCTAGAATGGACCATGGTCCTGCTACAAGAGAGATCCAGCAGGAGTTTGAGAATGAACGCTGAAAAAGAATAAGAATGCTAAAATTTCTGATCTTTCAATATATCCCAATCAATCAAGCATTTCTTTACAAGATGAAGTTGATGTGTCGGATGAGCAACATGTAAACATTGCAAGTTCAATAGCAAACATGACAAGTACGTCAAGATCTCCAATGCAAAACATCAACAAACCCCATATTTTGCATTGTAAATCACATTCGGCGTAACATTCTCTTCAGATGGTTAGATGGACACCGAAATAGACATTCGATGTAGCAAAGCGAATCAAATACTGGGTCAATTATTCCCTTTATTGCAACACAAAATGCTACCAATAACAATAACAAAAAACATCTTATCCAAAGTATCTTCATTCCAACCCTGTGCTACCAATGTCAAACATGGTTCGTAATAACAAAACATAAGAGACAACTGGTTACAACAGAGATGATATGTCTGAGAAAAGCCACAGGAGTGACCAAAAGACACATAATTAGAAACGATGTCATAAGAGAGAGAGAGAGAGTGGGTGTCATATCAATTCTACAATACATACAAAACCAAAAGATACAATGGTTCCGTCATCTGGAAAGAATGCCGTGTGATTCATTAGTTTATACAGCATATATGAAGAGAGGAGAAGCAGAAAGAAGAGCCTTGGGTAGACCTAGAATACGCTGGATCGACAACATCCAATAGACATTACACGAACACCAAATAACATTATCTGAAGCTGCAAGAAAAGCAAGAACAAGAACATCATATCTTCCCGACACCCGTAAAGGGTAAAAGAGGAAGGAAAGAAGAAGAATCACTTACACTGCCTCTCTTCATACCTGAGGAAAAGCTGCTTACACATTTTTTAATAGAAAACTGAACAAAACACACACTAAAACGTATTTACTTGTAAAACTTGCTGGACAGCCTATTGTATTACCAAAAAAAATAATTAAAAAAATAATATAAATCACAGGAAAGAATCACACGAAATAAAATCTCCAAGGAGACGAATAGGATACAAATTTATTCAAGCAGCAGCTAGAGGACGCAATTCATGCACATGCACTGATTCTTTAGAAGTTCAACAGGCACATACAAGGTAACGACTACCCATAACGAGCTTGGGCTATCAAAAACAAAATGGTGGAATTAAAATTTATAATAAACACACAGTTACTACAAGTTCATCCAACTATTAATACTCCATTATTAAAATATAAATAAATGCAGAAATTGTTGCATATTGTAAATATGGGCTGTATAGATCGTTCTAAATGTAAACATATCAATGGTATACCCAGCGCATGATTTATCAATATTTCATGTGCATTTGTTATGAAGGCCTATGAATTGCTTGTGTTTGTATTTGTATGAGGAAATGTTTGATTGATGATACATGTTAAATTAAGCGTAGCAGTTTCTTTTCTAAATTGACCATGTCCCAGAATCACCAGCAAGAAAAAAAATACTGTTATTATACTACTGAGACACAAGTTGGTAATATTATATAGGAAATAAATATTATTTATGTACACATATTTGTACACAGTTGTGCTATAAATGTGTGCGTATTAAAAATTTTAAATCCACTATTTTGTTTTTGATAGCCCAAACACTTTTTTGGGTAGTCGTTTAAGTTTATGTGCCTGTTGAACTTCTAAAACGACAATACCACCACCTGGATATAGAGAACAGACACATCAATAAATTCATAGACTTCTGGAATCGTCAATAAATGTGACTTAACCGTACATGTAGAAATCTTCCTAGGTGAGCTGGATGGTCTAAATACCAGAAAGTTGATGATTACTCCTATACAGCAAGCTGTAACTAGTAGTTTAGCCTTGCTACAAAGACGAAACCAGTTTGGTGGAGCCATTTTATTTACTGAAACCCACCTGCAACATAGAAGAAAACAAGGTTTATTTATGAATAGTGAATGTGAAAGTAGCTTACTTGCGAGTACATTGTTAATAATAAAGTCTTGTGGACTCAAGGTCATTCTTCAAAAGTCATGTTATATGGTGTTTTTGTGTGATTTACTTTGGTTCTCGACATAAAATATACAAAGTGACCACAAGAATCCCGGAACAAGTTAAATAGCATACATTTTGAAGGATAATTTCCAGATAAGTCTACAGTACTGCATAATGACGAGTGTGTTGGTTACATCAAGGTTACCACTGAAGCTTTAGAAATATCCCAGATTTTCTTGGGGAAAAATCCCAGTACACAAAATACAAACAAAAAATAAATAAATAAATTTTAAAAAATCCACAGATATAAAGTATAAATTCCTGATGTGGTATCGCTACATGTACCTATATTATCGTAGGTATAGCAAATGGTGTCAGTCTACACAAGTATAAACGATAGCACACTAGAAATAAGGTAACACGTGAGATTGATGTACAATAAAATATAACATTACTTATTTACAAACGATGTCGATCAGGTTCACAAATGCAGCACAGAATATCAGACTGCTTAGTATAGTTAATAAAACATACAGATAACAGTATAGAAGACAGGGTACAGTACAAGTAGTCGTTATCCTACGTTTAATTATTTCCCTTGTCTATGTTTGTAAATTTCAAGTTCCGCATTTAATAATTGAAATATTTATTTATTTAGATTTGGGTTTAGGGTTGGTTGTGTAAAACACAACTATTATAAACTACCCTAACCCTAATCCAAATGCTAAAATAAATACATATATTTAAATTATAAAATGATATAGATGGAATTTCTTCTTCTTCAGCGCTCATTCTCAAATTCCCGCTGGATTTCCCTTGCAGCTTAACATCGTTCTACTAGATTTCCTGCAGGATGTAGTCCAGGGAATGAAAATGCGTTGTTTCGCCATTTTATTTGCGACAATGGCCCGACACATCCGTCTTCGGCGGAAATGGAATTTAAAAACATAGACACGGGAAATAACTCGACTATGCGGTGGCGTATAATTGCATAATTGGCGTATGTATGTCGAAGATATTTCCAACGTTTCATCCATTAGTTCGTTTTCAAGAAAATGCAAGACGAACAGTGTGCACACTGTAAAAACAGTAAACATAAAATTACTAGCATAAAAACATTAGGCGACAAACATTTAACAACAGAGACAACCAAAAGAGCAATGGCCTACGTGTAAGCATCTATTATTCTAGAGACAAGTATTAAAATATACGGAGAATGAACATGACATAAAAGAACAATGCATGCAAACAACATAAACGACAACAACGAATGTTCCACCAGTAAAATCTGAATAAATGAATGATCTGTATTAATACCAAATGGTTTAAGTGTGCCAAACTGCAACGCATAGCTATTTTAAAGGTGTATTCACAGTAAGTCTATCGTCAGTGGTGCAGTATTTTGTTACAGTGATTTGAATGTCACGGGCACTACGGTGATCAACGCCATTGAAATGCGTAGCAAGAGGAGTAGACGTTATATGGTTAATGGCATGAAGATTTTAGCAAAATATGGTCACTTAGTCTTTTGCCAGTTTCGCATATAAATATTATGTCACCATATTTACAAATTACAATGTAAATGACGCTGGGGATTCACATGTAACGTCATCGTCGATAGTAAAAGTGGCCTTAGGAAATTACAGGGAGCAGATCAGGCACAGATGTTGAAACACCGGCGTCTGCATTCAGACGTGCCAAAATGGTCCGAGACATTTTCCCTGATGTGACTGTGGACAAAGATGGTGTCAAGATTTTTATCACACATATAAGAAATCAAAGGAATGTTTTGGAAAACGGCACGATTATGAGGTTGAGATTAGAGAAGGAAACAATGATTGAACAAGAGTCTGCGGACAGTAGAGTTATGGGGATAAAAAGTGAGGACACGTTTAACCCTAAAAGAAGAGAAATCACTCTGAGTATTAGTCAAAATATCATGACGAGCTAATATATTGACATGAAGCCAAGTCAATAAAAAGATACTGTTAAGGTGTAATTGTCTACGAAGGAAATCAATCATCTCACAGGATTTACAAAGAAAATCGTCATAATCACTACACAAGGGACAAAGGTGAAGACGCTGAGGGAACGACAAAGAGCTGCGAAAAGCAGGAGGATGAGAAGAAGTGTAAAAAAGAAAACTATGTGTATTATCAATATGTTTGTAGTATACAGATACCAGATACTCAATCTAAGCTTGACAGTCTCCAACACTACTCACATCAGATAGGCCTAAATATCAACACATCAAAAACTCATGTACTAGATTTTACGAGATCCAACGATAACATAAAATTTCATATTGTTCCATTTTTTAAAATCAACAATTTTACATATTTAGGCAGCAATTTAGCACTGGATGGAGACTCATCAAAAGAAATTTTACACCGTATTATCCTTGCAGCGAGTGCTGTCAATAAATTATGCAACATCTGGACGTCAAACACACTAAGAGACACCACACAACTCAGGTTGTTTAACTCCAACATCATCCCTATTCTATTATATGGATGCGAAAGTTGGACAGCCACAAAAGCCACAGATAAAAGACTAGACTCCTTTGAAAACAAATGCCTGCGTACCATTCTGAATGTTAAGTGTTAACTTTAAATCTAACACTACTATAAGAGAGGAAAGCAAACAAACCTATATATCTTCCTTCATTAAACAAAGGCGTTGGACTTACATCGGCAGTGTTCTCAGAATGTGCAGCCTAAGAATTCCCAAGCAGTCACTATATTGGGTGCCACTCGGAGTAAGAAGAAGAGGAAGACCTAGAGAAACTCTACGAAGAACCATTAATAAAGAAGGCATGTCAATGAACCTAAACAACACGCAAGAATAGAATACTTTGACTAATACTCATGGTAGTTCTTCCTCCTCTGGTAGAGTTAAACCTGGTCTCACTTTTCGTCCCCATAATGTTGCTCTACGTAGCATCGTATTCAAACATAATTTCCTTCTCCAGTCTATTACTCCAACTCATGCCGTTTTCCAAGACCTCTCTCTGGTTTCTTAAAGGTAAATGTAGGGCCTATGGCATCAACCTGCCGTCGGAAATGAAGATAAACCTTCATGTTTTGAGCCATTTATTATTAGATGCGGTAGCCAATTCACTTTCTTGCTGTGTTTAACTTCCCCAAACCAAAATGGGGCAACCGTGGTTGCCTTAGGCGTGACAAAAATCTTAACGTCATCTTTGGTTCACAGTTACCTTAGGGAAAATGTTTCGGATCATTTTGGCAATACTAGTTGCGGACTCCGGCGTTGCAACACATGTGCCTATGTAGTGCAAATCCGCTTCGTGTAGCTTTTTAAGGCCACTTTTACTATCGACGATGTCTTTACATGTGAGTACCGCACCTGTTACTAAATATTTTAATGGCTTTGATCACCATGATGCCCTTGACATTCAAGTCACTGCATTAAATTTTTGCTACATTGACGATAGACCTACGCCTTTTGAAAACGCTATATATTGTGAATGGAACCTTATGACCTCTGGTCTTAATACAGATCATTCATTTATTTAGATTTCGGTAGTGGAATCTTCTCAGTGTTGTCAGTCATGTTGTTTTCCGGCTAGATTTTCATTTCATTCTCATTCCCCATATTTTTTAATGTGCGTCTCTATGGCAATACTTGTGTATACGTACGCCATTGTTCCCTTGGATGTCTCTAATGTTAGATGTCTGTTGTCTAATGCATGTATGATGGTGCATTTTTTAAATGTTTGTTCAGTTTGTCTTCTATTTCTTGAAAAAGACCTTATGGTTGAAACTGTTTTGTATACTGTTATCTGTATTTTTTCATATACCAAATAGTCTGATAGTCTATGCGTACATTGGAAAGCTGATTGACCTGGAGGTTACCAAGCGCTTTTGAAGTAAGGTATCACATTTAACAAGCTGGGAGACGCGGTTGTATAATTGCTGAGTACTAATTCTGCCGATCGGACGGCACTGTTGTGACGTGTTTATTGAAGAAAATAAATCGTCCGTTACATATTTAAGTGTTTCTCAATTTGTGTACCGTGAGCTCCTCAAATATGTTTTATAGTATGTTAGAGACCGGCGTAGATGCTGAGTGTACAGGGTCTTTATGGTGCATTTAGGGACTTGCAATGATGGTTTGCGAATTTGAAAACCAGTCATTGATGGTTTGCGGACCAGCACCAGACACGGACCAACATCAGACACGGACCAGCACCATACACGGACCAACACCGTAAAAAGCACTAGTCTATTCATCCGTTAGAAAAAGGTAACAATGTCTGGGAAGGTAGATAAGACATGTTGCAATAGTTTCAAGGTACGTTGTAGAGTACGCTGTGGAGCACGTTGTGAAGTACGTTGTGGCGTACGTTGTGAAGTACGTTGTGGCGTACGTCGTGAAGTACGTTGTGACGTACGTCGTGAAGTACGCTGTGGCGTAGTTAGAGGCTACGAGCCATACTGTCGACACATAGTGATGCAAATCATTCAAGTAGAGTTGGATTGCAAGTGCATTGGAATTGCAGTCAATGTCTGTTTTCTGATACAGGTAAATGAGTCTACGGTGTAGCATCGATTATAGTACATTGAGTGCCGCTGAATAAAGCAGCATACGATAGAAGGCAGCACTGTGAAAAAGAGAAGATAAAGTGGCAATAAGTCCCAAACATATCTTGCTAGAGACTGGACTGCTGGTGTTGTTAATGTTCCAGAATACACAGTAGCCAGAACGATGTGTTCGATAGCAATTGTCTCGCAACAGTTGACCCGATTCAAAGAAGGAGATATAAGTCACGTGCTGGATACGTCAACTTAATCATGCATCTCTGCGTATGGGAAAAAAATCATTCAATACAGCTCTCCATCATACAATGAAATTCTACATTATAAAATGCTACATCTATTCTATATTTTGTATGGCTCGAAACATGAGCAATAAGCAAACAATTAGAAGACATAATTGATGTCTATGAGATGTAGATATGTAGAGGAATAGAAAGAACATCATGGAAAGATAAGAAAATAAAAGAAGAATTTCTAGCAACACTTAATATGAAGAACGTTTTATTAAAGGAAATAATGTTCACGCAAATGAAATATTTTGGACATATTAAAAGACATGACACCTTGTTGAAGACCTTACTTGAGGTTAAAGTCAAAGGTAATCAACCAAGAGGTAGGCAAAGATACAAGTGGGAGAGAAACATCACAATATGGACAGGTTACAGTCTGGCAGAGTGAACCAACGAAACAAAAGACAGGGAATGTTGGAGATCTGTTGCAGCCATCCTTCGTTACAGAGACGGGACGTCATGATGATGTATGAACAAGGAAAACAAAAAAAAGGTTAAACAAATTTCGAGGAAACATGTTGTGTAAATTTCTTCCACCGAAAACGGATGTGTGACAAATGGACAAATTATTTATATTATATACACTCTATCCTACTGAAAATCTACTAAGACCATTGTCCTGCTACAAGACAGAAGCTAGACAGTCAACGCTGAAGAAGAAGCTCAAAGTTCTGACTGACGCAGCTTTCAGGCTAATATTGTGACCGACGCAGTGATAAGATTAAGATTCTGACCGACGCAGTATTGAGACTAAGATTGTGACCGAGGCAGTTTTGAGACTAAGATTAGTGACAGCAGAAATGGCATGTCTACGAAGAATACTCGGAGTGTCATTAAGACACCGAATAACAAACGATCTATCTATTTATACGCTGTGGCCCTTGTGTGCCTTGTAGCGTCAGGGATGGAAGATAACAGACAGATGATAACAGACGATAACAGACAGATAACCAAAACAATATCAGTATTGGAACACATCAAAAGATTACAGATCAAGTGGTTTTCACACACTTCCAGACTACCAACAGATAGCATGCCGCAGATGGCCATGGCACATAGTCATCACCTATGCAGCCAGAGGCAGACCAGGTGAACGATGGACCACAGAAATCAAAGAAACCACAGAAACAAGCTTATAAAAACTCACAAGAAGACTATTTCCAGAGAACTCTTCTATCCCTGACGCCCCAAGGAAAAAAACAGGGGCCACAGCGTATAGACAGACAGATAGATAGATAGATAGATAGATTAGATAGATAGATAGGTAGGTAGGTACATAGGTAGATAGATAGAAAGATATAGATAGATAGATAGATAGATAGATAGATAGATAGATATATAGATATATAGATATATAGATAGATAGATAGATACATAGATAGATAGATAGATAGATAGATAGATAGATAGATAGATAGATAGATAGATAGATAGATAGATAGATAGATAGAACGAATTATAAATTTCTTGTGAGTTTTTCATTCGATAAAGTAAATAAAGTAAATGCCTTTTTGACTTACAGCTGTGACCGGACGAGTTGATAATGTGTTAGAAAGACTGAACACGCATCGATATTTTTTCATATGCGACACATCTGGCGTTTCTGTTAAATACCTAAAACAACTATAGTAACACATTATGCCTTTGTACGTATTCAAATATGCAGAGTCCTTCTTAAACATGAAATAATTCAGAAATGGCTACTAAGATGTTTTAAAACGTGTGTGTACAAGAATAGGTCTTACTCCTTATTATCAAGGCACATAAATCATTAATGTCGTACTTCCTTTATATATATATATATATATATATATATATATATATATATATATATATATATATATATATATATATATATATATATATATATATTAATGATATATGTCGTATATCAATATAATGTTGTTCGTCCATCACAAGTGATGATGACCATTTGTTACATCCACTTTTGAAAATTCAATTTTAGTTATGTCCTTGATTATGAGTTCGTAGATGGCTAAAGAGCCATATTCGAGCTGTAAATTTCCTTGGACAGTTTGGACATGGAATGACGACTGTAGACGGATCTTGGTCTATCCGTGACTTTCTAGCTTCTCTCCGCTGTTGAGCTGCTGCATTTCTTTTCTTTTCACAAGATAATGCGCTCTTTTTTATTTTAGAACGCCATGTAGATCTATTTTGTGCAAGTTCTTCCCGTGTATCGTGGTCTATTTCAAAGGCTTTCAGTGAGTTCTTTAACGAGTCCTTGTAGCGCTTCCTTTGGCCACCTTGAGATCGTATACCCTTCTCTAGCTCACCATAGAGAAGTTACTTTGGCAGACGATGGTCTGGCATACGCACCAAATGACCTGCCCAACGAATGTGTGTCTGCATCAGGATCGTGTCAATGCTTGGGATACCAGCTCTATCAAGGATAGTGGTATCTGGAATCTTGTCTTGCCATCTGATGTTCATAACTTTTCTGAGACAATTTGTATGAAAATGATTGAGTTTTTTCACATGACGTCTATACACAGTCCATGTTTCACTAGCGTATAGCAGCACTGGAAGTACCACTGATACTTTAAACTTTCAGCTTAGTCTGTAGGTTAATGCCCTTTCTACGCCAAACATTTGCGTACAATCTGCCGAAAGTACTGCTTGCTTTGGCGATCCTTGTATACACTTCATCATCAACGTTGGCATTTTGTGATAACGTACTGCCTAGATATGTGAATCTATTCACAACTTTCAGTGCTACACCATTTACCTTTATGCAGGGCTCGAGGTAGCTTTTGCTTAGTAGATGTCTAGTGAGCCCTATTCGAGCTGTAAATGTCCTTGGACAGTTTGGACATGGAATGACGACTGTAGACGGATCGTGGTCTATACGTGACTTTCTGGCTGCTTTCCGCTGTTGAAATGCTGCATTTCTCTTCTTTTCACAAGATGATGCGCTCTTTGTTTACCTTAGAACGCCACGTAGATTATTTTGTGCAAGTTCTACCCATGTATCGTGGTCTATTTCAAAGGCTGAATATAATATATAATCAATATAATATAATATAATGTCAGTATAATACAATATATTATGTAACATAAGCTTGACATCGGGGTAATTATGCTATAGTAAATTAACGGTAACCCATAGAATTTATTAATACCGTTCTGGTGTTTGATGTTAGCTATCTCACATTCCAGTGGCTCTGCTATATGAGGGCTGTAGTCATCGCCTCCCACTCATTATATTATACTATAGGAGTGTCTTGAAAAATGTTTGTGATATGGCGTTATATAACCATACACGGAGCCACTTATATTGTTGAAGTCTTCAGTTCAGTTCCATTTTGTACATGCCCGGACAAATTGCAATCCAATCCAGTATACCAATATATTGCTAGGCTACGAAATCCCTGGTTAACAACACTCAACCACAACAACCCCGCGACAACAACAACCACCAACCAAAACAACCCCAACCAAAACAACCCTTAACCACAACAACCCTCAACAACAGCAACCCCTAACCACAACAATCCCCAACCACAACAACCCTCAACTACAACAACCCTCAACCACAACAACCCTCAACCACAACAACCCTCAACCACACGCAAATGAGAACGTGACTTTTAGTACAATGACTTTAGCCGAAAAGTGAGTCAAATCCATCCAGTAATGATATTTATCCAACCAGTATTGATATTTATCCAACCAATAATGATATTTATCCAACCAGTAATGATATTTATCCAACCAGTAATGATATTTATCCATCCAGTAATGATATTTATACAACCAGTAATGATATTTATCCAACCAGTAATGATATTTATCCATCCAGTATTGATATTTATCCAACCAATAATGATATTTATCAATCCAGTAATGATATTTATCAATACAGCAATGATATTTATCCAACCAGTAATGATATTTATCCAACCAGTAATGATATTTATCCATCCAGTAATGATATTTATCCAACCAGTAATGATATTTATCCATCCAGTAATGATATTTATCCACCCAGTATTGATATTTATCCAACCAGTAATGATATTTATCCAATCAGTAAAGATATTTTTACAAAAAGGTTATCAAGATTCTCAACATAAAAATGGAACTGAGCGAATGATTTTAGGCACCATACCCTCCGCCGTATCTACAGCCCAGTTAGGACGTTCGTTTTGCAAGCCTCATGCGCGAAGTCCTCGTCACGCAGTGCTTGCTTCTAAAGTGAGAATATTCTCCTCTTTCATCACGAAACATTCTACTAAAGTGAATATATCTTGCTGTCTCATAAAAAAGTTTTCTAAAGTGAATATATCTTGCTGTCTCATAAGAAAGTTTTCTAAAGTGAATATGTCCTGCTCGTTCATCATGAGTCTTTTAAAGTGAATATATCAGTCAGTCATTCCGTTACTCTTTTGTAAAGTTTGGATCATAGGGCGGTTGTCATAGTTCTTCATGCCTGTTGGTCAGTTGCCAAGGAGGTAGGTAGTTAATGAGTTTGCCTCTCTTTTTGAGAGGCGTGCCCCTTTCAACCAGCAGACAACAAAGTCCAATTAGGTTATATCAGGACACACTACCATAAAATATTAGAAGTAACAAAGACCCCAAGGTTATCGCACATAAGTTTTTAGTTGCCAAGGATTGCAGGTCTTGTGCATTTATATGCCTGTTGATTTTAATTCATTCATAAATGTTCTTCTGATCGTTGTTTTTTGTCTTCCCTGTTTTCTTTTTCCTTCTGGTGTCCACATGAAGACTTGTTGTGGAATTATATCTTCCTTTATTCTAAGTATGTGTTCGATATATGCCCAGAGTAGTTTTCTGATGACGTCGTCACATTCTTGTTTTGTCTCCTCTCTTAATATATCGTTTGATTTGAAATCTTTCCAATTAGTTTTTGTGATATTTCTGATGCATCTATTATCGAAGGCAACTAATTTCTTATCCATAAGTGCGGTAGATTTCCAACTTTCACATCCGTATGTTAATAATAGAATCGCACTTGCGTTGAATAGTCGCAGTTTGATGTATTTACTTGCAATCTTCGATCTCCAGATGATTGAAAGTTTTAAGAAAGTGAACATATCCTGCTGAATATGTCACTGCTCTAATAAGTCACAAAGGGTCAGGTGTATAAGCTGATGTTAGTGTTGCTTTTTAGAAGTCGTTTTTTCCTCCAAAAATGGATGTGTTGGGCCATTGCCGCAAATACAACGGCGACACAAAAGCATACTGTGACAATTGAAATGTATCAAAATTTCTGTGATCGACATTCCACAGACAACAGTTTACTATCGATTTTGAAACATCTGGTAAAGCCTTTCAAAGCCGCTAATATACCGTTTTTCTAATAAAATGAAAAGCACGTTCTACTCACTGGAATATGGGAAATTAGAGGCAACAGAGATGTGGTTCTACAGAAGAATGCTGAGAATACCATGGACTGCCAGAAAAACTAATGTAGAGGTGTTGAAAGATTCAAATGCGAAAAGTACCTTAATCAACAATATAAGAAAAAGGCGATCGTCTTTTCTTGGCCACTTCATGAGACACGCAGGTTTAAAGAACATAGTCACAACAGGCAAAATAGAAGGCAATAGAAACAGAGGGCGACAACGTGAGAAAATATTATACAGTTTGGCAACCTGCCACGGCAAGGAAACAACAACGACATTGATACATAATACTGTGGACAGAGAGCTGTGGAGAGCCATGACCGCCTACGCCACCCGGCATGGCACCTGATGATGATGATGACGTTCTACTCGTCTCAACTTCATTGTTGTATATGCTGGACAGGGGAACGGCTCACTTATAAGAATTTCATGATCCTAGTTTCTAATTAACATTAAAGGTTATTCATTATACACCAACTTATTTTGGTACTATCATTTCTTCAATCAGTTGACAATACTTTCTATATAGATATTGATCTCATTTGACAAGAGTACACAGAGCCATCGTCTTCTATCCCCCCGTCTGTGCTGTTAGTTGTCCTACTATCTTCAGAGTAGACCTAGTGTTACCACAGCTGCTCAATGCTCCACAGAATCCTCTCACGCATGTCCAGTCACAGTCGGACACACCGCAGACATCATCTTAATCATCATCCCACGTGAGTTGAATATTCATCGTCAACATCGACGGACGAACGTAACCGTATTGTCAGATAATAGAAATTGAGTGTAATCAATTTCCGATAAATAACGGCAAAAGATTTCCGATAAATAATGGCACAAAGTTTTCCAATAAATAATGACACAAAAGTTCTGAACTTTTAACCTTTATTTCATTTTCGAAGTGACCAAAAGAAAATAAAAACAACGAAATAATGACTGAAACATTAATTTCATAGAGACATTTAAGATGATCAAAATATGTGATATGTGGGATAACAAGAACACATTCTGTCAGTCTTGCCGCAGAGTCATTATTTCGTATTCTGCCATCAGTTTCCTATGCCTAATACTCAACAAAGATAGATGGCCTCTACAAATTTAGTCGTCGGAAAGAGGTCCATGCGTGTGCTTATTGCTTTACTTTCAATTTTGTATCTTGAGGCAAGATAGTATTCTTCATATCGTCAAAGAGTGGACATTCTGTTGGATGTATTATGGCGTATGGGTAGTCTTTACATATGGGTTTTGGTCAGTTTTGGAATCCTATTTTGTGAACATGTGCGTGTAATGTACAGTGACCTATGCAGAGCATGAAGATGATAATCTGCTGCGATCTGTACAGGATATGGAATCTTGTTTTCTTCTTCTTCTTCTTTCGTTCACTTGAAACATGTCTATATCTGTAATTCTGTCTCCTTAAAAAAACTCACTGTCTTTTGTAGTTCATACAGTGTCCCATAGAGTTTTGATTCCAGTGTTGTTTCCTCTGGCCAATATGTCTGCCTCAGCGTTTAATGCTCAGAACACTCTTGAAGTATATGTTTGGCACTCTGTGCTGCCTGTCCACATGTACACATGGCCGTGTTGCCAATCTTGAACTTTGTATACATGTGACTGCGGAGTCGGTTGTGTCCTGTTCTGAGACGTAGAATTATAACTTGTTCTGGTCTGTTCATAATATGATAGTCATCTTGTGTTGGTGTTTGTGGCTTTCTTATTGACTTGATCATCTGTTTTTTCTGATGGTAGGTGATTGGTATATCTGGTTGGTCTTCGGCAGCACCTTCCTTAGCCAGTTGGTCTGCTTTTTCATTTCCTGGTATTCCACAGTGAGAGGGTATCCACTGCATGGTTATCCTGTACTGGTAAGACAATTCGCTAAGTAGTTTTTTCAAGTCTGTTAGTTTTTCAGACTGGAGAGCTTGAAGCACTGACCTTGCCACTGTCAGGAATACCACAGGCTGTAGTTCAGAGTTGGAGTTCAGCAGTTTTTTAGCTGCCACAATAATTGCCTGAATTTCTGCATCATAATTATTGCAGAATTTTCCTGTCGGTGTTCTGATTGTATTTCTAGGCTTGTGTGGATATTCTATATATACACCTGCACCTCCATTCCTCACGGCATTCTGTGCTGACCCATCTGTGTATACTCTGACCCATATATCTTGTGGATATTCCTCATCCAGGAAACTGAGGGTGACTGTCCTTCGCTGCACACTGTTCTGTTTGTCCTCGCTTAGTATTCCTTTCACATGGGTCTGAATGAACTCGTATATTGGCATTCCATGCCTTTCACTCCACGGGGTTTGTTCTGGTACAGGCCTTAAGGGGCTGTCAACTTCAGGTAGGTCTGTAAGTTGTCTGCGGAGTCGTTTAGCTTGATGGATAAAGCTGCTTCTTTTCAGTCGTCCCATTGCTAGATTTTGGAATCTTTCCTTCATTGGATGACTTGGCATACACTGAAACTTTTCTGCCTGAATTAGTACTTTTGTGTCTCTGCGTTCGCCAAGTGTTTGCATTCTTCCCATTTTCTGCATCTCTGCTATGGGTGTTGATTTCATTGCTCCCAACATTATTCTAAGTGCCTGGTTTTGCACTTTATCTAGATCTTGTAATGTTGTGTTTGATGCAGGACACCACGCAGCTGAACCATATTCCAGGTGTGGTCTTATGCCTTGCTGGTAAACTTTACTGAGTATATTTCCACTGGCTCCCCATGTGGTTCCACTTAGTTTTCTCAGGATAGCTAGCTTCCTCCTGGCTTTTGTTGTTGCTTTGTTTATGTGCTGCTTCCATGTCAGCTTATCATCAAAAGTAACTCCGAGGTATGTGGGTTGTTTGTCTTCTTTCAAGAGCTCTCCATCTATTTTGATATGACCGGCTTTTTGTTTTGGCTCAAGGGTAAAAAGTGTAATGCTGCACTTATCTGTGTTAATGCTGACGCACAATCTATTTGCCCATAAGGTTAGGGCATCGATAGCTCTTTGTATTTGTTTAGTGGCCACTGTTGCATGTTCTTCCGTGCACCAGATCACCAGGTCGTCAGCATACATTGCCACTTTGATCCCGTGTGGTAGTTCAGCAACTAGGTCATTGATGTAAACCAAGAAAAGTGTGGGTGACAGGACTCCTCCCTGGGGGACTCCATGACGCAGTAGAACTTTCTTGCTCTTGCGACCATCTAATTGTACCCTGGCTCTTCTATTATGCAGGTATGCTTTTACCCATTTGTACATTCTTGAGCTAACACTGCAATTTTGCAATTTCTTTAGGAGCCCTTCTTTCCAGACCTTATCAAATGCTTTCCTGAGGTCTATCCATGCTGCTAGTACCAGTTTCTTTTCTTGGAAGGCATCCTCAATCTCTTGGGAGAGGTAGGTTGCCTGATCTTCAGTAGAGTAGCACTGTCTGAAACCTGCTTGCTGTGATACCAGAAGGTTTTCACTTTCAAGGTACCACTGCATCCTAAGATTGATAATTCGTTCCATTGTTTTGCATAGACAGCTTGTGAGGCTGATGGACCTGTAGTTGGAGACTGTGTTGCCATCTTTTCCTGATTTGAGGAGTGGTATCATTATTGCTTCTCTCCACGCCTGTGGTACATTACCTGTGGACCAGCTTGTGTTAAAGATCTGCAGTAGCTTTGCTCTTGCTGCAATTCCCAGGTTTCTAATCATTTCATTGGACACCCCATCAGCTCCAGGGGACTTTTTCATTTTCAATTGGATATTGCATGATCCAGTTCTCTCATTGTGATTGGTGCCTCCATGACTTCAGGTATAGGTTCGCCTTGTCCAATGTTTTTCTGGTTCTCTCGAACCTCCTGTTGTTTGTCTGGGCTGACTTTGACGTTATTGTCTTCTGCAAAGGAATCTGCAAAGTAATCAGCTGCATGTTTACCTGTTAAAATGTTTCTATCTTTATAAAGTGTGATCCTCGTATTTCTCCCTGTACCTTCATCATTTAGTTGTTTTACAAGTTTCCATAATTTCCTAGTATCTCTTTCTAGGTTCAGCGACTCTGTTTTTTCTTTCCAGCTGCTCCGTCTGGCTTGTAACTTGGCTCTTTGAAATTTAGCCTTTGTTTGCTGATATTTGTTGTGATGTTCTTGGCTAGGTCTGTTCTCAGCCTGCTGTCTAGATGTTTCCATCTCATTTTGCAGCTTTTCCAGTTCATCATTCCAGTAGGGTTTGTAGTTTTTGCGTGCCCCCCTGGGTATGGTTTTACTAGCAGCATGTAGTATACATCTATTAAATTCACTCACTGCTCTATTGATGTCTTTGTCCAAGTTCATGTCCTTAGCTAGAACACTGGTTAAATGCTGGTACATTTTCCAGTCTGCCCTTTTATAGTTCCACCTAGTGAGCGTGCTGCTGTCCTTGGTAAATTCATTGTGGATTTCCAGAAATACTGGTCTGTGGTCACTACCTCCAAGCTGCTTTCCAACAACACGTGTGATGTTCCATTCCAAGCCTGGTGAGTGGAATGCCAGGTCTGGTGTAGAGGTGGTGTGCCATGCTCTCGAGTAGAAGGTTGGCGAGTCTGCTGGCTGGTTAATAAGGATGAGATTATTTTCATCCTGCCAGCTCTCAAGTTCCTCACCTCTCTTGTCGATATGATCGTAGCCCCAGCTCTGAGAGTGGCTGTTGAAGTCACCACACACCATAAGTCTCTCTTTGTCTGGAATTGTGTCTAGTGCCAATGGTTTATCATTTGGGCAGTAGTAGTTCAGGAGATGGAATTCTGCACTGTCTGTTTTTAGGTGGAGCATCTGGTATTCTGCCCCTTCCATATATACTTCAAGCTGACATGCGCTGATATTGTTTTTAACAAGTGTCAGAATTCCACCCTTTCGCCTGTCCTTTCTGTCAGACCGGTAGCACTGGTAGCCTCTGATTTTGAAGGCTATGTCGCTGCTGAGGTGTGTTTCTTGGATACAGCATATACTAACTTGTTCTTCACTGAGGACATTTTCAAGTTCCAATTTTTTGCTGTATCCATCTCTTTTACTGTTGACACCCTCAGCATTCCAGTGCATTATTTTTATTGGTTGTTTGTTTGTTTGGCCAGTAGCTCTATTCCCTTGCCTCCTGGCTCCTCGGGGCAATTGAGAAGGACGTCCAGTAACTGAGGTTGGGCCCTTTCGAGGTATAGGGCCCGGCACCGTCCCTGCCTGAACGTCCGCCACAGGGCAGGCACCATAACTATTTCTAGATGTAGACATGTTTCCATTGTGTTTTGTGCGTGGCATCCTGATTATCTGTGCGCCTTTTGGCTGGATGCCTCCGTCTTCAGCACTCTGCTTACTTGGGCAGGACTATGGTCCTGCTCGAGTGGGACTGCCCGACCAGTCTTAGTTTCCAGCCCCTGATGGCTGAACTAAGCCCCATCACCTCTGCACGGTGCTGGTCTCGATGGGGGGAATCTTGTTTAAATATAGGTTCGAATTTATTTAGTTTTATACTGGATGTGTTCAAATGGGTTATGGTCTATACTGTATATGTTTAAATGTGTTATGTTCTATACTGTATATGTTCATATTTGTTATGTTCTATACTGTATATCTTCAAATGTGTTATGATGTGTGCTGGATATGTTCAAATGTGTTATGTTCTATACTGTATAAGTTCAAATGTGTTATGTTGTGTACTGGAAATTTTCGAATGTGTTATGTTCTATAATGTATATGTTCAAATGTGTTATGGTCTATACTGGATATATTCAAATGTGTTATGTTCTATACTGTATATGTTCAAATTGGTTGTTGTTACATACTGTATATGTTCAAATGTGTTATGTTCTATACTGTATATGTTCAAATGTGTTATGGTCTATACTGGATATATTCAAATGTGTTATGTTCTATACTATATATGTTCAAATGTGTATATGTTCTATTCTGTATATGTTCAAATGTGTATATGTTCTATTCTGTATATGTTCAAATGTGTATATGTTCTATTCTGTATATGTTCAAATGTGTTATGTTCTATATTGGATATATTCAAATTGGTTATGTTCTATACTGGATATATTCAAATGTTTTAATGATCTATGTTGGACATGTTCAGATGTGTTATGTTCTGAATATTTTCAAATTTGTTATGTTTTATAATGGATATGTTCAAATTTGTTATGTCTTGTACTGGATATGTTCACATTTGTTATGTTTTATAATGGATATGTTCAAATGTGATATGTTCCATACTGGATCCGCTCCAAAGTATCTCATCTACAGTATATTGTTTTCAATTTGTAATGTTATATACATCGAAGCTTGGATCTCTAGTTCAGAGTAAACAGAATAGGTCCACTGTCTTCTTTCAAGGAATTTTTTAAGCGACGTATCAGGAAAGTTGGGAGATAGACGGAAAATCTCTGAAGAAAAAACATTGTAACGACATGCAATGTCTACATTTGTTACTTTTGTTTGTTATCATACTTCTGCACACGCTACCTTACTGATTAGCATAGGAGTGCCTTTGACGAAGGAGTTATCTTCTACACAAAATCTACACTATCGAGTGGGTATGCACTGGAGAGCCTCGTGGGAAGGCCAACAGAAAATCCGCAGAGGCGACGTGAAGGCAGTGGACGATGTAGTAAGCCACTTCTAGTATCTCTTGCAATTGTGCTTGGCTTGAGCCGAATAGGCGTTGTCTTTCCATTTAAAATAATCAAAAGAGCACAGAGAAGGTTATTGTAAATGGACACATTACTTTCTTCATAAAACCTGCCCAGGAAAATAATAATGTTTGACATTTTGACGGTCTCAAAGTCGATTTGACATTTTATACTGGCCTCGTTCCTGACCATCTGTAAAGACGCAAACGGCAAACATCATCATCATCATATTGGAGATGCTTTATCTTTTTATGTCCTACATTAGTTATTGAGGGTTACTTTCTGTAAAGTACACATTACATAGATGGATAGTGGATATGCTAAACTTTGTTATATAATATACTGGATATGCTAAACTTTGTTATATAATATACTGGATATGCTAAACTTTGTTATATAATATACTGGATATGCTAAACTTTGTTATATAATATACTGGATATGCTAAACTTTGTTATATAATATACTGGATATGCTAAACTTTGTTATATAATATACTGGATATGCTAAACTTTGTTATATAATATACTGGATATGCTAAACTTTGTTATATAATATACTGGATATGTTACATTTTATTATGTCTTACACTAGATATTCTTCAATTTTTATGTCATATTCTGGATATTCTTAAATTGTTTGTCATATACTAGATATTATTCAATTTTTTTATGTCATATACTAGATATTAATCAATTTGTTATGAATTATACTAAATATGCTCCAATTCAATTCATCAAACCAATAATCAACATAGACAATATAGAACTAGAATGTGTAAATAAATTCAAATATCTGGGAGCAATTATGAACAGTTCCGGAAATTGTTCAGTCGAGATTAGAAGAAGACTCGCAATTGTAACACTCAAATTAACACAAATGAGAAAGTTATGGTAAAATAGTAATAACGACACTAAGGTAACCGTTTTAAGATCATGTGTTTTCCCAGTGGCAACATACGTATGCGGGACTTGGACTTTAAACAAGACAATATCGAAAAAGAATACATTCTTTTAAAATGAAGTTCTACAGAAAGATCCTACGAATACCATGGATAGAGAAAAGAAGAACATTAAGTTTTTTAAATTACTGAAACTAAATGAAGGCTGGCTTCTAAGTACCATCATAAGAATATACATATCCATCATACAATATTTTCAACACTTAAATCGACATGATGGTATCGAAAGGCTGATTCTAGAGTGCAGAGTGCCAGGCAAGAGAAGAAGAGGAAGACCAAGAAGATGATGAACCAGCAACACCGATGAATGTATGCACATTTCTCTGGCCAATGCAGGCTTGCTTGTTCAGAACAGACAGGTGTTCAGAGTATTCACGACGAAGAAAACGTTCTGGAAATAATATGTCACGTGATACATACTCCCACTTGTTATGTCCTAAACTGGATATGCTCCATTTTATTATGTCAGTAGCTGTGTGTGTTCCAATTTTAAATATCCTAAACTGGATATTCTCCAATTTATTATGTCCTATACTAAAGCGAAGAAGCTGGAGAAACAAAACATCAGCACTCAACATAGAAAAAGAAGCCAAATAAATTGAGGAGGTCCGTTCTCAGGACCACCTCATAATATTTTGTTGTATTAGTTCTTGTCTCGATTGGTCGGTTCTAAGGACCACTTCAAAATATGTTGTTGTATTAGTTCTTGTCTAGATTGATCCGTTCTCAGGACCGCCTCATAATATGTTGTATTAGTCCTTGTCTAGATTGATCCGTTCTCAGGACCACCTCACAATATTTTGTTGTATTAGTTCTTGTCTCGATTGGTCTGTTCTCAGGACCACCTCATAATATTTTGTTGTATTAGATCTTGTCTCGATTGCCCCGTTCTCAGGACCACCTATGTTGTTGTATTAGTCATTGTCTCGATTAGTCCGTTCTAAGTGACATGACTGCACAGGCTGAATGTCTTGACGGGATGACATCTATTTTTGTATAGGTTGTGTTTGGTCAAGTACGGAAAACCTGTTTACTTGCGTTGCAAGGCGATTTGGTGCCGTTAGAACGGACATGGTTCAATTCCCGTTAGCCTAAAGAATTTAAGTTTATTATACGTTTTTAAGTTATATTGGTGAATTCCTGTAATACTGGTATAAACTATATGGATGATGAAAAAAAAA
Organism: Meghimatium bilineatum; assembly: GCA_034231615.1. NCBI lineage: Eukaryota > Metazoa > Mollusca > Gastropoda > Stylommatophora > Philomycidae > Meghimatium > Meghimatium bilineatum. Next base: position 13,271,762 of record CM067306.1, on the reverse strand, counting down.
GCTGAGGTGGCAGACAAATACTTGGCTGGATAATATCACGAGACTGGACAAGGTGTGAAGTATTCAAATTCATCAAGATGATTGGGGATATAGATGCTTAGAAGATCTTACTTTCATCAAATGTCTCAATGTAACAATCTACGGCGCTGACAGGTTATATGTTTTACTATTATTATAAATTCTCTGAGATAATCTCCCCCAGAAAATAAATAAAATCTTACTGCAAATTCCTAAATATATTTGTTTACTATTATTATGTCACGGCAGATCCGGTGGTATATATACAGATATCTAGAGATGTGTGGTTACACCCAGTGTTGTTAATTAATTAAAACACAATAACCCGCAGCATGTTACAAAAATGAATTGAAGATAATCGATAAAATAGGTCTTGTCAATGAGATGTTGAAATTAGAAATGGGGTCTAAAAATATCAAGGTTTTTATCAGCCATTCATATTGTAGGTTGCGACTAAGTAAGATTAGATGTGGGGGTTAGCTATCGCATCTCATAGAAGGTATAAATGACCAATAATTCATGCTGAATTCGGATTTGTCTGAATGCAGTCAAACGGTAAATAATGGCGCTGTGTATTCTATGCTCCGGACTACATCCTGCCTAACAGCAGGAGGTCGTACATAATTGATCTGATAGAAGGAAGTTGTACAGAATGGATCTAATAGAATGTGGTTGTACAGAATTGATCTGACAGAAGGAGGTTGTATAGAACTGATCTGACAGAAGGAGGTTGTACAGAATTGATTTGACAGGAGGTTGTACAGAACTGATCTGACACAAGGAGGTTGTACAGAATTGATCTGACAGAAGATGGTTGTATAGCACTGATTTGACAGGAGGTTGTACAGCACTGATCTGACAGAAGGAGGTCGTATAGCATTGATCTGACAGGAGGTTGTACAGCACTGATCTGACAGAAGGAGGTCGTATAGCATTGATCTGACAGGAGGTTGTACAGCACTGATCTGACAGAGGAAGTTGTACAGAATTGATCCGTAATCTTGCTCTATTTGGATTCCATGTTGCCTATTCGTTTTGTGAACTTGCTTCGCATATGTGTGATCCTGGGTTCATTCTCCAATTAAGCGGTTTTTCATACCACAACAGCTCCCTGGTCGACCCAGCTTTAATTTAATACTGGACCAGTAAGGAAAGTAAAGAATGTGAGGAAGAGGAGCTGGCTACCGCCGTCATATAGCAGAGAGACTGAAATATGAGATCGCTAACATCTTACACCCCTACGACAAATATATTCTATGTGTTAACTTCAACTGTTTATTTTACTTTATTCATATAGTAGAAATATTAGATTCAAACAAATGTACAACCTTCAAGAAATTAGATGGAGAAGTATAAGAATTGTTATTGTCATTTACATGTTGTTGTTGTATCGATTATCAGGAATTGCTAGTGATTAACTGTTATCTCCTGTGTGCAGTAGGGTGGTTTCACAAAGCTTTGGTTCATACCGAAAAAAACAACTCTCGTGTGTAAAACATTTTGATAAGAAGTCTCCTTTTCAGATGGGGTAAATTTGGTTAAGTCCCCTATTGAGATAGGGTGAATTTCGGTATTTCTCCTATTGAGATGGGGTTTAATTTTGGTATTTCTCCTATTGAGATGGGGTAAAATTGGAAGTATCTTATTGAGATGGGGTAAATTTTGATAAGAAGTCTCATATCGGGTAAATTGTGATGTCTCCTATTCAGATGTGGTAAATTTTGATGTCTCCTATTGAGATGGGTACATTTTTACAAATCATCTATTGGGATGGGGAAAATTCTGATGTCTTCTATTCAGGTGGGGTAAATTTTGATAAATCTTCTATTGAGATGGGCTAAATTTTGATAAGACGTTTACTATGGGATAAATTTTGATAAGTCTCCTAATCAGATGGGATACATTTTGATAAGAAGTCTCCTATAGGTTATTTTTGATAATAATTCTCCTATGGGTTAAATTTTGATAAGAAATCTCCTATTTAGATGGAGTAAATTTTGATAAGTCTCCTATTCAGATGGTGTAAATTTATAATAAGTATCCTATGGGGTTAATTTTGATAATAATTCTCCTATGGGTTAAATTTTAATAAGAAGTGTCCTATTCAGATGGGAATCAATAGAAGGTGGTACTGCAGATGGGGTAGATTTTACGTGTTTTGCAGTTTTTTACATTTCTGAAACATGCAGATTTGAAGTAATTTGTTTCAGTTCCCCTATCAAACAATCCTTCAAGCCAGGTATCCATAGTAACCCAATTCTGGACCATGGTTGCTAGTATGGATGGAGCGGCCAGCTATACATCCCACGCCATCCAAGAGGGTTCTCCAATTATACAGGACTACCATTAACGATGTGAAGCATACCTAATATATGGCATAATAATGGGGTATAAATACAACGTGAAATCAAATATCAGATTACATCATTAATCTTGGCTGATGATAGGATCTAATATTTACCTTGGTCTTCGCGTGTAATTTACGTTTCCTAAATATGAGAAGTACGGCTCAAAGACAAACCAACCGGCGTGACAGTTGTCAGGTCAAAGACAAACCAACCGGCGTGACAGTTGTCAGATCAAAGACAAACCAACCGGCGTGACAGTTGTCAGGTCAAAGACAAACCAACCGGCGTGACAGTTGTCAGGTCAAAGACAAAACAACCGGCGTGACAGTTGTCAGGTCAAAGACAAACCAACCGGCGTGACAGTTGTCAGGTCAAAGACAAACCAACCGGCGTGACAGTTGTCATGTCATGAAATATGGAGTAAGTTGTGAATGCAAATCAAGACGCCTTAGTGTTACTGTGAGCAAAAAGTTGTGAACAAAACATAGCAACACCGTAACCTGTCATGCTTTTTTAAAACTTAGGTTGTTTAAATCCAACATCATCCCTATTCTATCATATGGATGCGAATGTTGGAAAGCCACAAAAGCCATAGATAAGAGACTAGACTCCTTTGAAAACAAATTACTACGAACCATTATAAATGTTAAGTGGAGTGACTTTAAATATAACACTACTATAAGAGAGAAAAGCAAACAAACCTATATATCTTCCTTCATTAGACAAAGGCGTTGGACTTACATCGGCCATGTTCTCAGAATGAACAGCCTAAGAATTCCCCATCAGTCACTATATTGGGTGCCACCCGGTAGTAAGAAGAAGAGGGAGACCTAGAGAAACTCACGAAGAACCATTAATAAACAAGGCATCTCAATGAACCTAAACAACACGCAATAATTGAATGACCTGGCAACACAAAGACAGAAATGGAAAGCTATGGTTTCTGCCTTATGCGCCGCATATGGCCCTGGAGGAACATAACATAACATAACAACCTGTCATGTATGTAGTGATAGGCTAGAGAGATTTTATGGATCTGTTGTTGTCCCCGCACAAGAGGCTGCAGTCTTTTGTTTTTACTGTAGATCGCTAAGTAGCTCTATTTTGTGCAAGTTCATTCCATATATCTTGGTCTTTTTCAAAGGCTTCTCTGAGGTCTTAACGAGTCCGTGTAGCGCTTCTTTTGAGCACATTGAGAACATAGGGCCCTCTGCAACAAAGCACAGAGAAGTATCTTTGGCAAGCGAATATCTGGCATGCGTACCACATGACCTGCCCATCAAATCTATATCTGCACAAGGATAGTGTTAATGCTAGTGATACCATATCTGTCAAATAGAGTGGTATTCTGAATCTTGTTTTGCCATTCGATGTTCATAGCATGTCTGAAACACGTTATGTGAAAGTGATTAAGCTTCCTCTCACATGTCGTCTATACGCAGTCCATGTTTTACCAGTGTATAACAGCGCTGAAAGTACCACTGCCCTGTAGACATTCAGCTTAGTCTGTAAGCTAATGTTATTTCTATGCCGCACATATGCGTGAAATTAACCAAAAGTGCTACTTGTTTTGGCTATCATGGTATACACTAAACATTTTTATCAGAAATGATTGACAGCAGACGAAGCAGATAGTTGTGGAAATACATTATAATTAACGCCACACAGAGTGGACCGTAAGCTAAAGAATGGGTGTCCACCAGATCTTGATGTCTTCTATATACGGGAGTTTATTTTTATATGTATGTGTATGTATGTATCGCCTTTTTGCGTTTTGCAGACGGTCATTTAGTAATAAGAAGAAGCAATCCGTTGAAAATTTTCTCAGAAACGGACATTTCAAGCGATCATATCACAGCAACGGAAGAATTCAAGCGATCATATCACAGCAACGGAAGAATTCAAGCGATCATATCACTGCAACGGAAGAATTCAAGCGATCATATCACTGCAACGGAAGAATTCAAGCGATCATATCACTGCAACGGAAGAATTCAAGCGATCATATCACTGCAACGGAAGAATTCAAGCGATCATATCACTGCAACGGAAGAATTCAAGCGATCATATCACTGCAACGGAAGAATTCAAGCGATCATATCACTGCAACGGAAGAGTTATGTTTCCGTCTTTCTATTTTTTCTTCCAAATCTTTAGTTATATTATTTTGTAACAATCCTGCTCCTGCACACATGTTCTGCCTCCAGACATCCCGAGTGTCAACTGCGTTTTCCTAGTTTTTGTAGTCTATGTCCGCCGAAGACGGATGTGTCGGGCCATTGGAGCAAATAAAACGGCGACACAACGCATTTCCATTCTCTGGACTACATCCTGCTGGAAATATAGTAGGACCATTGTCCTGTTACAAGAGATATCCAGCGGGAGATTGAGAATGAACGCTGAAGAAGTATTCTATGTGGAATCATTTCATTGAGGATTTACATATGTCTCGGTCTACCAAGGGCTCTATGATCTTCAGTATAGATTGAAATCCGGAATATTACTTGTTTTGTGATGTGGCAGTTTGGCAATCAGAGGACGCGACCCAGCTAATGTAATCTATTTATATTGATTATTTCCATGGCAGATGGTAGCTGAGTGCGGCGCAACACTTTCATGGTGGTGATTTTGTGGTGCCATTTAATGTTTAAGATCTTTCGGAGACATCGTAGATGAAGAGTTAACATCGTAGATGTTAAGTCTCCTCTCATGTTTGGTGTAGGTAGTCCATGTTTCAAATCAGTAGTATAGCGTACTCAGGCACGCATGTTTCATAGATCTGTATCTTTGGTTTCAGTTTTAACTTATTGTTTTTTTCAAACTTGCTTTGACAGTCCGCCAAAAATAGAAGCCATTTTCCCTATACGTGTGTTTATTTCATTGTCTAGTGAAAAAAAGGCATGCAATAGTGGATAGTAGGTAGCAAATGTTGTCCTTATGCTTTATATGGGTGTTGTTTATGGTGATGTTTGTTGGTAATGTGTCCGGCTCTGTGGCGAAGTGGTACAGAGCGCGTCTGTGACGGCAAAGCTACCGAGGTCGTTGCTCACCACAGGCAATTGTGCATCCGGACCGTTCAGAAACCAATGGCAACCTACTGAACGTATTTATATTGCCTAGAAAATCACCACAGCCAACAAATGCTGGGTTGATAGCTACGTCCTGGATAGGATATGCTACCAATTTTTGATGTTGTTGGTAATGTAGATCCCTGACACATTGCCACAGTTTTAGTGATTTTTATTGTCATAGAGAACTGCTCGCAGGCCTTTGCCATGTTGTCATTTTGGGACTGCAAGATGGACTCGCTGTTTGTCACTAGTGCAGCGTCGTCGTCGACGAAAAGAAGTTCTTTGATGAGTATTTCTGATGTATTCGTCCTCACTCTAAATTGCGCAAAGTTAATGAATGATCCACTGTAACGGGTGCGGATGAAAATGTTACAGGTTGCATCTGCAAGAACATGTTTCAGAGCCGATGCGAGAAAGATTCTAAAAGGAGTTTGGAGTCTAGAACTCACACGTGCTTTACTCGAGTCTTTACTGCAAAGCTATCAGACGTATTGCTCTCGAACTTTGTGTGCACGCCTTCATGAAATTAAGTAGAAAAGTCTAGTAGTTTCGGAGGATGAGTACGTTTTAGAACTGATAAACGTAAAGGGAACCGATAGTCCTGTAACAACCATCGTGGTATCTCTATACTGTCCATTGCTGGAAAGATATTTTCCAGAATCCTTTTGAACCGTCTTACATCTCATCTAAATGAAGGACTACTACCCGAAAGCCAATGTGGTTTCAGAAAAGAACGTGGAACAACTGATATGATCTTTGCTGAAAGACAGCTTCAAGAAAAATGTCAAGAACAACACTGTGACCTGTACACAGCATTCATAGACTTGACAAAAGCATTTGACACAGTAAGTAGAGAGGGTCTGTGGAAGATTCTGGCAAAGTATGGATGTCCACAGAAATTTATCTCAATGGTACAGCAATTGCATGATGGAATGCAAACTAGAGTTCAGGATGATGGAGAGTTATCTGAAACCTTTCCTGTCTCAAATGGAGTAAAACAAGGATGTGTATTAGCACCTACCCTATTTAGCATCATGTTCTCTGCTATGTTGAATGATGCTTTCAGAGATCTAGACCTGGGAGTAACCTATCGCATAGACGGAAAATTGTTCAACCTTCGGCGGCTTCCAGCAAAAACCACAGTTAAATCACACACATTCAGAGATCTTCTATTTGCTGATGACTGTGCCCTAAATGCCAACTCTGAGGCTGATCTACAATGTATTATAGACAGATTCTCCAAAGCCTGTACCAACTTTGGGCTTACCATTAACACAGAGAAAACAGAAGTCATGTTACAACCAGCACTTGGCAAAAGCTATCTGGAGCCCTGCATAAAGGTAAATGGTGTAGCACTGAAAGTTGTGAATAGATTCACATATCTAGGCAGTACGTTATCACAAAATGCCAACGTTGATGATGAAGTGTATACAAGGATCGCCAAAGCAAGCAGTACTTTCGGCAGATTGTACGCAAATGTTTGCCGTAGACATGGCATTAACCTACAGACTAAGCTGAAAGTTTACAGAGCAGTGGTACTTCCAGTGCTGCTATACGCTAGTGAAACATGGACTGTGTATAGATGTCATGTGAAAAAACTCAATCATTTTCATACAAATTGTCTCAGAAAAGTTATGAACATCAGATGGCAAGACAAGATTCCAGATACCACTGTCCTTGATAGAGCTGGTATCCCTTGCATTGCCACGATCCTGATGCAGACACAGATTCGTTGGGCAGGTCATTTGGTGCGTATGCCAGACCACCGTCTACCAAAGATACTTATCTATGGTGAGCTAGAGAAGGGTATACGATCTCAAGGTGGCCAAAGGAAGCGCTACAAGGACTCGTTAAAGAACTCACAGAAAGCCTTTGAAATAGACAACGATACATGGGAAGAACTTGCACAAAATAGATCTACATGGCGTTCTAAAATAAAAAAGAGCGCATCATCTTGTGAAAAGAAAAGAAATGCAGCAGCTCAACAGCGGAGAACAGCTAGAAAGTCACGGATAGACCAAGATCCGTCTGCAGTCGTCATTCCATGTCCAAACTGTCCAAGGAAATTTACAGCTCGAATAGGGCTCATTAGCCATCTACGAACTCATAATCAAGGACATAACTAAAATTGAATTTTCAAAGTGGATGTAACAAATGGTCATCATTACTTGTGATGGACGAACAACACAACATTTTAGAATCGTATATAGCTGGTCTGCTAAACAGTGTCAGATTCACAAAAGCTATAAAGAATGGCTTCTCCCTTTTCATATTTTTATATATTGTGTATTTAATAAATATATGTATGTGTGAAACATAGACGGAATATTATTATAATATCAAATATATATATATATATATATACGAGTCAGGTAAAAAAACATTCAGAAAATGTAAAATATATTATTTAATATGATTTTGCCATTAGAAGTGAGGAAGAGAGTTCTATAGTTCTATATATCTCATATACTAACATATGGATGCGAGTCTTGGACAACGAACAAATAAGAAATTGAGAAATTAGAAGCAGTAGGGGTGTTGTTTGGTTCTACAGAAGACTGCATAGAGTACCATGGACTGCCAGAAAAAACTAATGTAGATGTCTTGAAAGTCAAAATCGAGAAGGAGTTTAGTCAATAATTTAAGAAAAAGACAATCTTCATGTTTTTATCACGTTATGAGACAATGAGATTTGCAGAGCTTAGTCACAACAGGCAAGATTGAAGGCAACAGAGACAGAGGGCGACAACGTGAGAAAATTAGATACATAATACTGGAGACAGAGAGCTGCGGAGAGTCATGATCGCCTACGGCAGCCAGCATTGCACATGATAACGATGATATATAAATATATATATATATATATATATATCACTAGTATAAAAAATAAATGGAGAGAGAGAACGTTTACCTATACGCAATTACATCTGTTCATATCCAATGTATCACAAAATATGAATTACCCACAAACACGATACAAAATGTATACTAGCTCGCGCGTTGCTCTGTGAAGTTTCGATCTTTCACTTACGTTAAGTCTTATCTTCGATTTTATCTCAGGAGTAGTTTATTACGTGGTACATCCAAGATAATCTACTTCTTGGATTTGCAAGGTTATCTAATTCTACATGTCGAAATAATCTACTTTTTAGATTTGTAAACTAATTTAATGCTACATGTCGAAATCCTCTACTTGTTAGATTTTCAAGGTTATCTGATGCTATATTTCGAAATCATCTATTTGTTCGATTAGAATGTTAGTACATGGTTATGCAATGTTACCCATGTACAGATAGATTTTCATGGTCGTACGCTGCAATGTTATGCTACATTCCGAGATAATTCACTTGTAAGATTAATATTCGTAAAATTCAGAAGACAAAATTGCCACTTCATCAAGTATAAAATAAGAACTCATGACATGGTATGAACAAGAGAATGTATCTTTTTGCAGCAATAGATTCAAACCAGAGTTGTTTGAACTTGTTAGACGGACAAAGAAGACGAAGACTTTTGTAATTGACAAAATCATCGCTGAGCATGGTCATACTTCTCTTCGGCTACCACCTTACCATTCACATCTCAATTCAATTGAACTTGTGTGAGCTGCAGTCAAAGTTCAATTTTCCGTATTAAACAAGACTTTAAACCTTTGTGATGTAACAAACATAACATGATATACCCTCGCACAAATAGATATTGCGTACTGGAGAAAACAACGGAGCCGCGTTAGCGCAGTGGTTAGCGCACTGGCTTCGCATATGAGTGGTCCTGGGTTCATTCCTAAGCTGAGGCGGAAATGTTTTCAGATCGTAACGGCTCCCAGGTCGACCCAGCCTTAAATGGGTACCGGATTAATCCGGGAAGTAAAGACTGCGAGGGAGAGGAGATGGCTACCGCCCTCATTTGCAGAGCCTGTGAAATGTGAGATCGCTAACATCTCACACCCCTACGGCATTAATAAATGCTATGGGTTACTTTACTTTTACTTTTTTACTTACTGGAGAAAATGTGAAAGAAGAGAATATATTTAAAGAGGAAAAGACATATTGGAAACGAGATGGTTTACATTTTATAAACCTCTTAGCTTTAGTATATTATTTCAAATCTTTAGAATCTGAATAAAATATTTGATGTGCCAATCTGTTGTTCTCACATCGACCAAATATCTAACAATATCACGGACTTATAACAACATCAATTGGTTCTTCATTGTTTTGCTTCTCACAATGATGTGTTTGCAGTCACTTTTATTTATGGAATGATCAAACAGAAAAAAACTGCCTGACATACACTATGGAAATAATGTTAACTATCTCACATTTTCTGTTATTATATGAAGTTGGCATACGCATTTTCAACCACAAGTTTGAGTATTACGGTAAAATGTGAGTGTCATTTTTTTCTGCTTATGCAATACTTCATTCTTCTTTATTCTTGATTAGAAACTGGCCTGACAGCACATGAGGCATTCCCATAAGTGCTCCGACCTCTGTTCCAGCAACCATCAGACTCGATGGTGTTGAGAGTCTAATGCTGCCGAAAAAACGTCGACATCAGGGCACAACTAGGGGCCTCGCGACACGTTTCTTTGCTGTTCCTCCCACCCACACCGTGCCCGTAACTAGTTCAAGCACAACGTTGGCCTGTCGGAACAACAGGGTAACTGTTATGGAAGGTTGCAACTACGGGATTGTATAGATGACGTGCCATGAAGCTTCTATAAGAAGAAAACCTCAATATAAAGGCATGTCATCTACTAAGATTTTCTGTTGCATGATTGGTTTGTCTAGTGAGCCATTAGAGACCCATAGACAGAACCTCAATTGCAATACTATATAACATAAAGCGTTTATTTTTAATGTTGCAATCTGTTGCTGTTATGAACGGTTCGAACGCACAAATTCAAACTGGTATTTTGGCCGTCTGGTACAGTTAATAACCTCCTAGCCACAGTATCTGGCATGATACTTTATCACTTTGGCGACAAATGAGGCAGAACACAAAGGAAACCAATGCGAGAAAGGGTGTGGCATACGTGTAGACGAATAACTACGTGCATAATCAATATACCGTTTCAGTGACGTGTGTTAAATGTGATTAAGTAATAATTGATCTGTAGGGGATGTATATCGACGACTTTGCTGAAAATTAATTCGCTTATTGAACTAAGTGGACCTCACACTATATAGAACAAACATGCATCTCACAAATATATGGATTTATCAGGCAACGGCAATGTGTTAAATAACATGAGCATATGCGCCGCTGAATCAGCAACAAAGCAATCACTTATGTGGTCTCCACAGCTGTTACACCCCTGCTTCCCTACCCCCTTACAAACAAAGCAATCACTTATGTGGTCTCTACAGCTGTTACACCCGTGCTCCCCCCTTCTGAATTATTATTCTACTTTGATTCGTTTTCATTTTTTATTTTTTTTTGGGGGGGGGGATGTAGCCAGGAGAAGGAAATATATCGTGTCATTTCTCATTCAATTTACAAAAGAGCTCAAGATAAGCTGGGGGCAACTGAGATGTGGTTTTTGAACTCAAGATAAGGTGGGGGCAACTGAGATATGGTTTTTGAACTCAAGAGAAGCTGGAGGCAACTGAGATGTGGTTTTTGAACTCAAGATAAGCTGGAGGTAACTGAGAAGTGGTTTTTGAACTCAAGATAAGGTGGGGGCAACTGAGATATGGTTTTTGAACTCAAGATAAGCTGGAGGCAACTGAGAAGTGGTTTGTGAACTCGAAGATGAACTGGAGGCAACTGCATTGTGATGTGATTTGAGAAGAATGATGAAAATCTCTTGTACATCTAAATACACTAATGTAGAAGTCCTCAGAGATGATGGAGTAAAAAAATATTTTTTTAGCAAAAATTAGAAGCATAAAGTCAACATTTGTATGGTATGTGATGATAAAACTAGAAACATTTGATCTTGTAGTAACAACTGGAAAGATCATAGGGAGAAGAGATAGAGGAAGACAAAGAGATACATTTCTTGATGAGTTGTCACTGTGGTACAAAATAAATGTTACCAAATGAACCTATTAACAATACAAGAGCCAGTGAGTTATGAAGAAACATGATTGCCTACGCCACTCAGCGTAGAATTTCAGTGACTACATAATATCTGCAATATCTTTATATTTCTGCATGAAACATCCGAACTCAGAATGGTTTTGTGTATCTTTGATCTATTAATTATGACCCACCACCTCCGACATCAATCCCCATAACCGCCTCTTACATATAATGACATTTAACAGTGCTACTATTCATTGTTCTGTTGTCAAGCTCCGACAACACACAGATGTATTCTGTGATAAAGATATTTGTTAGGCTCCTTCCAGAACTGTGTATGGTACATGTTTGAATCAAAAGGGCAAAATCATGGACTTCTAGAACAGCAACCAGTCAACCTACTAAACAACCAACCAACCAACTAAACAACCAACCAACAAAATAACCAACCAACTAAACAACCAACCAACCAAGTAAACAACCAACCAATCCACTAAACAACCAACCAACTAACCAACCAACCACAAAACAACTAAACAACCAACCAACCAAGCAACAAACCAATCAACCAATCAACTGAACAACCAATAAACCAACCAACTAAACAACCAACAAACCAACTAAACATACAACAAACCAACTAAGCAACCAATCAACAATCTGAACAACCAACCAAGCAACCAAGAAACCAAATAAACAACTAACCAACCAAATAAACAACCAACCAACCAACTAAACAACCAACCAACCAACTGAACAATCAACTAAGCAATCAAAAACCAACAAAACAACCTACCAACAAACTAAGCAACCAACAAACCAAGAAACCAACTAACTAAATAAACAATCAATCAACCAAACATCCAACCAACTAAACAACCAACCAACCAACTAAAAACCAATTAACGAAATAACCAATTAAATATTCAATCAACCAAGCAACTATCCAACTTAAAAATGCACCAACTAAACAAACAACTAACCTATCAACTAAACAACCAACCAAGTAACCAACTAAGTACCCAGCCAACTAAATAACCAACCATGAAACTAATAAAACAACCAAGCAATCAAACAACCAACGAACCAAGCAACTAAACAATTAACCAACCAACTAACCAACTAAACAACCAACCAACTAAACAACCAATCAACCAACAACCAATATGTTTGTTTATGACAACCATTCAGTCTATCCTTTTCATTATAAATGATGAGGCAGACTTATTGGCCAGAGGAAACAACACTGGAATCAAAACTCTATGGGACACTGTATGAACTACAAAAGACAGTGAGTTTTATTAAGGAGACAGAATTACAGATATAGACATGTTTCAAGTGAACGAAAGAAGAAGAAGAATTATAAATGATCTCCAATAAACTCTGCTCCTCTCTTTATTTCTGTTCTGCTTTTCCTAAAACAAAGTATGTAGATCTCAGGAATAAAAGCCCTCTACACAATTCAGTCAAATCAATCTAACAATCAATCAAGTGCCATGCCGAATGGCATAGGCGATCATGTTTCTCCGCGAGCCTCTGTCTCTTGTGTTGTCAATAAGCTCGATTGGTGAGATTCTATCGTGCCACAATACAAGTCTACCTAGTAATGTTTCTCTGTGTTGTCCCCTATCTCTTCTTCCCTTGATCTTTCCGGTGATTAAGTGTTCAACCTGTATTCGTCTCAGCACATGTCCTAGAAACCTTGACTGTCTGCCCCTAATGTTTGATATCATTGATCTTTTTACGCCAGCACCAATGAGAACATCTGCATTAGTTTTCTTATCTGCCCATGGTATTTTCATCATTCTTCTCAGAAACCACATTTCTGTACCCTCTAATTCGCTTTGAATTCTTTTGTTTACAGTCCATGCTTCACATCCATAAAAAATAATTGGTTCGATATAACATCTCAGCACCCGAATTCGGGTCTGCATTGAAATTCTTCCATTGTACAAAATGGTTCTCATTTTTTTGAATACATATTTGGCTTGTGCTGTTTGGCTCTTTATCTCACTTGAGCATCTACCTTCTGATGTTAACAGGGTGCCAAGATATTTCACTTTTTCAAAGTGTGCAAATTTTGTGTCATTAATTATTATGTTGCATCATGGTGGTTTATGTCTCTTCAATAAAACCATATTTTCTGTTTTCTTCTTGTTTAAAGTTGCCTTTGTTTTCACTTTCTTTCCTTTCTTTATCTAATAGGACTTGTAATTCCTTTTCGCTTCCTGCAATCAATTCTGTGTTATCAGCATATCTCAAGTTATTTATATTGCATCCTCCCACTTTTATTCCTGGCATATCTTCCATATTTCGAATAATGTATTCTGTATACAATGAGAAAATGTCCGGTGACATTACACAACCTTGCCTGACACCCATTTCTATCTTTTGAAATCTACCTCTAGTGTTGTTAACTCTCATCGCAGCTGTTTGTTTCCAATACATATTTCTTACTATTCTTAGATCTATCCATCAACGTTAAGATTCAGTCCTCTTCAGTCCACTTTAATCCTCTACCACTAAAATGATTTTTCTACTTTCAGTCAAATGACTGAGGAGTTTGAATAGTTATTTTTTAAAGACCTGTCAGATATGACTGAGGTACCGTTTGCCAGTAGTCGGTACAACCTGTTACTGGTCACGTCGCATGTCGAGTGGTGTCTTCCTATCCAGACAACCAACATTGTGCCAACGGCTTGGGGAAGAGAAGCACACGCAGAAAGATACCATCACTATCATAGGGCGAGGAAATGCAACATAAAATTAAAGTTTGCGACAGTGCAGACCATACTTGGCTCGCCGCTGGCCTAGGTTTGGAGTATTGATAAGCGAACACAGATAGAGCACTGCTGATGCTGATTCGTCAGCGTTTGCAGCTTACCGTGTGCCAAATGTATTAACATTCCTTATTACCATTCCATTGGAGTTAACAAGGCAGGCATATAGATGAAATATGCTACACAATCAACATATGGTCTTTATATTTTAGCCCACGAATGATGATATTGAACGGCATTTCAAGTTCTAGTTGATATAGTCCATTCTGAATCGTAATGTAATTTTCGTGAAAACCGATCAACCATAATATATATATATATATATATATATTTATATATATATATATAAGAGAATTATAATTATAAGAGAAATGCCGTGAACAAAAACAGCTTCTGTATGCTGCTTTCATTGATCATACAAAAAACATTCGATTGAATAAGTAGTGAGTGCTTATTCAAAAGTGTATTGTTGGATAAATAAATAATAGAGAATGTAGAAGTAATGGATAATACAGAAGGTATAAGTAAGAAATAATACAGAAGGTAGAAGTAAGAAGTAATACAGAAGGTAGAAGTAAGGAATAATACAGAAGTAAGGAATAATACAGAAGGTAGAAGTAAGGAATAATACAGAAGGCAGAAGTAAGAAGTAATACAGAAGGTAGAAGTAAGAAATAATACAGAAGGTATAAGTAAGAAATAATACAGAAGGTAGAAGTAAGGAATAATACAGAAGGTAGAAGTAAGAAGTAATACAGAAGGTAGAAGTAAGAAATAATACAGAAGGTAGAAGTAAGAAGTAATACAGAAGGTAGAAGTAAGAAATATTACAGAAAAGTTACAATTTTTCTTCTTCTACTGCGTTCGATCTCAAACTCCTACATATTAGCAGTATGTAGTCTGGAGAACGGAATGCGATGTCTCATAATTTACAGCATTTCTGCATTATCGGCACCTTTCGGCCTGACACATCTGACTTCAGCATTACTTTGGGTCACTTTGAATATATATGGGACGAGCAGCCAACTCTACTCCATAACCTCCTTAGTCGTCTCGTACAACACTCATGGAATATGAACGGTGTTACTATTCTTTGCTCCTCTCCCAGGCCACGGCAACACATGGGCGAAGTAAGAAATAATAAAGAAGATTAAGTAAGATATTGAGACACGATATGAAATGACACACTATCTTTCTCTCAGGTTAGTTGATTTCAGACAATTCCCCATATTTCCTTAATCGCCTTTTACGACGTGTCTGGGAAGAAGACAGCAGTCCTATTCTTTACAAACTGAACTAGGAGTTAGGGTACCAGTTGCCACACTGGACTAACATAAGATCACATACATTAAAAGTATGCTTACTGCGGAATTTGTCTATATATATATATATATATGAGTATTTTAGAAATGTGTACAGTGAGGAGTGACAACCCCCAGCTCACACTGCATAACGACAAAAGTGGAAATTGTAATAGACATATATAAGGATATATATATATATATATATATATATATATATATATATATATATATATATATATATATATATATATATATATATATATATAGATAGATAGATAGATAGATAGATAGATAGATAGATAGATAGATAGATAGATAGATAGATAGATAGATAGATAGATAGATAGATAGATAGATAGATAGATAGACAGATAAACAGACAGACAGATAGATAGACACATAGACAGACATATAAACAGACAGACAGATAGATAGACACATAGACAGACAGATAGACAGACAGACAGACAAATAGACAGACAGATAGATATATAGATATATAGATAGATAGATAGATAGATAGATAGATAGATAGATAGATAGATAGATAGATAGATAGATAGATAGATAGATAGATAGATAGATAGATAGATAGATAGATAGATAGATAGATAGATAGATAGATAGATAGATAGATGGATGAATGGATGGATGGATGGATAGATAGATGGATGTATGCATGGATGTGTGGATGGATGGATAGATGGATGGATGGATACAAAATAGTGCGGTTTCATGCTTAAATCATGCCAATTGTGTGATAAACCAATCATGTGTAAATGAGATATTATAATTGACTAATAATTTTCAAAAATATATGTGATATGTGTATTAACCAGTAGACTTGTAAAATATATCCCAAATAACCGAAAATTGAAACTACTAAATGCATTTTAATGAAATATTTAATTCATACCGTGTATTACATATCAAATTCAAACTCAAAATATTTCAATTATATGCGCTACATATTTACTGAGCTACATCATTTTGAAGTTTGACAGAGCTAATGAAATATGCTATACTAGCTTATGCACAGATACAATATTGCAACAGTTAGGGGAATTCCTTTTTCTGTTCCGAGAAATGCACAGATTATAAATTATTTTTAAGCGCATAATGTGTCCGAAGCCAGCACCTGAAATAAAAATTCAGTCGTTATTAACAGATAAAAGATGATATCTTCTGTAGCGAATGAAAGTTGGAGTTCTCAGTGAATCATACGTGACAATGTTTTGGCGCCAAGGACTGTTAACTGAAAAAAAATAAGCCTGCGATTAACTTTGTGTAATGATTATAGTCTTTATTTCGTGTCGTTTTACACCCACGTATGCCCTGCAGCGTTATTTCTTAGTATTTTTGGGGGGTTTAAATCCACGAAATTATTTTTATATTTACATATTTACTAATGATTATAGTCAAAAACTATAATTTTGTGTGTGCTATTTAAGTTGTTTAATCATGGGAACTGACTCCGAGCATTTGGCGTCAACTGACGCCACGCCACTGATAGTTAGATATAGTGAAGACATAGACAAATTTAATGTGTTGAAATTAATATTAGAAGAAGAGAACATTTTATAAAGTTACCTACAGTTAGGAGAAGAACAGTAGAGTTAAAAAAAAGCATACCATGAGACGAAGATGAAGACGAAATTATCTTCTGATAGAGAGAGAGAGAGAGAGAGAGAGAGAGAGAGAGAGGTACATTACAAGATATTCAAGAAACGGAATATTTAATTATCTGATTTATGTAGTAGTAAACTGAAGGATGATATATGAACATGTGTATAAAATCAACTTACTTGTTTGATATATGTATCATTCTTGATGTTATTTTCATAGTAATCAGTAATGCTTCGTAAACACTTTCTTTGAACATTCTAATCGACATAGTTCTGTCCATGTATACAAGTGGTAAAACAGAGTGGCGCATTTTGCGAACAATACAATAATACAAGTAACTGAAAAGTGATATGGTAATTTGCATCGATTAGTTCTCAAGGTCTCTTCACACCTGCTTTATTAAAATGTTACACCTGTATTATTTAACGCATAGTTAAATATAAGGTCATTCCGCGGTGAAACGGAACACCAAAAGTAGTCAAATAAAAAACAGACATTTCATGTTTCACTTGAACACAACAGACAATCACTAAGACTAAGGAGTTATGCGGTGTAAACACGAACACAAGCAAATTACAATACACAAGACGTTTTCAACGTTTCGACCCGTTAGGTCTTTCATAACCCCTTAGTTTTAGTGATAGCCCGTCTGTTGTGTTAAAGTGAAACATAAAAAAATTTGCGTTCTACGTAAGTACTACAACGCGATTTCAGTTGTTTAATTTCCAGATTTATATATTGGGTAATTATATAGGAACCCAGAATGGTTGCATCCGGTGACTATGTGAGTTATTGTTTAGCTAGCCATATCCACCACCATCATGATCTGTGCCTTAAATAACCGTTGTTCGTATTTAATAATATATTACAACAATAATACACTTTGCTTTATATCAATTAGCACCACTACTGAAACAGCAGAATGACGATATGATCTCGTAAAGAACGTTAATAAACACAATGTTCATGCCGATACGGTGCTACCATTAACAGACCTGGACCCTGACAGAGAAACTAGAACAAAAACTCGCTGTATGAGAAAGGAAGTGCCTTACAACAGAACTGTTAGTTATAAACAGAGAGAGCATAAATAATGAGACTATAGAAAAGCTGGTGAAGACAATATAGTGCAAAGAATACATACAAAAGATAAAATGGTTCGGACACCTAATTAATACGCATTCCATCGATAGTCTTCAATAAAATATCATCTGAAAATTTAGAAACGGGAAGACCCACACGAATATGGATACGTGGCATCAAAGAAATCAATATCAATAAACCCATAACCCTTCAGGGTCGTAGGGGTACCACATTGGATGCTTCAGCACACAGAGTCCTTCAGCGAATTCTATCATCAGCGATGCGGATGAGTGTGGAAATATCTTGACCTGTCCATTCCATGATGGTGTCTGTCCATGTCTTTATTTGTCCTCCTCTGCTTATTCCACCCTCGACAGTTCCCTGCAGTATTGTTTTTGATAAGGAATCGTGCCTGCATACATGTCCGAACCATGCTAGTTTTCGTCGTTTCATTATTGAAAGCAATGGCTCCTGAACACCTGCACACATCTCTACTTTATTTCTTACATACACATTGGTCTTATGTTCCCTATAGGAAATTCGTATAATTCTTTTGTAGCATTTGTACTCGAAAGCCTGTAATCTTCTCTCCATGTCCGCAGTGAGTGTCCAACTCTCACAACCATACAACACAACAGAAAGCTCCAGCGACTTATACAGTTTGATTTTCACTCCAACACTGATGTTGCTTTTCAAAATCACAGTTACCCTTGACAAGGACGCAAAAAGCCATCTCCAGCCTTATTTTTAGTTCTGCTTTACATTTACCATCGTTGCATATACTGGATCCGAGGTATTTGAAGGTATTCACCTCCTCAAGCTTATGTCCATTCATCACGATATTAGTCTGGTTTTCTGTGTCTCTGCTGTTTACCAAGATTTTGCTCTTATCTGTATTGATTTCCATTCCGTACTTGCTGGTAACTTTTTCCAACTTTGATGTTAATTCTTGCAATGATTGTTCTGACCCAGCTATAAGATCAATATCATCAGCGAAACGCAAGTTATAGGGCGACCTCCGATCGATATAGACGTGTTGTAATCATGTAATGTCTCTTGTATTATGTGCTCTAAATATATGTTAAAAAGTACTGGGGACATTATGTATCCCTGTCGAACTCCCACATTTGTTTTGAAGAACTCTTCAATTGTATTGCTTGACAAGACATCACAATTTGCATTTTTGTACAGAGCTTCAATAATGTCTATAATTGTGGTGTCAAAATTAAATTTCCTCAGTATGTGCCACAGACCATCATGCCAAACACGGTCAAAGGCCTTTGTAAAGTCAATGAAGTTGTGGTTTAGATCACGTTGGTGCTGAATATGTTTTTCGATTAGTGTTCGGATGTTAAATATTTGTTCAACAGTGCTTCTGTTTGCTCTGAAACCAGCTAGTTCTTCAATTATCAAAGAAATACTCGAATACCAAGTCTGCACTATGGCAGAGGTATCACAGTTAGCTAAAGAAAGAAGAATTCGGCTTTCCATAACTTCTAGTGGCACATATGGATAGGACAAAACAAAATAAGACAATAATACGATTCGTACTATCGTCTGAGAAGACGGAAATCTCCCAGAAGTATCCAGTTTGTATTTTGTTGATCTCCTTCAATTATTCTATCTCAATGTAACCAAACAGCAGCTGCTATTTCTTACAGACTCCTACTGGATCTATCTGACAGCAGGTCAATGGAACTACTAGGTTTCTTACAAACTCCCGCTGGATCTATCTTACAGCAGGTAAGTGGACCTACTAGCTTTCTTACAAACTCCCGCTGGATCTTTCTTACAGCAGGTCAATGGGCCTACTAGGTTTCTTACAAACTTCCGCTGGATCTATCTTGCAGCAGGTCAATGGACCTACTAGGTTTCTTACAAGCTCCCGCTGGATCTATCTTATAGTAGGCCAATGATCCTACTTGATTCCCAGCAGGTCAACAAATTGGAAATGCTTGTGTCGCCGTCAAAGACACAGAAGAACAGGAGATAAACATAAATATACATGGAGAGAATCTACAACAAGTAAAACAATATCTTGTACACATAGTCACAAATGATGGCAGATGTGAAACAGAAGTTAAAAGGAGAATAGGAATGGCTAAAAGTACATTCAATTACCTGAGGAAATTATTAATATCTAAACAAATAAGTTAAAAATGAGAATTATAAAATGCTACATCTATTCCATATTAATGTATGGATCAGAAACATGGACACTAAATAAACAATTAGAAGACAAAAATGATGCCTTTGAGATGTGGGTATATAGAAGAATATGGAGAACATCATGGAAAGAGAAGAAAACAAATAAAGAGGTGCTAAAAACACTTTATATGAAGAAAGAACTACTAAGAGAAATAAAGATGATGCAAATAAAATACTTCGGACACATTAAAAGACATGACACCTTAATGAAGACCTTACTTGAGGGTAAAGTCAAAGGGAAGCGAGCAAGAGGTAGGCAGAGATACAAGTGAGAGAGTAACATCACACGATGGACAGGTTACAGTCTAGCAGAGTGCACCACCAAGACAAGAGACAGGAGATGTTGGAGATACGCTGCAGCCAACCTTCGTTGCGGAGACGGCACTTAATGATGATGATGATGATGTGTCGCTGCAGGCGAATAGTCCAATACACCTGGCCTCTGCGATGTTAAGAACCAATATCTAATGATTTCCTGAATAATTAAGTTGTCAACTCTCTAACCCTAACCCAGGGTTAGCGAACCTCTAGGCCGCAGATGATAAGAGGCACATAAACACACTGTGCACATAGACCATCTGGAGTATATCACCGAAGGCAACCGAGGCTAGTCTAAACATTAAATAGATCTGTGACATTGATTGATCCACAACACAATAGATTCTTATTAAGTCAATCACAATACCGACATAGACTTCTCCCAATAGAGAACCAGGTCCTGTCATCACATGAGGGGTGAATCACTTCAATGTTTGAGTAGATATTACAGACTAATTTTCAAGTTTATAATTGAGAAAAACCCGTGAATGAATGTTGTTTATGATCGTCCATGAGTATTTGCTACATCCACTTTTGAATTTCAGTTAGAGTTATGTCCTTAACTATGAGATCGCAATTGGCTAATAAGCTTTATTCAGGCGGGAAATGTCTCTGGACAGTTTGGAAATTGGACGACCGTATAAGTGGTTTTTATATGACCATGAATTTTTAGCTACTCTTCGTTGTTGAGCTGTCGCATTTCTCCTCTTTCTACAAGAAGCTACCCCATTTTTGATGTTCTTCTCGTGCATAATTCTTCTATGTATCTTGGATTTATGATTTCAGTTAGATCTGTAATGAGTCCTTGTAGCGCTACATTTAGCCACTTTGAGAATGTATGCACTTTTTTTTCAACTCACTATAAAGAAGTATATGTGGTAGGCAGTGATCTAGCAAACGTACTACATGACTTGGCCAACCAATATGTGTTTACATCAGACTAATGTCAGTATTAGAGATACCAGAAATGTCTTTGACAATGGTATCCAGAATCTTATCTTGTAAGTACATATTATTGAATCTTATTTAGTAAGTACATATTATTGAATCCTATCTTGTAAGTACATATTATTGAATCTTATCTTGTAAGTACATATTATTGAATCCTATCTTGTAAGTACATATTATTGAATTTTATTTAGTAAGTACATATTATTGAATCTTATTTAGTACGCACATATTATTGAATCTTATCTTGTAAGTACATATTATTGATTCTTATCGTGTAAGTATATATTATTGAATCTTATTTAGTAAGTACATATTATTGAATCTTATCTTGTAAGTACATATTATTGAATCTTATCTTGTAAGTACATATTATTGAATCTTATCGTGTAAGTATATATTATTGAATCTTATCTTGATATCTGATTGCCCTCGAATGCTATTAATTTACAAATGTCACTTAGCACAAAAGAGATTGCCAGCCGCCGCTGTAGACCATAAACTATGAATAACTATTTGAATCTTCTTTCCTTTCTGCTAACTTCAGTCTTATATTCCTACAAATCGGTTCGATACATCTGCCTTTATTATCCATTGGGCTCTTGCACAACAGGCGGTCATCTGAAGCGATAACCAATTTTTAGGATCTATAACTCATATTTCAAATGTGGATTATGTAAATTTAGTGATTATGTCCCTTGCGTTGGAAATTTCACAATCAAAAGGGTAATTAGCGTTTGACTACTTCCAGTTAGGTTTATACCTCGGTGATGTGTTGCACACTCCTTAGATTTGATGCAATCATATCGTATTACCATTACAATATTGGAGGCTGCTTTTCAGACAAGCCTTTTACAAAAGTCTTCTTGATAACATTTACAATTCTAGTGGTTATCTCGCTTAGTCGATACTTTACTGTTACCTTACGTTGCTGCATAGCATTCTGGCTAGATATCACTTGGGTTCATGATCTCCAGTTGGACTGATATCTTTTGACTACACACAACTCCAAGTTTAATTCTGGAAAATATGTACCAGATGTTAGGAGGTTGTCGATATATGATTACCTGAACGGCGACCTTCAATATTGTATCGTAATACGCCATGATTTACACAACGGGAATCACATCCGTGGTCGAAAGGGCGGTTCATCGCCATACAGGTTATATTTTTTTTTATAAAAAAGGGTACTAAATAAATATAGAGAATTAAATGCGGTAGGCACACTGGTGGTTAAATAACTGAAATAAGTACAGGCTCATAGTACCTGCTCATATTGCTTATATCGACAGAAGGTAACGGGAAAACACTGTCGCACTTCCCAATGAAAATCATATTACTACATGTATAATAACATAATGAGAAGAGGAGGCATTGAAGGATAACGGAAAGATAGAATGGAAAATATCAAGGAGAAGACCTAGAGAAAAGATATTGGACAGTTTGACTAAATGGCTTCGATTGACGACACCAACAGAGATGATGACATATATGGGAGATCGATGTACATGGAGAAATATGATCGTCAACGCCATTTGGCACGGCACTTGTTGGTGATGATTATTGTTAAGCTTTTATGCAGCACTAATAATTAAGGAAGACCAATAGACACTTCGCAGAAAAGCTATCAATGAGTGTATGATGATGTCTATAAATTACGCAAATAATGTTTTTTTTCAAATGTGTTTACCTCGTCCTTGTCTTTCATTGTCAACAAATGTCAAGAATTCGGGGACCTCCATTTATAATTATGTAAACATTTCGGCATTATTTTTTTTCCAATCCACACAAATTAATTGGTGTATAAAAATATTTTTAAGTAAAAAATATTTATAAGTATTTTTGACGTAGGATTTTGTTATCGGTATTCCCTTCCCTTTATCAAGAATTGTAGACCTTTTTTTCATATCCCCCCCCCCCCACTAAGTGTTGATGTAATTTAAATACATCTCCTATGTGTCTCAACAACATTCATCAACTACATATAGTAGCATCACGTAGATCACACTGGAAAATACCAATTTATACCCGATTCACCGTATTTGATAGAGAAACACATATAGATACATAGGTTGGTAGACATATATATAATATATATATATATATATATATATATATATATATATATATTGTGTTGCATATCTGTACGTTGATGAAGTATAATGACAGTATCACCTGGATCTTGTAGCGAAGTAGAAGATATATGTTACACCTACATCATTGTATATGTTACACGTACGTCATTATATATATATGATACACATACGTCATTACATATGTTACACCTACGTCGTTATTTATATATATATATATGTTACACCTACGTCATTTTATATGTTACATCTACGTCATTATATATCTTACACCTACGTCATTATATATGTTACACCTACGTCATTATATTGTTACACCTATGTCATTACATAATGAAATTTACAATTCATAAAGCTTCTACATTGTGAAGTATGAAAATATTGAAATAACTTTGTGTTATGTGGCACATGACTGATACTTTCGGTACTATCCCCGAAAGCAGCCATTTGATATGGACTGTACCGCATTAAGTGATGTTATATGTATCTTTAACTCTAGCTTTCCTATCCTTTCCAAGACTTTCCTTTACACAGAAATTGTAAAAATAATGTGGATGTCTTTGGAGAGAAAAAAGTTGTGTTAAAAAAAACTAACTAACTAAATGCGCCAATAAAATAAATTCGCATCAATATTAACTATTTTATTTGAGAAAACTAACTAAAGTAAAGCTCAATAAGAAAAATATATTGTAAAATTGCAAAAAAAATATATGTTTATTTACATACTTTTATGGGCAGAAATTGTTTTTACAAAATTAAAAAAGTGCAGAAAATTATACAAGTGATGCATCATCTTGATTGCTTCAAGGATCCATAGAAAACATCTGGTTTTCTAGAAAGAACTGTTACAATTGTGACCGCAAAAATGAACAAGATATATTATTGTAATTGGTTTGTTGTAAAAATAAACAAAATAGTGCAGGAAGATTTCTCGTGTAGAGATAAGGCAGCTTTGTCATAGTAGTTAATACCACTACGTGTACATCGTGGGCTATATTGTCAGAGTAGTCAAAACCACTACGTGTACATCGTGGGTTATATTGTCAGAGTAGTCAAAACCACTACGTGTACATCGTGGGCTATATTGTCAGAGTAGTCAAAACCACTACGTGTACATCGTGGGTTATATAAATGTAACATTTAACAATAGTTAAAAATGAATAAGCTATATATTACATTCTGTAATTCAAGTGTTGTATATAACTCGTGTGTGTGTTTGTGTGTTGTAAGGAGTCCTTGAATTCATATGTTGTATATAACTCGTGTGTGTGTTTGTGTGTTGTAAGGAGTCCTTGAATTGTTATGTTGTATATAAATCGTGTATGTGTTTGTGTGTTGTAAGGAGTCATTGAATTCATATGTTGTATATAAATCGTGTATGTGTTTGTGTGTTGTAAGGAGTCCTTGAATTCATATGTTGTATATAAATCGTGTATGTGTTTGTGTGTTGTAAGGAGTCCTTGAATTCATATGTTGTATATAACTCGTGTATGTGTTTGTGTGTTGTAAGGAGTCCTTGAATTCATATGTTGTATATAACTCGTGTATGTGTTTGTGTGTTGTAAGGAGTCCTTGAATTCATATGTTGTATATAACTCGTGTATGTGTTTGTGTGTTGTAAGGAGTCCTTGAATTCATATGTTGTATATAACTCGTGTATGTGTTTGTGTGTTGTAAGGAGTCCTTGAATTCATATGTTGTATATAACTCGTGTATGTGTTTGTGTGTTGTAAGGAGTCCTTGAATTCATATGTTGTATATAACTCGTGTATGTGTTTGTGTGTTGTAAGGAGTCCTTGAATTCATATGTTGTATATAACTCGTGTGGCGGTTTGTGTGTTGTAAGGAGTCCTTGAATTCATATGTTGTATATAACTCGTGTATGTGTTTGTGTGTTGTTAGGAGCCCTTGAATTCATATGTTCTGTATATAACGTTTGGGTGTTATAAGGATTCCTTCTCAAACTCTCACTTGTTCTGTTATGTTTCAGGGCATTTGTCCCACAAGTTTTCTAGAACAGATTCATGTGTTTATGTGTCTACTGTAGATCTATATACTGTAAAATCTAGGTCCATTTGTATTTTTTATTTCAGATGAAAAAGTTTGAAAACACGTATAAGACTGACACATGAACGGACTACAGTAAGACATACATACAGAAAGTAAACATAACCTGAAATCTCGATTTTTTTATATTTTCCTTACATTTCGTTGGTCGGCCTTGTCTTTTCTTGAATTAGACTCCAAGTATATAAATAATTGCCAACGGAAATCACAACAATAATCAATAACGTAGCGAATGAAATCGTATTTACTTTCTGTGCGGATGTCTTTATTGACATCAATGACCGTCTCGATTGACATCACTGTAATCGGGTTGCAAAGTCTATACTTCATCCCTCTCAAGGAAGCGATATGCCCTCTCCTTTGAGTATCACTACCATCGTGTAACTTCGTATCTTCGAACGATATGCCCTCTCCTTTGAGTATCACTACCATCGTGTAACTTCGTATCTTCGAACGATAATCTCTAGGAATTTCTGGAATAAAATGCATTTAAAAACATGACGTTGCAAGCGGGATTCAATCCTGTGACCTCTTAAGACAAATGTTGCGGCTTTACCGCTACGCCAGAGAGATCCGCTGTGTAAAGTTTGGGTTGGTAGGTATGTTCCTGAATCCTTTGTTGAGACATTTATATTTAAAATTAAAAAAAAAATACGAGCTTCATCATCATCATGTAGACCATCCTGGACAAGATGTAGCAATCATCACTCCCTTTCGAAACTACCTTCGATTTTTAGTCTTTGCTACCTTGCGTCAACCTGCTTCTTGATCTACATCTTTCTCCTTGACCTGGCAGCATTCCATCCATCGTGATCCTCTCTCGTCTGTCATATTGTTTGATGTGCCCAATAATTGTCATTTTCTAAAGAACCGTATTGTTTAGCCAGTTCTCTTTTACTTTCAATTCTCTCAGAATGTTCCTATTGGTGTTCCTTTTAGTTCGTTGTATTCTAAGGATTCTTCTATATCATTTTGTTTCCAATGCTACATTTGTGTTTATCACTATAATGGAGATTGTCCAATTTTCTTCTACATGATGTTCGTCCGTCGTGATCGACGATGACCAAAAACTCAACCATAATAATAATAACAATAAATAATAAAGTTAATAGTGCGTTTTTAAATGACTAGCAAGTCAAAATGTTCTTTTACAGAATTGACAACAATAGAAGGTATCTGTGTGAGGTTGAGATGTTTTTTTCTTTTCTACGTGTCCGCTTCTGTCTTGCAGTTCGAATGTTTCTATATCTAAGAATGAATGTACATATAATGCAACTGACAATTTTCAGGCTTTAAGGTGAGTTAGTTTGCTAAAGTGAGCCACCTTGTTTAAATCAAACCGTATAGTCATTTCTAATTATAATAGTAAAGGAATGCAGACATACTTGGTATGGACATGTAGATTTGCTATTTTTATTGCAGATCAAGCGGTCCATTGACTCAAGTCCTTTGTTTGTTTGTTTGTTTGTTTTTCGTTATTTCCATTGTAACCATCACGGATATCCGTGCGATTTCCGCCGGGAGCGTGATTACGTTGTGCCACCGTTATGCGCCTTGTAGGCCTAGCACATCCGATTTCGGCATGCCTTGACAATTCGGGTGGGCTACCCTTAGCCGGTGACAGCCTCTATATCTGTCTCCAGGCACGCGTAGTGGAGACTCTTCGCCCAGACGACTTTTTGCTCTCGTCTGATTCGAACGAAGTTTTCCACTGTCTATGAACTTGCCTCGTGTAATTGGACGTGCTGTGCCTGTGCCCATTGGGTACTGAACCGTTTCTCATCCGTGAGCCTGGTTCCTTAAGGGGAAGAACTCAACAGAGGAGTTGGACACTGGCTCTTTCGCCCTCTTAGCCGAGGTGTCATTCACCGACATCGTGTACCCCTTGTCCAAGTTCGAGTCTCACACCACGCGTTTGAGAGCAAGGCGTTCTCGAGCTGAGCGTTCTTGTCCCAATAGCGCCTGAGCCCATCAGGTACTGAACCCTTTCTCTCTTCAAGTGTATTTCCGGTGTAGGAAAACCTGACAGTAGAGTTGGGCCAGGGCTAAATCATTGTCCCTTTTGTGCCTGAGTGCATCGAGTACGGAACCCTTTCTCTACGCGAGCATATTTCCGGTTTAGGAAGGCTCGACATTAGAGTTGGGTTAGGTCTTCTTGCTTTACCAAACGCCAATGGATGGGTCTGGGTCTCTGCCTGTAAGGAACACAGATAACTAGAAGCTCGCCTCGAGCTGACGGAGTTTGTAGTTCCCCTTTCCTAGGGACTTTTCACTTTCTATTTGCAGTTCGCGCTGCCCTCTAGCGCTGTTCTGCCATTTCATTGTTTCATTGTACTCGGTATGAAATCTATTTGTCTCTCACCATGCATCTATCTTTACGTGCATTTTACATTGGCCGCCCCTCCAATGTTCGGACTGGACTGACTTGCTTCACTGTATGTCGACAGTGTCGCTATATGTGGTGATACTGGTGGTGTCGGAGATATTGTCTGTCTCTTGTGCAGTCAAATCTCTTTCCATCTGCTACCTCCACATTCTCGGACACGATCCCCAAATTATTTGGCCAGAATCAGCTCGAGCTGCTGTATTTCTGTTTCCAGGGTGCACCGCGTGGAGGTACATTTGGGATCTTGGTTATCTGCTAACCCTGGGTCCGCCTAGAGCAATGCGTTCCCTTTGCACCCCAAGTCCTTTGAACCAGTCCCGTTGTCTGGTATTTGATGTGTTTGTAAAATGCTCTTTTGTTGCATATAAGGCGTATCTGTATCTGGTTTTGGACGGAAAAGCATTTCACTTCCATCATTCTTCATTGGACATTGAAAGAAGTGGTTATCAACATTTTCGTAAGGGCGAGTGCACAGCCAGTGCTCTGGAGTGTGTTATCATTATTATGCATTAGATATGTTGATTATCCACTTCGCATACTGGACACTTCCATATGTGTTGAGATCTCCGCATCAGTAAATATCTCAGGTTGATGGTTCCGGTTCTATGTTGGTTCACTTCTATTTTTGAAACCTTTCCCAGGTGTTCACGCTCATTCTCACTCCCAATTCGCTCATTCTCAATATTGACTGATTGTCATTCATCTCAAAATCCTCTGATCGTGTGGACTCACGAAAAGTAATGAGTATGTCTACTTGGTCCATAAGATAACCAGCTGTTGTGGTGACGAGGTTAGCTAATTGGTCGGTCTGTTCAATTTCCTGTTTTGGTTATATTCTCTCAAAGCGTAATAATTCCAAGTAATAATCTGTCTTGCAGGAAACAGCCGAGGTTGTAAGGAACAAATGAAGACACATAAGATTATGGACCTGCAGCAGCAAGGAATGAAGAGGTAACGATGGCGCAGAACGGAATCACATAACTGAAGATATTAAGAGTTAGAGGACTGTTGATGCAGCATATGGGTAGGTTATTTGCTATCTCCAGAAATTGTGAACGACTTGCTCTTCCTATGTGCAGTTAGGAGGTTTCTCAGAGTATTCTCTCTTACACATGAGACTTAATCTTTCAGTTTAATGCACTACCTTTTGAAGAAGCCTTTTACTCAGAGGGAGTACATGTCACGAGACGAGCTAATAATTTGTATGATTCACCCATTGTGTGTCTTTCCTCTGACAAACGCTTTGTACCTAGCGAACTATTGATCGTGTAGGAAGACCATTCCATTACTACCCTTCGAATACCCTCCAATAGCGTATCTGCTATCACATTGTCTCCGTGGATGACGAAGAAATGCAGAACAACTGATATTGCATCTTTGTACTTTTGTGACAGAATCACGTGTGGCATGGAATGCTATGTGTGTCATCACTGCAGATGGGTCAACATATTTTACGGAAGAAGAATAAAATGATTGGCCCAGAGGTGTATGCAATATTCCTGGCAGAACGTGATGATTCTGGGACTCTGCCACGCTGGAATGCCTCAATGTGGGAACTAAATGCACATCCCCGACCCCTGAACACAACACTGCCTTTGAGACAGCATACACCAAAAAGTTCCCGTGTCAAGTTTCTATTGTCAGAAAGGCTATGAGCTGACAAGATGCTCATAACTATAAGGATTGTTTCATCATTATTCAGTAGCTGGAGTTCAATTGTTTCATCATTATTCAGTAGCTGGAGTTCAATTGTTTCATTTTTATTCAGTAGCTAGACTTCAATTGTTTCGTCATTTTCCGGTAACTGGATTTCAATGACGAGTAATATCTACATAATGCATTGTTTCTTCATAGACGAACTGAGTCCTGCGCAGAAATGGACCGTACATAGAAAAAATGCACGTCTTACATAATTCTAAGCAACGAACACGAATGTAAATGTAAATTGATTGTCATCAGAGTCTGTGTGAACCGGAAGTCCATACAAGACCTACGAACATTAAATGAACATATCTTAAAACACCCGTGTTCTAAAGTAGAAGAGCCACGTACGAAATTCCTATACAAAGACACGAGCAAGTTAGACATCATCCACAGTGATCATTCCATGCTAAAATGTCCAATCATCCACAGAGACGTTTATGCTAAAATGTCCAATCATCCCCAGAGACGTTTATGCTAAAATGTCCAATCATCCACATTGATCATTCCATGATTAACTGTCCAATCATCCACAGTGATCATCCAACGGTAAACTGTCCAAGGATAATTTGGTCCAGAATATGGTCGTACAAACTTATTGTCAAAGATGAATTTAACTGAATTTCATAAGTGGATGCAGCAAGTGGTCAACATCACGTGATGGACGAATAACACACATGTATTTTATAGACAGGGACATACTTTTCGTGTGTCGCATGGCCTAGAGGCTAGAACATTTTCCTCACAGCTGTGAAGGATTTGACACCGGTTACAAAGAAATCAGATGTGTGTGAAATATTTTTTTCAAAAAACACTCACCCTGTACATGTCGTGGGGACGGCAAACGCCATTGTTACACAATCACATAAACCACTTTGAATTCCCGGCTAGAGTCTGTCACACAGCCACATAAGCCTTCCTGCATTCGCTGCAAGGGCCTTTTTTCACAAAACCATATAAACCTCCCTCTATTACCTAACGAGAAAATAGGCAGTATATAATGTTTAACGACCTTTTAGAATTGCTGTTTGTCATGTCCCAAACGACACCTGAAGCGTGCAGGTTTAATTTGCGTAGTAAATATATATTAGCTTTCCACCCTCTTGTTGAGACATAACATTGTATATACAACTAATTGTCTTTCACACTAACTACAGATTGTACAAAACTAAAAAAAAATTTAGATACAAAGATGAAGTCTTGTAAAACGCAGAAAGGACCCCATAAAAATAGTTTAAAAATATAGATTTTGGGAAGGTAGCCAAAAAGATTATGAAACTGATTCCAACAATAATCACTGAGTCCTTGAGTATTTCTGCTATTTCTTCTTCGTAAGCCACTTCACAACATTTGATTTCTCCGCGGCGCAAACTAGTTTCAATAACCAGCTGATCGAAACGATCGTAACAATTGGTAGGCGGAGCGATATACCCTCTATGGGCGTGGCCAGGATGGTAGTAACGGTACCTCTTCCTTAGATATCACAGTTAATCAGGTGAATAAGTCATTTGTGGGCGTGGCCAGGTGGTAAACAAGGTGGGGGGAAAATATGACGATTACAGAAGGTGAAATAAAATCTCGTAGATTTAGCCGGCTGCCACAGTATTGGAACCCAGAACACAGGAGTTGTTTGTGCGTGCGGTGCCTATTGTGTGTCTTTTGATTCTTCTGTTTTTCAGTTTGAAATTAGTTGTGTGCATTTTCTCCCCACCTTTTCTGTGACACACCTTATATAACACTGGACTATACTGGTATTTTATGCAGCAATTTACCTGTGCAAGGTAGCGTGGATTTTCTTCTACTGTGATTTATTTTCACCTGGGTTTATTGATTAGTGTTTGATTTGTAGGAAGCCGGTACAGTTTATTACAAATAACAGGTAAGCGTTTCAGATACCAGTGTTGTTCACTTATTGCTATATTCTGAGTGTACTGTGTTATCGTTATGTTATGTTAAGTTCATCTGATATATTCGAAGATAATAGAGTTATTATTATGCTGTTTGACTTTCATCTGTTATATAGAGATAATATAGTGAGTTATTGTTGAGTTCTGGAAAATTAATCTGTTATATATTTAGAGTTATTATTGTGTTGTGTGAAATTAATATGTTATATATTTAGAGTTATTATGTTGTGTGAATTTCATCTGTTATATATTTAGTTATTGTTATGTTGTGTGAAGCGCTCGTGTTATATATACTGAGATTATATAGTTATAGTTATGTTTTGTATAGCGTCATCTGTTATATCATCATCAAGTAACATATCCTGACCAGGATAAAGCAATCATAATAACATTTCGAAACGTCTGTCGATTTTGAGAAAGTCTTTCTGCTTCTGTTACTGTCTTGTTAAGGTGTTCTTTGATGAGTTGCATCCTTCTTCTTCTTGGTCTGCCTCTTGTTCGTCACACTGTCATCATCCTCTTCAATATGGTTTTTTCTATGCTTTCAAGACGATTGGCCAAACTATTTTAGTTTTCTGGAAAGAACCATGCAGTTTAGCCAGTTTTCTTTTACATTTTTTTTACATTCATTTCTTTTACATTCATTTCTTTTACATTCATTTCTTTTACATTCATTTCATTTACATGCATTTCTTTTATATTCATTACTTTTATATTTGTTATATTGGTAACATATCATATTCATGACTTAGATATCAGCCCTGCATTTGTTGACTGTTGTGATTTTCTAGGCAACATAAATACGTTGAGTAATTTGCCATTGCTTTCTGAACGGTCCGGCTGTACAATTGCCTGTATCGGGGATCGAACTCGGTACCTTGGCCATCACAGTACCAATTCGACGCAGAGCCGATTATTTGTCATATGCTGAGATAATATAGTGAGTTATTATGTTGTGAATGCCTAAGCAGAATATTGTGAATTAACACAACATTATAATTAGTTCATTTCCCATCAGTCGTGTCCACAGTCTATTGTCTTTCCCCAGGTGGTTTGTGATCCACTCTTGTCGTTAAGCGTTGGGGTGATTGGAGCTCGAGCTTGCGTTCTATCACCAGATGTGTGGCCTCGGCTGTGCTATGACCGTGTCTGCACAGGATGTCCCTGAGTTTTTCTATCCATCTTTTCCGTGATCTTCCTCTGGCTTTGTACCCTGATCTTCTTCTTCTTCTTCTGCGTTCAGCATCTGTGGGCATGCTATACCGTCAGGCCTGTCGTCAAGACGAAGTCCACTGTCTTCTCCAGGTCAGAGCGGCTGCCCCATAGCTTTTGCCTCAAGTCTGTATCCTGTGGCCAGGTCTGCTGTCTCTGCTCTTTGTATGTTGGGCAGTCCTGAAGTATGTGTTCCTGAATCTGGGTTCCGGATCCACATGGACATTCATCTGTGTATGAGATCCTTAATCTATAAAGGTGACCCAACAGTCTGCAGTGGCCTGTACCCTGATCTCATTTGGTTATATGCTTGTACTGGCAACTTTTCGTGATGCATTCTCATAATGTGGCCAAACCACTTGATCTGTTCTCTCTATGTAATATGTACAAGATATTATGCCTATTCTTTCCCTGATATATTCATTTCGCAATCTATCAAGCCTGGTGACCCCGGCAATTTTCCTCAAGCATTTCATCTCGCATGTCACTCACTATCTTTCTGTAATGTGAAGATGAGAAAGACCAGGTTTGGCACTGGTAACACAGTGTTAGTAGGAATATACTGTCGTGTCCAGTGTTTAGTTTAATCA
This sequence comes from Meghimatium bilineatum, assembly GCA_034231615.1. NCBI lineage: Eukaryota > Metazoa > Mollusca > Gastropoda > Stylommatophora > Philomycidae > Meghimatium > Meghimatium bilineatum. The sequence goes on along the minus strand of CM067306.1, from coordinate 13,238,072 downwards.
GCTGAAAATGTGTACTCCAATTTTCTTATCGTGGACACTGAGGATCGTCCCTATAGTTACTGTATTTCAGTCACGTATGCCTCCTTCATCGTGCTGAAGCGAACTGTACTTGTATGTGAATATAGTCATACATAGATGAAGCATAGTTTATAACGTTATGTCATACATAATCGTTTATATATTACTATTGTTTTGTAACGAGTTTATTCCTTCATTTATTGTGAACTTTCAGACGTCTGTACACGACAATCAAGTTTCTCGACAATATAATCATGTCAACTCGTTGGGAAGCATCCTTCTAAGGCGACGCTCCTCCGTGTCGCAACCGAGGCATGGACTTCTAGTTCTTCTTCTTCAGCGTTCATTTTCAAACTCCCACTGGATCTCCTTGGGCAAGTAGTATGGCCATGATCCTACCGGATTTCCAGCGGGATATAGTCCAAAGAATGAAAATTCGTTGTGTGGCCGTTTTTTTGCGCAAAAGGCCCACCCCAACCGTCTTCATCGAGGACTTTTAGTTCAGGGTACAACGATTATGGCCATTGCCTCTTGTCTGGCATGTCGTACGAGGTGACTAAGGAAGTTGGGGGAATAGGCTTGACAACCTGTCACTTGACTAAACATTATAATTGTCACATCTTGTCTCATTTTTTACATTTACTTGTCTTTCTCTTCTTCTGTTCGCTTTATACCTCTTTATGCATTGCAGTATCAGGGGTAGAATAGTTCTCTGGAGATATATTTTGTTGGTGTTCTTCATATATTCAAGTTTTCGTTTGCTCTTTTATTTCTGTAATCAATCGTTTGCAATGTATGCTCCTGGTTTTATATCCATTATGTCTGTTTAGTAATACTTTTTAGAGGCACTGTCTGAAAATAGTCTTGAATAATCTACTAATCAAGTAATCTCTATAAATGATAGTAGTCTTGAATCATCTACTAATCAAGTAATCTCTATAGATGATAGTAGTCTTGAATCATCTACTAATCAAGTAATCTCTATAGATATCGAAGAAATGCAAGATAGCGGACAATGTACGTTTGTTCATTTGTGGCAGACTCGTTTGTCACGGAAAATGCTAGGTGTGCTAGATGTGAGAGATACACATCTATCTATCTATCTATCTATCTATCTATCTATCTATCTATCTATCTATCTATCTATCTATCTATCTATCTATCTATCTATCTATCTATCTATCTATCTATCTATCTATCTATCTATCTATCTATCTATCTATCTATCTATCTATCTATCTATCTATCTATCTATCTATCTATCTATCTATCTATCTATCTATCTATCTATCTATCTATCTATCTATCTATCTATCTATCTATCTATCTATCTATCTATCTATCTATCTATCTATCTATCTATCTATCTATCTATCTATCTATCTATCTATCTATCTATCTATCTATCTATCTATCTATCTATCTATCTATCTATCTATCTATCTATCTATCTATCTATCTATCTATCTATCTATCTATCTATCTATCTATCTATCTATCTATCTATCTATCTATCTATCTATATATCTATCTATCTATCTATCTATCTATCTATCTATCTATCTATCTATCTATCTATCTAACTACCTACCTACCTACCTACCTACCTACCTACCTACCTACATACCTACCTACCTACCTACCTACCTACCTACTTACCTATCTATCTATCTATCCGTTCCTTTGGCGTCTAATTCGGTGCATAAAATAGAAATAAGAGATTTCCAGTTCGAGCTTTCTGATGCTACTGTGTGCAGGTAGCCATCTAGCGCCGTGGTTAGCTCATTCGCTTCGCATATGAGTGGTCCTGGATTCCTTCCACAGTTGAGGCGGGAATGTTTTTGATGTTGGTTGTCATTACCATATAGGGACAAAGTTATTCAGAAATCATGCTGAAGTCGGATGTGTCAGCCCGAGAGGCGCATATATTGTAACTCAGTTGTAAACTACAACACAATGTATTTTCTGGAACAATGCATTTTTAATGAATTGATTCTTGATTAGGAACAAGCGTCACAACACTGGGGGCATTCGCATATATGCTCTGCTTGCTATTTCGTCAGCTAGCTATAAGTGTATAAGTTCAGTGTCCCAGTTAGTTGCTGATTACGCGTTCTTCTGATCTTTTCTGAGAGTGAGCACTTTCTCCCATCACCTCTAGTCACTCTCATTTCTACCATTTTCTGAAACACATCATGTTAATATGTAGTAGTTTGAGAACCGTCGCATAAGAAAAAAGAGGAAGAAAAAATACATGTGACAACATTTCAGAAATTGTGTATAACTTTCTAGCTTAAACAAAATATACTAACTACGAGACAGTGACGGACAACGTTTCAACTAAAAAGCCTTCTTCAGTACGGGAGTAGGCAGCAGACAAATAATATACTTAAAATAGGAAATCACATATGGTTTGACAATGGTAGAATGAAAAGATTAATGAGTGATATAAAACATTTCATAGGAAAGAGAAGGATACAAACTAGAAAGTTCCAGCAAGATAAGAGGAGACAGACATAGCATGACGAGCTGACAAGAGAGGGATCATGATGATAATAATTGAGTAAGGGATGAAATGATAAAATAGATCAAAATATAAAATGAAGAATGAAACGGGTTATTTATCTCAGAACACTTTCGATATTGCAAGTTACTGAGGATGTTTACCATTCATAGACATAATTCTATAAATCTTGTTATTCACCATTCATACACATAGTTCTATAAAGCTTGTTATTCACCATTCATAGACATAATTCTATAAATCTTGTTATTCACCATTCATAGACATAATTATATAAATCTAGTTGTTTACCATTCATAGACATAATTCTATAAAGCTTGTTATTCACCATTCATAGACATAATTCTATAAATCTTGTTATTCACCATTCATAGACATAATTCTATAAATCTTGTTATTCACCATTCATAGACATAATTCTATAAATCTTGTTATTCACCATTCATAGACATAATTCTATAAATCTTGTTATTCACCATTCATAGACATAATTATATAAATCTTGTTGTTTACCATTCATAGACATAATTCTATAAATCTTGTTATTCACCATTCATAGACATAATTCTATAAATCTTGTTATTCACCATTCATAGACATAATTCTATAAATCTTGTTATTCACCATTCATAGACATAGTTCTATAAAGCTTGTTATTCACCATTCATAGACATAATTCTATAAATCTTGTTATTCACCATTCATAGACATAATTCTATAAATCTTGTTATTCACCATTCATAGACATAGTTCTATAAAGCTTGTTATTCACCATTCATAGACATAATTCTATAAATCTTGTTATTCACCATTCATAGATATAATTATATAAATCTTGCTGTTTACCATTCATAGATATAATTCTATAAATCTTGCTGTTTACCATTCATAGATATAATTCTATAAATCTTGCTGTTTACCATTCATAGATATAATTCTATAAATCTTGCTGTTTACCATTCATAGATATAATTCTATAAATCTTGCTGTTTACCATTCCTAGATATAATTCTTTAAATCTTGTTGTTCACCATTCAAACAGTTACTCTCCTAAGCCACTCTTCCCCAATTTTAAAAGAGTTCTCTGTGACCCACCAACCATGGCATATTTTAAGTTCCACTGCCACAGACAAACGATCATGTAGCATAGCTAATCCAGCTAAAGAGATAAAGTTACGGTGTAGGAAAACAAACAAAACTGAAAGGGGGGGCTGCGGTAACACAAGGTAAATGCCAAAATGAATGGAAATAGGTATAGATGTTACTAATATTAGTCAATAAAACAGACTAACAACGAGACGTAGTGACATAGCGTTTCGAATAAAAGCTTTCATCAGGACGATAGACAACAAACGAAATAAACAATGCACTGAAAGTGAGAAAGCACAAATTGGTATGGTAGAAGGAAGAGATGAAAGCATGGTAGGTAACATCCCATATGGAAGAGAAAGATCGAGGCTAGAAGTTTCTAGCAAAGTAGAAGATGGCATACATAGCATGACGAGAAGAAATAGATAAGATAGGAACAATGAGAAAGTTCAATAAGATGAGACGAAAATTAATAATAAAAACATGCATAAAAATAACGCGCTACTTATCTCAATGAAGTCCACCTAAAAGAGCATAGTCACACACTCTACTCTACTTTACCACGGGAACAAAAATGTATTCTTTAGAGAGTTGAATGAATGTTATGAATCATTTCAAATGCTACTAAACAAGTGTCCCAAACCTGACACTCAGTACTACCTACAGTAGAATGATCACGCGCAACAGATCGGTAGTAGAAGATCTGTTCTCTGAATTAATTATGCCTTCATTCCTTCTTATCTTGATTATCCCCGTGTTTTCTGTTGGTCAATATTTATGAGACTAGAGGGAACTGAACGGGAGTCTCAAGAATCTTAATTTATGCTCTTGCTTCCTGCTTGTATATGCCAATATTTATTTACTTGGGATCGCATGCGAAAAATAGTCAAGGCTACTGTAAGTATATAAATAGTAACCAATAGAAAGCGTGTCAATAATCAGAAACCTAACGAATGAAGGCCTGTTCACTTGTTGTAGTTAGGTCTTATAGTACTGTTAATGGTCACGGATCACGTTAGGGAGTTAGCTCCCGGGTACAATCGTTTCTATATAGTTTTTCAGTTTCTTGATAGCTCAGTACGGTGTCCAGGGGTTAACAATATTATGTTTCACCGACGTGATTTTTCTCCCAACGCTCGAATACTTTACGTGTCTAGGGTATTTCCTCTACTCTAGTGTATGTCTTTGTTGTCAGGAATTAATTTAGCTTACCTAACTTAGGGTCGGAGCTAAAGTGTTATGATAAGTGCGTCTCTCAGATGTGCTAATTTGGTTTTAAACCTCGTCATATCTATTTTTGTACTCACGAATTTCTAGATTTTTGTTTTGTTAGATTTTTTTCTCACTTAATGGTAAGGCTCCTATTATTTAGAATGTACATAACATGTATGTTACTGGGGTTAAATTTGTGAGCATAGAATAATAATACGTTCACCTGCCATGCATGTTGGAAAATGCCACTAAGCACGTCTGCATATGGTGTTTGTTATCCTACACTAAGATATTCACCGGAGGAAGAATGCTTTAGACTTACACTAATTTTATGTGGTAATAAATTAGATTGGGTAACTGCAGCCGGAGGTCATGTAGGCACGTGAAATCTTTACTTCAGGCACGCCGCAATAATGGTCAGTAAAGAAGACTGACATTATTGGAAGGAAGAGTACCTGGGTAGAGGAGAAAGGGCAGACCAAGAAGACGATGGACTGACAACATTAAAGATAACATGAATACATCGCTAGAAAATGCAAGCCACATCGCCCAACACAGAGAGGTTCAGAGAGTTCATTGGGAAGACAACGTTCTGGAAGGAACACGTCACATGACAAAGAAGACTCCTTCTGTCAATAATCCGCTAGAAGACAATTTCTATATGTAGTACAGCAGGATAGGAAATCCCTTACTCAGGTAAAGAGTTAAAACATTTTTACTGGTTCGCAAGATTCTCTTAAAATTAATACATACAGTGGCCCATGAGCTCAGAAATAGTCACATAACGAGATAATATAGCGAGCCTGTAAGTCACAAGGCATCAAAAATGATAAAATATACCCCTAGTGGTACTCTGTATACATTCTGTCTTATCTGTGATTATGCATAAAAACACAAGTTCAGAACTAATTGAGACTTGGAGAGCCAGTATCTGTCGGCACCTTTGACAATGACAATATGATGTGACAAGAACTTTGACTTTCACCGTGAAGTTCTTTTATCAAGTTAGTAAAAGACGATTTCGGAGTTAATTCTATTATATTCATTACTTTAAAAGACCTCCATTTCTGCTCCACTCTCCGACTTTTATAGTAGCTGTGACATGAAGTTTCAAGTAGTTTATAGAAAATAATGAATGAAAATTAATACTGTCTCTTAAGGTGATGAAAGAATGTTTCAATCGCGGACGTTTTTTCAATTTAGTATATCAGACGTTGTGACTATATAAAACAATAGAGTATTAACATAAATTTAAGTTAAAAAATACTTGGATTCCATAAATATATCGCAAAAAAGGAAATAATCCTTGATGGAAAATCAGATATGTTAATGTTACCATGTGTAAGTACAAACATAATAACACACAAAAATCGGTGTTTCGACCAAAAGACCTTTATTAAGAACATATTCACAACATAATGCATCCAGTAAAAGCAGTCACTATACACGCGTACAGGCAACACCAAATGTAGAAGAAAAAATATGTTATCAAGTGGATTCCAGACGACTTACAAATAAGGGAAGATGAAGTATCAAAGCAACTAGCACAAATTGGAAGTAACTGTTAGCGGCAACAGATAGAAGATGTAGTGTAACTTCCAGAAATAAACTCCATCATAAAAAATCCATAAGCATGTAATGGAACTCAACTCATTCATGTATCCGAATAGACGATGATATCTATAAATTTGGAAGAATGGGGCACACAATCATAATCTTGTTTAGAAGCGATAACAATAATTGGTATTTTCATCTCCAATTGGAAACTCATTGGTCATTATTATTATACTTTATGTAACAGCCAACGTGACAGACAAAGAACATTTTTTTTTAAATGGCCAAACGAGTCATATTAAAAGGCTTGATTTTGAATTAGTCATAGATATTATTCTGCAGATTGGTACAACTGTCGTCAACAGTCGCGAGACATGGCCGTAGATTGTCACAACTGTGGTCAATCGCCACGTGACTAGGCCGTAGAGATTGTCCGCCTGAGTTTTATAGCTGAAACGAGAATGACCAAAAATTACACGGAGACGACCAGTGCAGGTAGAAATGAATGAAATAAAACACAGTGGCAGCTCTGGCACAGAAACAATTTACATATTTCGAGGAATGACATGTTTTTATGAGATATGCCAAGAGAGAAACACGATAAAGATGATGAAATTCCATTGTAAAATCTGTTATTATTCGAGAAATTGTTATCAAATATCTGCATATGTTCTCTCACATCATTGATGATCTGTGTTGTTTGTATAAGTATTTTTTTTTCATCAATGGTATGTGCATTCCATTGTGCTCTTTCTGGTGGCACATGGCGTTTCAGGCTGCCACCGTCGTTGAAGAACACGTTTGTCTCTATGTAATCCAACAATTTGTCTCCAGAATTCACACGAATGACGTGCAATAGAGCTATTGTATCTTTCTATTCACTGGTGATGTTTCCTATATTTTATTATGTACTCGTATTAATATTAATTCTATTTTACAATAAGATGGTCCATAATACTATAAGCACTTTATTCCAGAAGAAATACTTTCTACTACGGATGTGGCTCTTTGAATCATTGAATCCCCCGTGTATTGCCGGGGCCCGAAAGGGGAGCAAAGAATAGCAACACTGTTTATCTTCCAAGCATGTCGTAAAAGGCGACTAAGGAGGTTATGGGATGGAGTTGGCTGTCCCATCCCATATAGGGTCAGTGACCCAAAGCCATGCTGAAGTCTGATGTGTCAGGCCGAAATGTGCAGATATAGCAACAATGCTGTAAACCATGAAACAACACATTCCGTTCTCCGGACTACATCCTGCTAATCTGCAGGAGTTTGAGAACGAACGCAGAAGAAGAAAAAGAAGAAGAAAAATCATTGAATGAAGTTTAGATAGACCTGAAGTTTATATACTTCCAAAAATTCACAAATAAACAAATCCAGATAGACATATTGTCTCTGATTGCTCTTGTCTTACTCCTCGTATATCTAATTTTATTGACATTATTTTCAAAAACTTAGTCTGTACTTTTAAAAGATATTACACACATACTAACTACATTCTCTCATGCTCAGTTGTCTTCTGCTCGCACTTATTGTCTGTTTTTACTTCATCATTATATAATTTTATACCTCATTCTTATGGTCTTTGGGCATTGTGCTGCTTTCTTGATATTATTATTCATCCATCTTTATCTACTCCCACTGTTATCTGCATTGTTGAACTTGTGCCGACACTTAAGAGGCTTGTTTCGTACCCAAACGAGCTCAACTCTCATCACTGTACGGTATTATGAGAAGATGATTACAAATCAGAGAACATTATAGAATAAGAGATGTAAGTAATTCCACAATAGCACATTATCATTATATAAGCAAGTCATCTAATTTTTAGTTGTTACATGATGGTTGCTCTGATGAACTATTTGGAAGAACTTCAGGCTCTCCGCACGTGGAGTTTAGAACAATAGTTTGTGCAAATTTTAACTGTGGACAGAATTAATAATTGTAAAAGAATGCAAATTTTAACTGTGGACAGAATTAATAATTGCAAAAGAATGAAAATTTTAACTGTGGACAGAATTAATAATTGCAAAAGAATGCAAATTTTAACTGTGGACAGAATTAATAATTGCAAAAGAATGCACATTTTAACTGCGGACAGAATTAATAATTGCAAAAGAATGCAAATTTAGACGTCAGCTGGTGAAGATGAAATCAACGTTTTTTTGTGTCATACAATAATGTAAAATATAGAGTTTTGTGTCATACAATCATGTAAAATACAGTGTTTTGTGTCATACAATCATATAAAATACAGTGTTCTGTGTCATACAATCATGTAAAATACAGTGTTTTGTGTCATACAATCATGTAAAATACAGTGTTCTGTGTCATACAATCATGTAAAATACAGTGTTTTGTGTCATACAATAATGTAAAATACAGTGTTTTGTGTCATTCAATAATGTAAAATACAGTGTTTTGTGTCGTAAAATCATGTAAAATAAAGTGTTTTGCATGTATTTTTCAGACATTATTGTATGATCACGGCAAACCGACTTAAATTTTGCCAAAAGATACGGTACAGATTTACGTAGGCTGTGTCTACCTAGAAAGCGTTGGTAAGGTTAGAAATATGTCCAGTCAAACTGGCAGTTGAATCTTGGATCATCCAAATATGGAGGAAGTTCACTAACAACTTAACTACTGCCGCCCTGAAGTTACCTGTGAAATCGTTATTTAAAAATAAATACAATTGGTAGCATATTTAGTTCAGTACTAAACCATCAAGCCAGCATTTTCTTTTGGTTGTTGGGATTTTAGGCAATATAAATACGTTCAGTAGTCTACCATTGCTTTCTGAACGGTTAGAATGCACGGCTATGGCGGGTTTCTACTTTGTCAGCGTTCATTCTCAAACTCCCGCTGGATCTTCCTTATAGCAGGACCATGGTTCTACTAGATTTCCAGCAGGATGAAGTCCAGAGAATGGAAATACGTTGTGTCGCCGTTTTATTTGCGCCAATGGCCCGACAAATCCGTCTTCGTCGAGTGGCGGGTTTCGAAACTCGGTGTATTGGATTGATGTCTTTAGTAGACGCTGATACTCTGACAATGTAAATTCTCTCGTCAAGATACCTTGACTGATATGCAAGATACTTCACCTTCTGATAGAGTTAAACTTGTCTTCACTTTTCATCCCCATAACTTTACTGTCCGTAGAATATATTTCAAAATTGTTGATCTTCAGGCGGATCATCAAACTTGTGTCACTTTCCATCTTAACGACATCTTGGTCCACAGTCACCGGAGGGCTAGTGTTCCAGACCCTTTTGACACGGTTCGTTTGCGGAGTCAGACGTTATTATACATGTGCTTATGTTGTGAAGATCTGCTCCGTTTTATTTCACTATCATCTGTGTCTTTTCATGTGAATCTCGTAACGACAATTACGTTATCATCTGTAAGTGATTGTGTAAGTAACTATGTGACTGTTTCTGCCGATATCTTCATGCCATTAACCGCAGAACACCAACTTCTGTCAATATACATTTCAATGACACTGATCATTGTGGTGCCCGTGATATTCAGGTCACTTCATTATCTTCCACTACAGACGTTAACTAGGTAAGCTCAAGAACATATTGACCCAATATATTGCAGTTTCGTACCCATTAGCCATTTGGTATTAATAACGATCATTAATTTATTTACATTGTGGGGAGTAGGATTTGTTGTGTTGTTAATCATGTTATTTTCATACATAGTTGTTGTGTTTCGTTCTCATTCTCCATATTTTATCTTAAAGATGCGCATTTTTATGAAAGTACTTCTGTATATATGTCATTGTTACATTAGATAATAGTGTTGTTAAAATTCTGTTGTCTAATGTCTTTGTGATAGTGCCATTAATTTTACTGTTTTTATTGCTTTTTATTGCCTTTTGTTTTCTTGAAAAATAACTTTTGGCCGAAACGTTGAAAATGTCCTGCATACTGTTATGTGTGTTATTTGTACTCTATTTTTATGCCCATATCCCATAGTCTGGTAGTTCATTGTACAGCTATTCGATCTTTCGTATTACGTAAGTACTATAATTTAACTAGACTGTTAACATAACGTTATCAGGCCTTACGTATAGCAAACATTATAACACCTTCGTAGCGAAAACGTGTTATATCGATCCGCCGTTGGCTATCAAAGATACCTTGCACTATGTACCTTGTCGTGTTAGCTAACCTGTTTTATCTTTCACCTCGACATTCGTCTGCTTTGTGAGGTTAAACAATTTAAATTCTTCTCACCTTTCTGGAGTCTAGACCAATGGTTATCAACAATTTTCTTGTCAGAGTTCGCCGTTTGTGACGATTTGTTTTTGTGTGGTTCTTATAACCCTGAAAGTCTTAAGTTTCTTATTAAAAGCCTAAGTCCATTCTTAAAGTCCTGAATGTCTTTAAGTTCCTTCTGAAAGTCTTAAGTCTCTTTTTAAAGCCCTGAACTTCTTAGGTTCCTTCTGAAATTCTTAAGTCTCTTCTTAAAGTCCTGAATGTCTTTAAGTTCCTTCTGAAAGTCTTAAGTCTCTTTTTAAAGCCCTGAACTTCTTAGGTTCCTTCTGAAAGTCTTAAGTCTCTTCTTAAAGTCCTGAATGTCTTTAAGTTCCTTCTGAAAGTCTTAAGTCTCTTTTTAAAGCCCTGAACTTCTTAGGTTCCTTCTGAAAGTCTTAAGCCTCTCTTAAAGTCCTGAATGTCTTTAAGTTCCTTCTGAAAGTCTTAAGTCTCTTTTTAAAGCCCTGAACTTCTTAGGTTCCTTCTGAAAGTCTTAAGTCTCTTCTTAAAGTCCTGAATGTCTTTAAGTTCCTTCTGAAAGTCTTAAGTCTCTTTTTAAAGCCCTGAACTTCTTAGGTTCCTTCTGAAAGTCTTAAGTCTCTTCTTAAAGTCCTGAACGTCTTTAAGTTCCTTCTGAAAGTCTTAAGTCTCTTCTTAAAGTCCTGAAAGATTTAACTCTCTTCTTAAAGCCTAAAAATGGTTGCTGGATTTCTTAATGGTTTATCAATGAAATAATTTGGTCAGATATAAACATGCACAGCCTCCATTTAATCATACAACAACATGGATAACCTTTATTTCATTACCCATCAACTTACATCGCATTCATCATCTGCTCGTGGATACGAAACACACTTTTGTTTTGTGTTAGTTACCGAACTTCCACCGAATCTCTCTTATAGCAGGACAATGGTCATCCTAGATTTCCTGCAATATGTTGTCCAGAGAAAATATATACGTTATTGTGTCTTCTGATTTGCCCCAATAACCCGACACATCCGACTTTGGTATTTATAACAAATATGTTCAGTATTTTTATCACTTCCAGTAAACGGTGGACATCTGTCATCATATTTCTAGTTAGTAAACCAGCAGAAGGACAGATGCGTTTCTCGCATACAACAGCTCAAAGATAATCGCAGTGTTTGAACTTTTATGTTTCTGTCTTGCGTCGCTATCGACAGAGCCGCATACGCTCACAATCTTATTAATAATAGTTCACACAGTTTAATTTCAGTTCCTCTCCCCCTACCTCTTCCGGCAGAACTGTCCCTGGTCCACATTTCTTCTGTTCTCTTCATGACGTTCGCTAGCGCCCCCTCCCCCTTTTCAAAAACCCCAGTGATTATATGGGTCATATATCTAACAGATGAGAACCTCTGATCTAGACTATATTATATGTTTTGATGTTAAACAATATATTCTATTTCTGACTTATATACGCGGTATCAAGATCTGTAATAGTTCTCTATTTTTCGTCAGTACCTACCTGCCTAGTCTCCTATCTATCTATCTATCTATCTATCTATCTATCTATCTATCTATCTATCTATCTATCTATCTATCTATCTATCTATCTATCTATCTATCTATCTATCTATCTATCTATCTATCTATCTATCTATCTATCTATCTATCTATCTATCTATCTATCTATCTATCTATCTATCTATCGATCTATCTATCTATCTATCTATCTATCTATCTATCTATCTATCTATCTATCTATCTATCTATCTATCTATCTATCTATCTATCTATCTATCTATCTATCTATCTATCTATCTATCTATCTAATCTATCTATCTATCTATCTATCTATCTATCTATCTATCTATCTATCTATCTATCTATCTATCTATCTATCTATCTATCTATCTATCTATCTATCTATCTATCTATCTATCTATCTATCTATCTATCTATCTATCTATCTATCTATCTATCTATCTATCTATTTGTCTGTCTGTCTGTCTGTCTGTCTATCTATCTGTCTGTCTGTCTGTCTGTCTGTCTGTCTGGTGGGTGTCTATCACAGATAATACCATGTTAACTAGGCATATCATGATATTGTGCTAACTCGATGTTGTATAACTGTGTGTACTGTGAGAACTGCGTCTAGCTACGAAACACAACCAGCACGCCTACCTCGTCTAGCAACTATTCGAACATGACTGTACCTAGTTTCTTACTTCTTCATTACCTACCATCAGCTCGATCACGTATGCAAGTATTTTGGCAGCTGTTCTCCCTAAATACTCCTTAATTGTTTTTCTCAATATACAAGGGGCATTCTTCGGTAGTTTCAGGTACCGTCAGGTGCCCTCACGCATTCATCAAAATAAATTTATTTAAAGGTTCCTGTGACAGTCTGGCTCCACTTTGATTGTATTATGAGACAAAGGAACACATTTTCGTGTTTCTAGTTCTTAAGTTTTGGGATGTTAAATAAATATCGGAGAGTGGTAACATTAAATTTATTCAGACTTCATTATGGCACACCACCAGGACCATATATGCGATATTCCCCTATCGTGGAGTGTAACATGTGGAGTGTAACGTCAGTTTAAAAGATATTTGTTTGTACTGCGTGAAACCAATGTATTTCAGCAGTTATATGGTTAGGATGTGCTTCACATCATTTTGTAAAATATTTTTAAAACATTCATATAATCAACCAGAGGTGGTTTTCTACATTACTTCCAAGTAAATATTTCAGCTGGTGACTTTGTACTCTACAATCGCATTACATTCTATAATCACATTGCACCTTATAGTCGTTCCTACATTGACCCTACATCCAAATTTAGTAAAACGTTTTTTGGGTTTGCAATAGCTATAGAAATAATATCGCATAAAAATATACTAGAGAAATGTTAATTTCTGTGCAATGTTCCGTTCAAGACAAGAGGGAATGTAAGCAAAGATATATCCATATAAACGAGTACATCTTGAACATCTTCTTTTCTGGATATACCTTCTATCTAAGACAAATATCTTCTTCTATATGCTCTATTTATATTAGTTCTACTTTTAATTATAAGATCTTTTAAACACACACACACACACACACACACACACACACATATATATATATATATATATATATATATATATATATATATATATATATATATATATATATATATATATATATATATATATATATAAACGACTTGTGCACCAAGTCCAAACTCTGTGCGCCAAGTGATAAGAATGTGTGCGCTAGCGCGCGGTAACGCTGCTTAGTGGGAACAGTGCTCTATTGTCACTGTATGACTTTAAGAAATAACATCTCTACAGTCGTTGCATTAATTTGAGAACAAGAGTGACAGTCGTACTTCCTGGAGTTGTATCACCATCATCATGATCCTCATGGTCACCACAACGTGATCATAAACAATAATCTTAATCACAATAATCTTAATCACAATAATCATAAACCTATCGCCACAGCAGCATCATGATCATTATCAATATAATAATAATGAAGAAATATAACATTTGTTTTTGCTTAATGACCGCCTGCAAGACGCATAAGACCATACATAAATAATAATATCAGTATCATCAGCATCACTGCCTTATCATCAACATCACTGCCTTATCATCAACATCATCAACATCAATATCAACATCATTACCATCATCATCATCATCATCATTATCATCTTCATCATCATCATCAACATCATCATCATCATCAACATCATCATCAACATCCTCATCAACATCTTCATCATCATCATCAACATCATCATCATCATCATCAAAATCATCATCAACATCATCATCATCATTAACAATAACATCGAGAGCTGAGAGAAATATTTCCATAACACATTTCTTAACATGATCACCAGTTTACTTTTCGCTCTAATTTCCTACCGTTCTTTCTCTTGGTCACGTCTGAATGTAACTAAGTCCAGTAAACCTAGATCTTGCCACAAAGCGATATCTCTATTCCAATTGGACAAAATCCTCGTTACATCCAGGTTGGCTATTGATTCACAATGCAACAAAATAAAACTTTTTTTAATCATCTGAAACCAAAATACACTTTTCTAAAGGATTTTTTGGCGCTGATTTCAGATCTGGTATCAGTTTTTTTCTATCACGTCAAGTTTTAAAGTTATGAGTGATGTTAGTTTTCACTGAACTTGGCTGTATTTTTTCGAGAATCGCAAACATCAATTAAGCAAATGATTCACATCTTCTAGACTAAATCAAATATATTCACATCACAGCATAGATATGTAGAATGTTTCTTCAAAAATGCTTGGAATTTGATTTTCTGTTATATTCTTCGCCTGGATTATCACGGAATAGCATCAAGCAGAAGTCGGCCATCATACTCTCATTCCACAAACCTTGATAACGGCGCTCCATTAACTGAATGTCCTGGTGAAAACGTTCTCCTTGCTCTTCACTCACCATACCAAGATTTTCTGGGAAGAAATCTACATGGGAGTGCAAGAAGTGCACTTTTAATGACATGCGACAGCCAAGGTTCTGGTAAGAATCTATTAGACGCTGAACTCCTTCCCTGTACGTAGGGGACTTATGATTACCAAGAAAGTTTTCACAGACCCACTTGAATGCCTCCCAGGCTTCTAGCTCAGCTCCTGACAGAGACTGTTTGAAACCTTCATCTTGTAAAACAGATCTGATTTGTGGACCTATAAATATCCCTTCCTTCATTTTTGCAGCAGTGATGTTTGGGAATTTATTAACAAGGTACTGAAAACCTTCTGAGTTTGTCTTACCCATGGTCCTCAAAAGGGTTTTCATCAGTCCTAGCTTAATATGGAGAGGTGGCAGAAATATTTTCTGTGGAACAACAAGGGGCATATTTTGGACACTGCTTGCTCCTGGCGTATAGATATGCCTGGGCTCCCAGACACGTTTGACATAATGTTCCGCTGTTGCTCGACTATCCCATAGGCATAGGAAACAGCAGTATTTAGTGAATCCTCCTTGCATGCCCATCAACATGCCAATGACCTTTAGATCACCACAGATGTTCCACTGGTGTGTTTTATAATGGATAACTTCAAGCAAACTGTTCATGTTGTAATAAGATTCTTTCAGATAAACAGAATGTGCAACTGGTATGCTTGGTTTTAAATTTCCATTGTGCAAAAGAACTGCCTTTAAGCTTCTTCGCGAGGAATCAATGAAGAGACGCCATTCTGATGGATCATGCACTTGTGATAAACTGTTGAAGAGACCATCGATGTCCTGACAATAACTCAATGAGCCGTCAACATTGAAGAACGTCGTCATGTTGAGATTTCGTTTTCTATAATAAGTTATGTTAACGTCCCTTGCAAGCAAATGCTTTTGCTTAAGCCTTGAAGCAAGAAGTTCTGCTTTATCTTTAGACAGATTTAGATCACGAATAAGATCATTCAGCTCTGCCTGTGTAAAAGTCTTAGGTTCTAAACATTCATCAACAGTATAATCTGGATCAGTTGAGTCTGCATTGTGAACAGCTGTGTTTTCGCTGCATTCCTCCCCATCTTGCATAGATACGAGTCCACCAGAAGGAGGTAAAGGAATAGGCAATGAATCGTCATGTGGAACAGGCCTGATGGCAGAATCTAAGCTAGGATATACAATGTTCTGTTTATTTTTAGCAGAGAATCCATTTGTGTTCACCAGACAAAAGTAGCAATCATTGATATGGTCTCGCGGTTCCCTCCATAACATTGGAATTGCAAATGGCATAGCTGCCTTGCGGCCATTTAGCCAGTCACGTAGTCCGCTTGAACAACTGGTACATATGATATGTGGAGCCCAAGATTTATCCTGATCACCCAGTGGACAGCCAAAATACAATATGTATATCTTCTTTAGAACATCTGAAATTGTGCGCCGCTGTGATTTCGTCACAAATGAACCACACACAAAACAGAAACAGTTTGGATGATTGATGCATCTTCTAGGCATGATAATAAGTTAATAAGTACACAAAATAAGTTATCAAGTACACAAATGCAAGGTTTTTGCAACCTTTAAAATAAAAGAAAGTACAAAACAACGAAATCTCATAATATACTTGTCGTAATTACTTTAAGCAAACACCACACGTGTATAAATGGATTTACTATCCTATCGAATACACAAAAATGGTAGCATCGATACTAAATCACGTGACCCGAAACTGAACAAAATTGTAACAGCCAGTAATAAAGTATCGATACCAATCTAAATAAAACATTGTACTCGATTTGTGGTCATATCCACTGTTGAAAGATATTATAATTAGCTATTACAAAAAAATGTTACGTGGTAGAAAAAAACTAAAGACAGATTTGAAATCAGCTAACCAAATACTACAAAACCCATATAAAATTATCTGTGATGATTTTTGTGTGTTGCCTTGTGATTTACGATCAAAAGGAGCACATTAGTACGGTGAGCCTCAAAACCAAAAATTTAAATGTACATTTTTAACAATTAATCGTCAAATATTATACTAAACAACAATATTTAGGTTTAGTTATGTTTATTAATGTATTCATTCAGCGGATATCTTATCTTAATATCTAAAAGAACGGAAGGCAAAAGATACGAAGCGAAATGAAACATTTGTCATCATATATCATAACCTTGGACACATAATCACAAATGATGGCAGATGTGAAACAGAAGTTAAAAGGAGAATAGGAATGGCTAAAAGTACCTTCAATGACAAGATGAAATTATTAATATTTAAACAAATTACAAACAAGTTAAAAATGAGAATTATAAAATGCTACATCTATTCCATATTAATGTATGGCTCAGAAACATAGACACTAAATAAACAATTAGAAGAAAAAATTGAAGCCTTTGCGATGTGGGCATATATAAGAATAGGGAGAACATCATGGAAAGAGAAGAAAACAAATAAAGAGGTGCTAAAGACACTTAAAATGAAGAAAGAACTACTAAGAGAAATAAAGATCAGGCAAATAAAATACTTTGGACACATTAAAAGACATGACACCTTATTGAAGACCTTACTTGAGGGTAAAGTCAAAGGGATGCGAGCAAGAGGTAGGCCGAGATACAAGTGGGAGAGTAACATCACACGATGGACAGGTTACAGTCTAGCAGAGTGCACCACCAAGACAAGACAGGAGATGTTGGAGATACGTTGCAGCCAACCTTCGTTGCGGAGACGGCACTTAATGATGAGGATCATAATGTAATATCTAATAGAACAGAAGGCAAAAGATACGAAACGAAATTCTCCACCGGATATCATAATTTAACATCTAGAAGTGAAGAAGGCTAATGAATACGAATCGAAATATTTTCCATCTGGATCAACAAACGTCTCATCACTTTCTTTTAACAGTGAAATGCATGTACTGGAATATTTCTTTAACTGTAGCCGTCCGCCTTAGATCTAGCGTTCTTTTCTTCATCCCTTCTCCATACTTGAAACATGTTGTAAGTAGAATGATGGCTGTGCTTGAAGTTTTATTGATGGTTGATTGCTGATCCTGCGAACTGTTGGCTCATCATGTTTGGCATATCTCACTTCTAATAATTAATATCATCCACTGATGTTCGTTCAAAAAAAAAGTTGTGGCCGACAGTTTTGAATTTCTGCGTAACATCATCATTCTGAGTCTTTGAGATGAAATGCCACAGAAAAATATTTAGAATATCATGGAAGGAAAAAAAGGAGAAATTCAGATATTATAAACACATTGAAGATGTCAGATAAGTGTTAATAAACACAATAGCAAAAAGAAAACTACCTGTTTGGTTATTTAAACAGATGGAACTGTTTAGAAAGACAAATACTGGAGGGCAAAGCACCTGGGCGGAGGAGTAAAGGCAGACGAAAAAAGCAATGGATTGGCGACATTAAAGATAACATGAATACGTCGTTGGAAAATGCAAGCTGCATCGTTCATGACAGAGAAGGGTTCGGGGAGTTCATTGGGGAGGCAACGTTCTGGAGATAATACGTCACATGCCACCATCATTCAAAGTAGGCAACATTCTGAGAGAACATATTTAAATAACCTGGTGTAGTGGTTAAGTCGTTTGCTGTGCGCCAAAGAGCTAGAGCACTCGAATGCCAATGGTAACATCTTGCTTACAAATTGGATTTTCCTTTTGTCATGTGACGTATTCCTTCTAGAACGTTGTCTTACCAATGAACTCTCTGAACCTCTCTCTGTCTTGGGCAATGTGACTTGAATTTTCTGGAGATGCATTCATGTTATCTTTAATGTCGTCAGTCCATCGTCTTCTTGGTCTGCCCTTTCTCCTCCACCCAGGTACTCTTCCCTCCATTATTTGTCTTTCTACACAGTTGTGTCTCTTTATATGACCAAACAGGCGTAGTTTTCTTTTTGTTATTGTGTTTAGTAACCAACACACTGGAATCTTCAATGTTTTTATTATATCTTAGTTTCTGATTTTATCCTTCCATTATATTCTAAGTATCTTTCTGTAGCATTTCAGCTCGAAGGCGTTGATCTTCTTTGCCGCTGTTTTACTTAATGTCCGTGTTTCACAGCCGTATGTTGCAACCGGAAAAATAAAAGTTCGTAACATTAGCACTTTCGTTTTTATTTTGTTGTTTTTCCATATGATTTTCAACCGTGTTATTTTGCAATATGCCGTTGCCAATCTCTTACTTATTTCTGTCCTGTAGTCTCCTGCACCGTTGATGTTTGCTCCTAAGTATTCAAATTTATCCACACATTCTATCTCGGCAATGTCTATTCTGGTTTGGTTGTTGTGTTGTTATATCCGTTGACATGACTTTTGTTTTTTGCGAGTTTAAATACAAGTGTTGTGCTTCGCTATACTTCTTTGTGTTCTTGATTAGTTGTTTCCATCCCTTTATATCATTTGAAAGAAGTACTGTGTCGTCTGCGTAGCGTAGTTCCGGGATTAGGAATCCACCTATGTTTAAAGCGTGGTAGTCAGTGTTGTGTATGTCTTCTCTCACATTCCTCATTATACTTTCTGCGTAGATGTTGAACAGGTATGGGGAGAGTTTGCATCCCTGCCTTACTCCAATCTGTGCCTCAAATCACTCTGAGAGATTGCCCTCTAACTTCACTGCAGCCTTTTGATCTTGGTAAAGTTCCTCTATTAGATGAATCAGATGTCTTTGGAAACCCATGCTGTTCATTATATCCCATAGTTGCTGGTGTTGGATTTTTCTACAATAATTATATTCGACAGGGAGATTATCCTGATGATTATCGCCTGAAACTACGTAATTATGTGAAATCTGCGTTAATCTCGGCTTGCAATGTGCCACTTCGTCAAAATGAAATACAAATGGGCTAGCCCTAGTACAGTGAACTCGATTCTCTACGCCTTTTCAAACTTTCAAATAAACCGTGCGCTTCTAAGGGACCATCTAGTGCGGCGTCCTTTTGGATGTGAGATTCTCATTGAAGTGGTAAAGTATCAATATATCGTTTTATAAACCTACCTTGACAGCTATTTATCCAATCTCAACATTGTTCACTCGCTAAATGTCCAGGGATCATTCAAATCATAACAATTATGAAGAAAGATTTTTCTTTAATTTCAGCAAAGTTAAGCAGCCACATGTAGAGAGATCAAGGCGATGATAAAAGGTGGATAAGAATGAGATGATAAGAGTTTAGGAAAATTAACCAAATTAACCACCCTCCCTCCACCCACTTGAAATCAGAACAGTACAGTTAGTACTACGGAACACATTTAAGAAGTGGATAAACTCTTACCTTCCCACAAAACTGAGTAAATCAACTTTTATTTGTAGCCCGTTCCCCATATAGCGCTTCCCTATGTAGCGCGTTCCCCATGTAGCCCGTTCCCCATATAGCGCTTCCCTATGTAGCGCGTTCCCCATGTAGCTCGTTCCCATGTAGATCGTTCCCTATGTAGCGCGTTTCCCGTGTAGCTCGTTCCCAATGTAGCGCGTTCCCCCTTAAGATTTGTGGAAGACATATCAACATTTATGAGTGAGATGTTTTTATAAACACATTTTTAATGTAGAAATACTGATCCAGTCTCAACAATAGCAATCGTATCTGTATGTGCACTTAGATCCGTGGAGAATACGAGTGTAGAGAGTTACGTGGTAGATTCTTGATTATACGACTAACATCAAAGACACTCTCGTAAGTGCTCCGCTCTCCGTTCCAGCAGTTATCCCAGTGTATGTACACTCAGAGTACCGTTTAGGTGGTGATTACGCGATCTTCGCGTATTACCACACAGACTACGTTTCTTCCCCTCACATCTAGATACTCATATTTCTTATATTTGCATGTGTAAGTCCTGAGCCGTTTTAACCTCATATTCATTTTGCAATGAATTCATGACTGCCGTAATAAAGTCTGTTTTATCTCTTCTCAGCATTTTGCCATCTATTGCTGCATTGCCTGCCAATATGTCGGTTCTCTCGTTTCCTCTTACCCCGGCATGATCAGGGCCCATGATCAGATCCATGTAATGCTCTGGACAATTGTATTATTCCATAAATCAAACCATTCCATTCTCAGCATGCAGTTTTATATCTTGCGCAGCATGAGTATGAGTATTACCGAGTGTGTTGATGTATCAGTTATCAACCAATTAAGTGCTGCTGTAACTCCCTATATCTCCAACCTCATGCTCGATGTGATAGTGGCGTATGTAGATGCTTTCCTAACCCTCTTCGCGCAGTTTCTGTAGGCAACAAAAGCCCAACCGCTTTTATTTGTATTTCTGTTGACTGAGCCGCCCGCGTATATAATTACGTCTTGTGCTTTCGAACGTAACTGAGCGATCTCAAGCAGGTTACCTCGGCCCTGACACCAACCCATTTCTGACATGTTTTATCTAATTGTATTATTACGTTAGTCAGTGATTTTTTTCCCTGTGTCTACCCCCACCCAATCACTGCCATTTCCTATTTCTTCAAATTAACATACTCTTTGCAGTGTCTCTTCAGTCTCTTCCACCCATGATCTGCCACGCTTGATTCGCTTTCCCTTTGACTCATCTAGACGTTAGTGTAACGGGTGGTAGTGGTTTATTCTGTTACGTTAAGTTAGCGCTACGTAACCTGCGCTACCTGATGTCGCACTCTAATACTGTGGAGATCAAGCATAAATATCATAGTGGAGATGGGTGTATCTCTAGTACACTTCAGTACCGCTCTCATTCCCTCATTTTGAACTTTTTCAAGTCTATCGACTTGTGTCTGTGACAGTCTTAGTAGAAGAAGGTCATTATATATGACATATAGTACCATCACTTGTAGAAGCAGAAACAAGACCCATATTTGAATGTCGAAACTCGCCATGACTTTGATAGCACTGATACCTCTTTTAGCCTTCAGAATCACATTTGTGGTGTGTTTGTTGGGTGAGAGACACCTATCAAAAGTTATACCAAGAAATTTAAGGTCATATTTTCTTTCAATGGATGAGCCTATTCAAATGATTGCAGGCAGTGCGTTACATGCTCTGAACGGTAGTCTAGGCTGACAACTTTCTGCGTTGTTGACGAGTGTAGGTTGCATAGACAGACAACTTTCTACGTTGTTGAGGAGTGTAGTGTACATATAGGTAGCATAGACAGACATTTTTCTGCGATGTTGAGGAGTCTAGTGCACATATATAGAATCGTGAGTTGTAGTTCACTCTTGCGGCGTATTCAATCACACCCCCCCCACCACACACACACCTTTTTAGAACTAAATTACGAAAAAAATCAATCTCCCAAAAAAAAGGATTTCCGCGAGATGTACGTGCACCGCAAAGCGGTCAGTGCAGGCCTTATTTGGTTATCCGAGATACTGTTTACCAACATGAATTATGTGGTTCTCTGAGATTCGTTTTACTAACATGACACGTGGTTCTCCGAGATTCTGTTTACCAACATGACGTATGTGGTTATCTGAGATTCTGTTTACCAACATGAATTATGTGGTTCTCTGAGATTCGTTTTACTAACATGACACGTGGTTCTCCGAGATTCTGTTTACTAACTTGACTTATGTGGTTCTCTGAGATTCTGTTCACTAAATAAGATGTATCAGGTTCTCCGTCAATGTTTGGAATTGTTCTTCTAGTTCTGCGTCCACGTTCAAACTTCTGCAGATTAGCATAGTATATAGTACAGAGAAGGTTCTCGAACTCATACAGTTTAACAGAGTGTAGTCCGGAGTAGTTTCTCAAACTTCTGCAGATTAGCATATTATATAGTAAATAGAAGATTCTCAAACTCCTGCAGATTGACATAGTGTAGTCCAGAGAAAGGAATACGTCGTGTCATGGTTTATAGGCTACAACATCGAGCGATTCAAGGTGGTATGTTACATTACCAGATATGTAGCTACGTCCAAATTGCAGGGTGCCACAGAGAACTACTTCCAGGAACGGAGTCGTACGTGCTAACTTAATGGGCACACACAATTGCATCTAAAGCATCAATAGACGGTGAATTGAGAAAGGATACGGGTGACGTACGAAAATTGTTTCATGAACGCCTGCTTGATGTAATCACAAATATTGATATAATTATCCCTATGCATGTAAACACTCCATATTGATGCAATCACCATTATTGATGACACATCTAAAAATCAGACTTGATAAATTATGTATTAAGTGTGGTAGTAGTAGAACCGGAAGCCCACAGGAAATAATTAGAATAATATTTAACCAGTGAGTCATTGTAACCATCAGCACGAAAGTCTTTCGTCATCTGCTAGAGATGTGTCATGTGACGTATATTTTCCAGATCATAGTCTTTCTTATGAATCTCCTGAAAATCCCGCGGTCTTTGGGATGTTGCCCAGCTTTCTCCATCGACATGGTCGTGCATTCCTGAATACCTCTTGCCCAAGGACATCTTAGTCAGCCTCTGCATTTAGTGCCTTCTACTGCCCTTCCAAACATTTTCCATACCATCATATCTCTTCACGTGACCGAAAAAATCTAACTTCCTTCTTAATATGGTGTTTAAAAGCCAGCCTTCTTGAACGTTGGTATTTATTGCTGTCCATGTTACTGTCAGTTCTCTTCTATAGCATTTCATTGGAAAGTCTCTATTCTCTTGGCTGTAATTATATTTATTGTCCACATTTCACAACCGTACGTTTCCACTGGGAACACACATGTACATAACAAACATACTTTATTTCCCATGTTTGCACCGTGCCACAGTTGTTTTTTTTCCAATTGTTTTAATTTGGACATCGCTACTGCTGGTCTCATGATCTCGATTTCACAGTCTACTGTACTGTTTATGTTAGCTCCGAGATATTGGAATTGTGTCACTTCTTCTACAACATTGTTATCAATAATAATTCAAGGTCTTATTTTCACTTCTTCTTCTTCTTGTCTTCCTCTTTTACCCTTCACGGGAGTTGAGAGAGATACAGTGTTCTTGTTCTCGCATGTTTGTCAGCTTCAGTTAATGTTATGTGGTTTTCGTGTAACATCTTTTTGATGTTGTCAATCCAGCGTACCCTAGATCTACCCCTTGCTCTGCTTTCTGCTTCTCCTCTCTTCATATATGCTTTATAAACTAATGAATCACACGGTATTCTTTCGAGATGACCGAACCATTGTATCTGTAGGTTTTGTATGTATTGTAGAATAGAAATGGCACCCACTCTTTCTCTTATGATCTAGTTTCTAATTCTTTGTTTTCTGGTCACTCCTGTGGCTTTTCTCAGACATCACATTTCTGTTGTAACCAGTTGCCTCTTATGTTTTGTTGTTAACAGGGTTGACATTGGTAGCACAGGGTTGACATTGGTAGCACAGGGTTGGAATGAAGATACTTTTGATAAGATGTTTTTACTGTCAGTTGTCATTATTTTCGTCTTTTTCATATTTAAAAACATGATTTGTCGTTCGCTAAAGCTTCTTGTTGATTTTATTATTTTCAACTAGTCTTTCTCATTTGATGTTAATAGCACTGTGTGGTCTTCGTGCCTAATTTCTGGAATCTGTAAACTTCGGATGTTTATGGGGCTGAATGCTGTTTGCTGTGTTTCGTGTTTCACATTATGTTCTCTGCATATATGTTAAACATGTATGGCGACAATGTACATTCTTGTCTTACTCCTTTTTGTACATCTTTTTTAAACCACCCCCTTTCCAATTTTACGGCGACGTCTTGATTTTTGTTCTCTACATTGTACATCTACGGCTCTACATTGTGATCTGGGAAACCCATGCTGTTCATTATCCCTCATAATTGGTGATGGTTCACTTAGTCAAAAGCTTTAGCGTAATCTATAAAGCATGCCATAAAGGTCGATATTGAATTCTCTGCATTTTTCTATGAACATCCTCATATTAAATATGTGATCTCTAGTGCCTCTTTCTACTCTAAACCCTGTCTGAGCTTCGTGAATCGCTTTTTCCATTTTGTTTCATATTCTCTCCATTATAACGTGTAGTAATATTTAGCTGACTTGACATGTTAGTGCGATTGTTCTATAGTTGGAGCATAATTGCCAAAAAGAGGTACTAAATATATATTTGTCCGGAGTGCAATGATATCGCCCCAAAATAATGGTCGCATCTTTCATTATCTTCTAGAACTGCTACGGACAATTTGTCCAGAGGGCAATGATATCGCCCCAAAATAATTGTCGCATTCCATTATCTTCTAGAGATACTACGGACAAATTGTCCGAAGTGCAATATCGCCTACAAACAATAACCATATCTTTCGTCATCTCCAAGAGGTACTACGGACATATTGTCCTGAGTTGCATGAAATCCTCTTATAACAATAACCATATCTTACACCATTATCTTCACAAATACATCAAACGTATTCTAAACTTGATTATTTGAAAGAATATTCACACTAATCACTTAATTATTTTTTAAAAATTATTTGAAATTATTTTTAATACTCTTTGTTAGCAAAATCGTTGAAAAGGATATAATATATATATATATATATATATATATATATATATATATATATATATATATATATATATATATATATATATATATATATATATATATATATATATATATATATATATATATATATATATATATATATATATATAGGAGTTACTCTTTGATTTGTTAGATTTTTAGCATTATCGCTGTGGTAATTTCCTATAGATGGGGAGGAGTGTTTGAGAACCTTTCACCTTCCTCCTTACCCACATGTTTCAACTACTCACAAATGAAATATCTTTCTGTGAAACCTTTCTTGTACATGTTTTAACTTTGCTCCATTTAAATTGATGCTGCATTTATGAAGAACTTTGTGTCTTTTTGCTGTTCTTTATATTGGTTCGTTTTATGGTCCCACTTTTATTACTTAACTACAGTACCATCCATTTTATTTGGAAGAATTTTACTTACCTTTATTAAAACAATCTCGTTACCTTATCTTAATCTGTTTACGTCATGTCTGCATTAACTGGTATTCTTGGGGTATCGTCAGTGCATTACACAATAAAGCCATATCATATAAACAACACACTGCGTAACAGTGTATGATTTGATCTAACCTCTTGTTTAATCACCTCTAAAGTAGGTGCCAATTAGTATAACTGATGTTTGCTGCTAGAAGAAACTTTTATTTTTCAATCATTTTTCTCAGAACTTTTATGGATGTTAAAGACTTGAAGCATTTTATAACTTGTTTATGCTTTGGTGTAGTGAATAAAACACAGATAGAGAACTTGTTTTCAATTTAAGAACTCGGCACTCAAAAGTGTAGGTATATAATTGTATATATTGTTTATGTACCTTGAAGTAGCATACACTGCTTGTCTGCAAAAAACCTGTCCTGGTCTGCTTCAATAAATTTTCAAAATATTTGTTAGTTGTGGGTTAAGTTAATTGCAACACAGACAGCAGCAAAATGGTGAAACGAGTTTGATATTAGTGACCAGCGTGCAGTGCGAGCAATATGATGCAACTTATTTCTGGAGTACTAGTGATGTGATTATGGGTATTCACTCACGTTAAGTGTCCACATATGGCAGTGTGTTCTCATACATTACACGGTAAATCTTCACACGTGGCAGTGAGTTATTACATATCTCACGGTAGGCCTTCACACTTGGCAGTGAGTTATTACATATCTCACGGTAGGCCTTCACACTTGGCAATGAGTTATTACATATCTCACGGTAGGCCTTCACATTTGGCAGCGCGTTCTCATATATTACATTGTATGCCTTCAAATTTGACAGTTAGTTCTCACATATCACACGGTAGACCTTCACATTTGACAATTCTCACATATCACCTTCACATTTGACAATTCTCACATATCACCTTCACATTTGACAATTCTCACATATCACCTTCACATTTGACAGTTAGGTCTCACATATCACACGGTTGGTTTTCACATTTGACAGTTCTCACATATCACACGGTAGGTTTTCACATTTGACAGTTAGTTCTCACATATCACACGGTAGGTTTTCACATTTGGCAGTGAGTTATTATATATTTCGTTTATATGACTAGCGATTGGTTAATAAAATCGATCTCTGAGTAAAACTGAATTATCAAGTTATCACTACAAATTTATGTGTACGGTTGATAGACTTTGATGGTGTTATTACGTTTTGGTAGACGTCGCTCCATCGAGATTCATCCTTCAAAGCTAGTGACAAGCTATCATGCAGAATCAGAAAGGACATCACGTATTCATACAGACATGATATCCGTACATATACTGATAAGAGCACGTGTGCAAAGCAATATAAAGAATATCGATACGCTGCAATAGAGCCAAGGGTCGATATCCGTTCGATTGCTACTAGCGGCCTGTTTGAGTTCTCTCTGACAAGGCAGGTGCGCACTCATAGGAAACAGTGTTCTGTGACGCTGGGTAATAACATATATTACATTTACTTTTACTTCTTCCAACCTAGGAGTCAGACTGAGAAAAAGTGTAACAGAAAACTGAGGTTGTTGATACATACATTCCTTGGAAATAAACGCTATGTCATATTCGTTCATCAATGATGTGTGTTACTAATTTATATGTGTAAGCTACCGGAAATCGCATGTGTGAGTAAGTAAACGTCGGAGGGCTCTGGTACATCTGGT
Source organism: Meghimatium bilineatum (assembly GCA_034231615.1). NCBI lineage: Eukaryota > Metazoa > Mollusca > Gastropoda > Stylommatophora > Philomycidae > Meghimatium > Meghimatium bilineatum. Next base: position 13,210,344 of record CM067306.1, on the reverse strand, counting down.
ACATAGCTAGAACAAAGGTAGATCAACTGTTGACGACTGATCTCATTGTATTCACGTTTTCCCATATACACTCTGCCCTCCTTAACAAAGCAGAACAGTGCCTGTCAAAAGAACGACTCGTATCACATAGCTCGGTATCTTAAAGCGTTAGTTTTCAGACATCTCCGAAAAGGCACCTGTAAACGCGATATCTTGATATGTGTTCGAACCCAAGAACTCGTGAAAACAAGATAACTGTCTCAACAAACATACTAGTGAGGTCGCCATACAAATATGAGTAGAATAATTCTAATAATTTACAATATTATCTTATGATATATCAACTTGATGAAATGGTTTAAAGACATATGTTAGCAACAGATGACACAATATCATTACCCTGGTGATGCAGGGGTTTGTGGCAAAGAAAGAGAAGACTAATTGGCGGGCAATGATGTGGTCGACGGAACAGTAATGAAAAGAGATAGGATCGATCAAATAGGGGCACACATTGAATTACTGCAGAGTTAATCATCTGCACTGTAGATGATATTGCGCGCATACAAAGAATGACAGACGACACTGTAGGCGATGTTGTACACATATAAAGAATAACAGACGACACTGTAGGCGATGTTGTACACATAATGACAAAGAATGACAGGAATGAATGTGACCAGATGTAAGGGGAGAAAAAATGTCTTCTCTTTGGAAAGATCCAAAGATCACATAACAGGCATCCCACTGGGAATCGTGAATCTGCATACTGTTTGAACGAAGAGCGGAGCACTTGTGGGAATATCCCGTGTGCCACGATGCTGATTTTTAATCAAGAATCAAGTATTCAATCTCCTCAAATCATTCATCATCAATATGCTTAACACGGTCAAGTACCTTCAAGCGCGAACATGTTTCCATGGCTCATGTTTTCTGAAACGACCACACATTGTTATCAGCAAATCCTCTTCAAGACGTAGAGACGAAACCAGCATCTATTTTTATTGTAATGATATATGTATATATAAGTCAGTTCACTAGACTTATCATTGCTTTCGAAACGGATGCACAGTTGCATGTAGTAAGGTTTAAACCTAGTACCTGGCCGTCCGAGACATGTTTCTACCTTCACATATCTGCAGTGTGGCCACGGATAGAGTTGGACGTGATCAAAGATGGAGCTGGACGTAACCAAGACAGAACTGCACGTGACCACATGCAGTAATGGTTGTGACCACAGAATGAGTTGTACGTGACCACAGACGGAGCTGCATTAGACCACAGACAAAGCTGCACGTGAACACATACAGAGTTGTACGTGGCGACATATAGAGCTACATATGATCACAGACAGTTGTACGTGACCACAGAGAGAGCTCGATGTGACCACATACAGTGCTAGGAATGACCACAGACAGAGCTGGACGTGACCATATATGATGTGTGTGTAATGTTGAAATATGTTGAAATATCGAGTCTCATCGGAGATTGAGTCATTTCCCAATTTCACAGTTTAACAGAATCAGCAACTGTATCTAGCTCCAAGATCACATCCAACAGAAGCGCATCTAGTTTCCTTAAGTTTCCTGGACAATACTCAAGCTCCCGGATATAACGAAACTAAAACACTACTGTTGAAAATGATTTAACGCGTCGAAATGATCTCCTAAATGTTCCGCTACATTCGTTGCTCAGACTAACCTGCTTTGATGAATAGCCAGTGAAATTGCTACTTGTACAGACAAATATAAATATGCAATGATATGACATGGCAATGACACGTTTTGTCAGATAAAGCGTTAAAGCGATTCCGTTGTCTGATATACAGCCATGTTAACAGGTCAGGATCATCCTTCAATAATTGACGTATTTTAACTGTTTTCGTGATATACATTGATTACTTAGTGGACACTTTGTGCTGACTGCAAAATAAAATGACGAGAAAAGTTAAATCGCTTCACTTATGAGCATCAACCCCAATAAGTCCACAGTCTGTATAATTGACAACGGCCTAGGTTAAATCCCTACCTGACCTAAATATAAATGGGATGCACAGATAATAGATGTTATCTATATCTTTTTGGTTACAGCCGTGGACTACAAAATCTCTACAAGTAACACTGCACGATATAAAACGATATTGTTACTTGAGATGTAACACAGTATACGAAAGTGTGCTTGTTAGAGACTTTCTTCTCTATATCAGCTACTTGGGTTTATCAACGACGTTTTGACATGTTTTCATCTTCATGTCCTCTCATACAATTACAATTCGTGTTCACGCTTGTTTTTTTCCTACAAAAATATAGACATAGATTATTCCAAATACAATTACGATAAATGTGTACACGATATCTCTCGTATTGTCTCTATCTACATCCATTGTTAGTAAATTGTCTATTCCCAGGTGATGGTAACGTAGCTTCCATATTTGCTGTTGATATTAGGGGTTTTAGAAGGAGATGTAGTTTGGATTAAAGAGCCAGGTTTGTTGCTCTCGTTGAGGTGCACTCATGTTTATTCAGGATGGTAATGATGTTTGCTATCCACCTTTGCCTAGGTCTACCATTTGCTCTGTATTCTGATTCCATCTTATTGTGATGATGATGTTTCTCCTTCGCAAGCAAAGATGAGCATGGCATGAAAAACAAATGAATGCGAAGAAAAAATAAATAATAACAATAAACTGGCAATTGTCTAATTTGGCTTGTGAGTTCGTAGATGTCCGATTCGTGTACCTAAAGTTCTATTGCAGTGCATGCAGGATTTCTGAAGGTTAGGGGTAGGAGAACCTTTGGATCTGTCATTCCGCTTCTTGCGCTTGTGGATTGCCCACAGTGTTCTTTCTTTTTCATATTTCGTGATGCCAGCAGTGATCTGGGTGTGCCATGCTGAGCGATCAACTGCTGTAGACTCCTGGGAGCTAGAATCAAGGATGCAGTTCTAAGCTCTTGTTGTAAGATCTTATGAGAAGTTGATCGTTCATCCTCATAAGATGTCCAAATCATTTTATCTGCTGTTTCTCTTTATATTTTTAATCATCGTTAGTCAGTGACAGAATGTACACCAGTGATTCTCAGTCTCTTCTCCGGTAGCCTTCTTGTGGAGCTAAATTTATTTATGAGTAGACCACTCAGCCCCTCACCAAATGAATGAAATGTTGTGTACATTCTGAAACTGAGTACACAGCCGAGGTCAGATGTGTTGGGACATTGAAGATATATATCCCTCTGGAAATAGAGTGATGCCATTGAGGCCAACTATAAAATTCTTACTTCTTTAATTTAAACCAAAAAAAAATCACTGTTTAGTGAAACATGGTTTGCCATTACTGCTTCTCAATTATACTCATTAACACATTATTCTATTTTCTTGTTTTGTTTCCATGATTTCATAGCGATAAATCTCTTGCTTTCTCTGTGTAATCGATAGGTTTTACAAACTGGTGTCTTCTGCTTTAAACACTCTGTCCGAAAAATACGGATGTGTCGAGCCAATGGCGCAAATAAAACGGCGACAAAACACATTTCTATTCTCAGGACTAGGTCCTCCTGGAAATCTTGTAGGGTCATTATCCTGCTATAGAAGAGATCCAGCGGGAGTTTAAGAATGAACGCCGAAGAAGAACCAACTGCAGAAGTACAGACACTAAACATTGCTGTAGAAATAGTTACAAACACACAATCCAAACTCAACAAGGTGGTGTTTCTTAATGATGCAATGTCTATCCTACCAGCCCGTGGGAGCGATAAAATTGCCAAACCTGAGGAAAGCTATGTGACAAATGAGCATCCCAAAAATTTACTACTACTGTGTATACGCTGCCACTGTGGCATACCAGGAAATGAAGAGGCAGATATGATGGACAAAGATGGAGCATCACAGGAATAAAAATGACCACGTAATCACCTAACAAGATGAGCCTCGTCAAAGTTGTTAGGAAAGTCGACCACCCAAGGCACAACTATTGCTATTAGGAAAGTCGACCACCCAAGGCACAACTATTGCTATTAGGAAAGTCGACCACCCAAGGCACAACTATTGCTATTAGGAAAGTCGACCACCCAAGGCACAACTATTGCTATTAGGAAAGTCGACCACCCAAGGCACAACTATTGCTATTAGGAAAGTCGACCACCCAAGGCACAACTATTGCTATTAGGAAAGTCGACCACCCAAGGCACAACTATTGGTATTAGGAAAGTCGACCACCCAAGGCACAACTATTGCTATTAGGAAAGTCGACCACCCAAGGCACAACTATTGCTATTAGGAAAGTCGACCACCCAAGGCACAACTATTGCTATTAGGAAAGTCGACCACCCAAGGCACAACTATTGCTATTAGGAAAGTCGACCATCCAAAACACAACTTTTGCTAATTTGAAAGTCGACCACCCAAAACCCAATTATTGCTATTAGGAAAGTCGACAACCCAAAACACAACTATTGGTATTAGGAAAGTCGACCATCCAAAACACAACTTTTGCTAATTTGAAAGTCGACCACCCAAAACCCAATTATTGCTATTAGGAAAGTCGACCACCCAAAACACAACTGTTGCTATTTTGACAGAGCTTAGCAGGTTATCATCTTCCGCGCCAGGACATGATATTTCAGGCAAAGCTGCCAATTAAACAGACTAAGGCTGGTTCCATCACCTTTGTACCCAATGTGGGCAGGAAACACAGACCGTGGAGCACATCCTACAAAACTACATTACACTAAACCAGTCTATGGAGGAACACTAGCATACAAAGACGGATATCCACATTAGTTTGTATGGAAGCACTGAATCATTTCAAATACTGCAGAAATTATTAAGAAAACCGGACTAGCTGTATACACATGTTAAACTGCTCGGGAATATTGATGAGCTTTCAAATACAGCAGCATTCATTAAGGAAAACTTAGGAGAATGCGTCTCTCTCCAACGCCAGATAAATGGAACACATTATATGGAACAAAACAACAGCTGACAAACACAAGCATATATCACTGAATGACATTTGGTCAAAGGACACGAGCCCGTAAACCGCTGGATCAGCAATCAACCAATTAATCATTAGAAAAACCGGACGTGCTGTGCTGACATGTCAAACTGTATGGAAGTCTTAATGAGCTTTCAAATACAGCAGCGTTCATTAAGAAAATCCAGGAACAGGGTGATGCAGATTTTTTAATCCTTCACTGCACACATAGCACACACACAAATCTAAGTCACGACCAAAAGGCCTTAATCAAGACAAAAATTAAAACATAATTAAATATACAACAGAAAACGGACAGTAAGATTTATGGACGTTCACACAAAACGTCCATTTGTGAACGTCCATATGTGAACGTCAATAATTCTTACTGTTCGTTTTCTGTTGTATGTTTAAATTTTGTTTAAATTTTTGTCCTGATAAAGGACTTATTGTCGAAGCGTCAATTTGTATCTGTTACTATGTGTGTCTTCAGTGATTAGCAAAACTTCATTATCCTGTTCCTGAATTTACCTGTTGAGTTTCATTAAGAAAATGTGACTTGCTATGTAGGCATGTTAAACTGCGAACGAGAAGACAAAGAATATGTGTGATGGAGAGCTTCTCCAGAATTTGCTTTCATATCCAGAAGATTTCATCTCTCAACGGTATGCACTGTTGTTAGAAGATGCTTCCTACGAAGATGATGGTCTATTACACACTAGATCACGGAGATAATGCTGAGAAAACTATATACTATCTGTGTCAGTTTCTGACTTCTATTATCAACGACGGTGACAATATCTTTTACTAAACCTACAATAATTATGTTTCATCTCTTCATTAACAAACACACTGTGTGAAACGTGATCTCAATAGATTAATATAATGTGTTAATTTATAACTTTTAGTTTTCAATATCTGTTGTGTAGTATCTGGTTTGTAGATAAGTTTATCTGTCCTATGTTTGGTAACTGATAACATTATCAATACATTTATTATATCTCATCTCTTCAAAGACAGTACTCGAAAGTCGTCTTAAAGACTCTTCATACATTACTTCAATATTTAAGGGGAAAAACGAGGCGAGAATAAGTTTGGCAAAATGTTGACGTCAACAATGCTGTATTTATACACCGATTAATAATTTTAATGTGAATCATTTTCTAAAAATGTGAAAGAAGTCATGCAGTTTTTGTGTGTATTTTTAAGGCTTTTTTTTTTGGGGGGGGGGTTTAAAAATTTGACATGAATAAATAGGGACGTCCCTGAAACCGTGACAGTAGTTGGAAAGAATTGTTGGGGGGGGGGGAGGGAGTACCAAAAATTTTCACAAAAAATGGTGAATTAATAAGTGGGTAGTACCCGTATAAAACAGAAGGAAAAATAATTCTTTGTCGACAATCCCCTTATAAAACAGAAGGAGAAATGATTCTTTTTGGACAATTCCCTTATAAAACACAGTGACAAATTATTCTTTGTGGACAGTCCCTTTATATGAAAAATGAATGAAAAATGATTATTTCTGGATATTCACCTTGCGAACTGAATGAAAAAAGAAATTCAGAAGAATATATGAAATCATACCTGTATTGTTAGTTTAATTAGAATTGATATTGGGTAAAGAAAAAGTTTAATTGAGATCTCTTGAAATAAGTTAACTCAAAGCGGTAACATCTTACGGACATAAGAAGAATCTTTGGACTGAAGATTACGTTGAAAAACTGCCTCTGTCAGCAGGTAGCTCTTCACAGCCCATAGACTTTCTGACAAAAATACATGTCCTCTACAGTTGAGTAACCTAGGTGATACTCAGACACGTATGAGGTTATCTCAAAGGCATGATTGTATCAGAAGAGTTAATGTATCCACGTTTAGTTCACTAGGGAAAGCATTCCAATTCTTCCGTATGCCAGGAGCATCACATCATGTCAGAAGTGCACTACATTCTTGGCCAACTAGCTCATCACTCTTCTGTCAGATGTGTTGATCCACCCTCCGTAATGGCACTTATATCATTCCCTACCACCTTGGAGTCTGCCACAAAAGAACAAAGGAGCAATGTCCTCTGATTGCATCTCTTCGCCGTTTATTACGAACAGTTGGCAGAAACCACAAGAAAAATAATAAAACACGATATTCAGTGACAATGATGACTTCTTACAGGCGATATGTTGTCAGCCTATATATCACCCAATGTCCTTAGTCGCCTCCTACTATATACATGGGAAAGACGGCATTTACCATATTCCTTTCATCCTGAACAAGAAGTCCGGGGTCCGGTTTCCACACGCTAGCCTAACTTATGAATAAAATAGAAATCAGGGCTCCGGTTTCCACATGTAAGCTCAACTTATGAATTAAAGAGACGAAACGGAGAGAAAACATCGTGACAATACTGCATCGTTTGAGGAGGAAGATGTGTAGAGGAATGGCATGAGAGATAATGCTTGTCATCTAGGGAATGGCATGAGAGATAATGCTGGTCATCTAGGGAATGGCATGAGAGATAATGCTGGTCATCTAGGGATTATGGTATGGTGCAACAACAGTATCATGAATAATTGGAGATACACAATGCAAAAGACTGTATAGACGTGATAACCAACGGCAAACAACTTGAGCTATAAGAGAAATTATTGACATTAGAGTGAAGAAGAAAAGTTGTGATAAAGACAATAACACATAACATATACTATAACATATACTATAACATATACTATAACATATACTATAACATATACTATAACATATACTATAATATATACTATAACAAAAGATATTAATGAAATTAGAAATAACGTCCGCACAGGGTACTTTAACACGGCGTGAATTTCTATTTTAACGCAGTAACAGCTCTTGTATAACACAGTATTCTTCTGTGTTTTAACACAGTAACATTTATTGTATAGTACAGTATGACTACTATGCCATCGTATTTTAACACAATAACATTTCTTGTATAACACAGCACGACACCGTGTTTTAACACAGTAACATTTCGTGTATAACGCAGTATGACATCGTGTTTTAACACAGTAACATTTCTTGTATAACACAGTATGACTACTATGCCATCGTGTTTTAACACAATAACATTTCTTGTATAACACAGTATGACATCGTGTTTTAACACAGTAACATTTCTTGTATAACACAGTATGACATAATTTCAAACACACCAACATTTCTTGTATAACACAGCATGACTACTATGCCATCGTGTTTTAACACAGTAACATTTATTGTATAACACAGTATGACATCGTGTTTGAACACGTCTCAGACAGTGATTACATGATTAACAACCCCTGAGTGATATGCTATCACATTGACACCTACAATATCTATTCTGTATCTCTAAATACCTGGACAGCACTGAGGAAGGTAATATTCTGTACATGTTGTGGCTAGTTCCATGTCTTGGCTGGGTCTCTATAACCCGAACATGCAATCATAAATATGTTTAGAATTTGAGTATTCGTGTCAGCTTACGGGAAAGGTTGATTCAAACAAATGTCTTATTAGGTGCAGTCAATCATACTAGTGTTAGAAATGAAGAAATAATTGAGCGGTGTCTAGTCATTCAACTTCAGCTGAATACCAAAACATTCTGAATATTCAAGTTTGCTTCATTGCTTCAAGAATTGAGACCAGCGGTGGGGAACGTAACGCTTTCAATTTTGTGCGGTATCGCCGTTAGAATTTAATTAAAATACGGGTGTTTTTTTTTTCTTTCTCACTTTTCAATTGGAGACAACATTTGGGCAAATGTGATATACCTTCTGCAACCAGGTCTGTTTTAATCCGTCTGCAGGTCTGTTGTAGCCGTGTTTGTTAAGGTGATATAGTTAGTTTGTACAACAGAAGAGTATACGTTTTCACGTTTTGTGCTGTATGTGGGTTTATGAGCTATAGTTTTGTCCTTTAGGTGGGTTTATGAACTATAGTTTTGTCCTGTATGTGCGTTTATGAACTATAATTTTGTCCTGTATGTGGGTTTATGAACTATAGTTTTGGCCTGTATGTGGGTTTATGAACTATAGTTTTGTCCTGTATGTGCGTTTATGAACGATAATTTTGTCATGTATGTGGGTTTATGAACTATAATTTTGTCCTGTAGTTTGGTTTATGAACTATAGTTTTGTCCTGTAGGTGGGTTTATGAACTATAGTTTTGTCTTGTATGTGGGTTTATGAACTATAGTTTTGTATTGTATGTGGGTTTATGAACTATAGTTTTGTATTGTATGTGGGTTTATGAACTATAGTTTTGTATTGTATGTGGGTTTATGAACTATAGTTTTGTATTGTATGTGGGTTTATGAACTATAGTTTTGTATTGTATGTGGGTTTATGAACTATAGTTTTGTATTGTATGTGGGTTTATGAACTATAGTTTTGTATTGTATGTGGGTTTATGAACTATAGTTATGAACTCTGATTATGCTACATTGGATGTTAGATGAAAGGTTAGACCTATTTAATTCTCTTTATACCATGAAGGTCGTGGTTCCCCGAAACACACTTTCCATTGCTATGTATGTTAATAAGCTATGAAATAACTGAATTAGACAAACGTCCGCGGAGGAAAATATTGTCCCTCAAGAAGCAGGTTCTATAAAAAATGATGTCCATGCGTTGACAGGCCAGATTGGGGAGCAAAGAATAGTGACGCTGTTACCTACCATTCAAGTCGTAAAAGGCAACTAATGAGGTTTTGGCTGTCCATCCCATATAGAGCCAAGTGATCTAGAAGCCACACTGAAATCGAATGTGTCAGACGGAAAATCGCAGACGTCACAGTCAATCTATAATCTATGACAAAAACGCATTCTGTTCTTCGGACTACATTCAGCGAATCTGTAGGATTTTGAGAACGAAGGCAGAAGAGGAACTTAATTGCACGTCAGTTGTTGAAATGCATATGTCTTCAATATTACTTTAAGAAGTATTATTACATGTTGTTCGTTAAATGCACCTTTGTCTGGATAATGTCTTATTCAATACTTTTGTTTTCAGTTTTACATTTTCTATGCATATCCTACTGTACTGTTTCTTGATTCTTGGTTTTTGATTAGAAACTGGGCTCACAGCACGTGGGATATTCCCATAAGTGCTCCGTCCTCTTTTCCAGCAGCCATCTGACTCGATAGTGTTTCGAGTCTAATGTCGCTGAAACAGACGTCAACATCATAACACAACTCTGGCCCTTACGACAGGTTTCTTTGTTGTTCCGACACTCACGCCGTGCCCGTAACTAGTTCACGCACAAAGTCGGCAAGTGGAACAACATTGTAACTGTTATCGAAGGTTACGACTACGGGGGCTACTACTGTACTGTCTTTTCATGTAATCACGTGTCCTTTCTTGTCGATTCTCTTCGTCTTTTGTTTTTGTTGTTTTCCAGACCAGTAAGTTTAATACTACATTGCTTGGGTACATTTCACTGTTTGATTTTGTGGTTATTGTGTGTTAGTGTATCCCTATTTGAAAAAGATCTTTTGGTAGAAACGTCGATCCTATGATTTTTGCAATGCGTAACTGCTAGTTAGCACTCTTCATATAGTCGTGTCAATATTGACTTAGTTTGAGCACAAGTAATGAGTAATTACTAGGTCGTTGATCGATTTCTACACAAGAACGAGTGACATTAGATCACAAAATATTCTAGTCTTAACACACAAATCCAACTATAGTACTTTATATATTAACATATTCTTTATATTAGTAATCATCCTCAAGTGCAGTAAAAGTGACTTTGCGGGCTGGAATTTGCGGACCGGAATTGGCTCGCGTCCCGTATGTTATCCATAAGTGATATATAAATATTCGCATATCGGAGAACATCCTCAAGAGTTGTCGTGGTCCATAAGGCGCAGCAAGGAATAGCGACACTGTTAACCTGGATGCAGGTATGGAGAATTATGGGGATGGATTTGACAGTCAAATCTCTGGACTATATTCTGCTGATCTACAATAGTTTGAGAATGAATACAGAATAAGAAAAAAGACACAGAAGGAGATAATTAGAACTAGAGCAGAAACATGAAAAAGGAAAGATGTGCAAGATTTTAAACAGTTTACTATATCATTCCAAGAATTGGATGTAAAGGGTCTCGCATTGCTATCGTGCGGACCCGGGGTTAGCAGATAACCAAGATCCTAAAAGTACCTCCTCGTGGTGCACACTGGAAATAGAAATGCAGCTGCTCTTGCTGTATTTCTGGCCAATACTTTTAGGCTCGTTTCTGTGAATGTGAAGGCTGCAGGTGGAATGAGAATTGACTGCTAAGACAAGAATTATCTCCAACATCTCTGTGCTAACACACACAGTGTCATTTTCGACACACAGTAACGAAAGACAGTCCGGTCCAAGCATTGGAGGGGCGGCCACTAGGAACACGAAATGGGTAGATGTCAAGATGTGCAGTGAGAGTCAATAAGATAACATATTCAGTACAATGATAGAGCAGCACATCGCCTGGGGGCAGCACCCTGTGCAAATAGAACGGGAAAACGCTTCTAGTTAGCGGTGCGTATTACGGGTAGAGACCCAATCGTGGAAGCTCGGCAAAGAAGGTAGCCCGGTGCCCAATTCTACTGTAGAGATTTCCTATACCGGAATCATGCTCGCGGAGAGAAAGGGTTCAGTACCCGATGGGTACAGGCACAATACGTCAATGAAACAAGATTATTCAGCTGGAGAACAAGCGTCTAGTCCCCGATGCTCTTAAAACGTGTGTTGAGACTGACATGGACAATGGATTCACGAAGTCGGTGAATGACATCTCGGCTAAGAAGGCGTACGAGCCCGAGTTCAAATCATCTATCCAGCTCTACCTAAACCGGAACTATGCTCGTGAATGAGAAAAGGCACATGAACGATACTTCTAATTAAACGAGACAAGCTCACTGGATGCGGAACCCTATTGCAAGAGACGGGAATGACAACCATCTCGATGTAGTCATTACAGACTGGCCACCTAGCGATAGATAGGAAGGCTTCCACAAGCTAAGGAAGCACACCTGGTTTAAAGACACACCGAAGACGAATGTTCTGGGTCACTGTGTGCATTTCCATTATATGAACTACGTCCTACGGAAATCTAGCAGGATCACTTTTTCTATAACAAGAGAGATCCAGTGGGAGTTTGAGAATGTGTCCTGCTACAAGAGAGATCCAGTGGGAGTTTGAGAATGTGTCCTGCTACAAGAGAGATCCAGTGGGAGTTTGAGAATGTGTCCTGCTACAAGAGAGATCCAGTGGGAGTTTGAGAATGTGTCCTGCTACAAGAGAGATCCAGTGGGAGTTTGAGAATGTGTCCTGCTACAAGAGAGATCCAGTGGGAGTTTGAGAATGTGTCCTGCTACAAGAGAGATCCAGTGGGAGTTTGAGAATGTGTGCTGCTACAAGAGAGATCCAGTGGGAGTTTGAGAATGTGTCCTGCTACAAGAGAGATCCAGTGGGAGTTTGAGAATGTGTCCTGCTACAAGAGAGATCCAGTGGGAGTTTGAGAATGTGTCCTGCTACAAGAGAGATCCAGTGGGAGTTTGAGAATGTGTCCTGCTACAAGAGAGATCCAGTGGGAGTTTGAGAATGTGTCCTGCTACAAGAGAGATCCAGTGGGAGTTTGAGAATGTGTCCTGCTACAAGAGAGATCCAGTGGGAGTTTGAGAATGTGTCCTGCTACAAGAGAGATCCAGTGGGAGTTTGAGAATGTGTCCTGCTACAAGAGAGATCCAGTGGGAGTTTGAGAATGTGTCCTGCTACAAGAGAGATCCAGTGGGAGTTTGAGAATGTGTCCTGCTACAAGAGAGATCCAGTGGGAGTTTGAGAATGTGTCCTGCTACAAGAGAGATCCAGTGGGAGTTTGAGAATGTGTCCTGCTACAAGAGAGATCCAGTGGGAGTTTGAGAATGTGTCCTGCTACAAGAGAGATCCAGTGGGAGTTTGAGAATGTGTCCTGCTACAAGAGAGATCCAGTGGGAGTTTGAGAATGTGTCCTGCTACAAGAGAGATCCAGTGGGAGTTTGAGAATGTGTCCTGCTACAAGAGAGATCCAGTGGGAGTTTGAGAATGTGTCCTGCTACAAGAGAGATCCAGTGGGAGTTTGAGAATGTGTCCTGCTACAAGAGAGATCCAGTGGGAGTTTGAGAATGTGTCCTGCTACAAGAGAGATCCAGTGGGAGTTTGAGAATGTGTCCTGCTACAAGAGAGATCCAGTGGGAGTTTGAGAATGTGTCCTGCTACAAGAGAGATCCAGTGGGAGTTTGAGAATGTGTCCTGCTACAAGAGAGATCCAGTGGGAGTTTGAGAATGTGTCCTGCTACAAGAGAGATCCAGTGGGAGTTTGAGAATGTGTCCTGCTACAAGAGAGATCCAGTGGGAGTTTGAGAATGTGTCCTGCTACAAGAGAGATCCAGTGGGAGTTTGAGAATGTGTCCTGCTACAAGAGAGATCCAGTGGGAGTTTGAGAATGTGTCCTGCTACAAGAGAGATCCAGTGGGAGTTTGAGAATGTGTCCTGCTACAAGAGAGATCCAGTGGGAGTTTGAGAATGTGTCCTGCTACAAGAGAGATCCAGTGGGAGTTTGAGAATGTGTCCTGCTACAAGAGAGATCCAGTGGGAGTTTGAGAATGTGTCCTGCTACAAGAGAGATCCAGTGGGAGTTTGAGAATGTGTCCTGCTACAAGAGAGATCCAGTGGGAGTTTGAGAATGATCGCAAACAAACTAACATCCCAAAAATGTCTATTTCAGAAAATACTGATCTAGTCTTACAATACATAGATGCCTTTTTTTGCGTTTGTTCTCAAACTCCCATCGGATTTCTCTTGTTGCAGGATGCCCCTTTTTTTTTCCAACAAGATGTGGTCCTGAGAACGGTGATGTGTTGTGTTTCCTTGTATTTGTGTCACTGATCCGACACATCCAACTTCGGTAACGGTAACTACTACGTTCAATTTTTTACCGCAAGCAATTCGGTAAATGTATTGCCAGCAGTACGAGAGAGAACTGGTTCTCATACTTACATGCCGGTCCCATACTCAAAACTAACCACGGCCAAGCATCTTGACATCTCTTCTGTGGTTAGTATGGCTATCGACGAGGCCACAGACGCCCACGAAACACCTCTATTAAATGGATATTAAATCACAACTTTGTTACTTCTGTGACAGTGTATTTCAACGACGTCGATCTTTTTGGCACCTGAGGCAACCATATTACTGCAATGCAATCTTGCTTCACCAACGATAGGGCTAGATATGCACCTAAAAATCGTTATATATCTTAGTAGGTACCCTTAAACTATTGTGCTATACAATAAAAAATAAGAATCATTGTGTACATAAAACTGGGGGAGGGTGTGAAAAAGGGTGGGGGTATTATTAATTTGTTAACCCTTGTGCTTTGTCATTTCATTTATTATCTTTTGTTGTATTTCCTTCTTGTGCTTAAGGTTGTTTAATGCGCGTCTATACTACAACAATAAGGTATGTGTCGCGCGTCATTGCTGTGTTGTTTTAGTTCTGTTCTTCAATATATGCAATCTAGTTAATTTACATTCTCATTATTTGTATTCTTTGTTCTTAGTCTATGGTTTTTTTTAATAAAGACCTTGACATTGACACGCCAAGTTAATGTGTTTTATATATACAGTTAACTATGTTTGTATTCGTGTCATTTAGTTTGTTTTGTAAACTGTAACACCGTATTCTTTTTAGTTGTTCGTGATTACTCATTGTCAGTGTACAGGATTAGCTTACTTCTGTCGATATATGTTATCATAGTTGCTGATAAACTAGACCAGTGATTCCCCACTTTTTGTGGCATGTATCCCCTTTTTGGACATATATCTTCCATGATTCCGTACAAGAGCAGTGGCTTTGATTGCGGGTTTCCCATTGTTTTTAAAGCATTATCGATACAAATCGTTTTGCTTATCGTTGAAATAGTTACATTTCTTTGACCTCTTTGATGGGTGTATGGTCCACACATTTCAAATTTTGTCTCTGTGGCCCGGAGATCACACGACACACATTTAGAACCACAGATTTCTCACCTCTTTTCATTCGCGACACTATTTTATATGAGCCGTCCATCGCAGGCGATGATATCAACAGTTTCAGACTTGTGTTGTTTTCTCTCTCTTTTGTATACGGACGGAGGTGTTTCTGAAAAATCCAATCCTGGAATAGAATCACAAAAATTTCCCCAATTTTTTTCATGCAAGTTGACCCGCGACCATATTTTATAGACTCACAGTGACAAGCGACTATATTTTATAGAAGAAAATAAGGTCGCGATTCTGATATAGTAAAATCAAAGTTGAAAATTTCGAAAATACGGTAACTTAAAACGATTCAAAAACACGGTAACTTTACTTTAATATAATTATATAACACGGTATAAAACACGGTAGTTTAATATAATTGTATGTGTAGTATCATTTTTATAGCATGGTCAGAACGCGAACTACAAGAGTTATTAGCAAAGTTAGAAAAGTAACCAGCAAGTACTCAAGTGAAATACAAACCGAAATGAGTAACATCTTTGTTAACTGAAGAGCCACAATTAAGGTAGGAGCCCTGGCCCACAGAGACAGACATCAAGAGAAAGCTGTATGGGGGCGTTGATTAGATTTCAAATACAGCAGAATTTATCAAGAGTGCCTGTGCAGACCTACAGTGTACACATGTTAAACTCCGAACGACAAGAAGAAGATGAAACACAGCAGCACAGAAAAAATAACATGAAGAATGGGCATACACTTAAGAAGTAAATACGTTCCAAAACTTCTGACCCTGCATATAGAGTGGGAAGATGCAGCACCATATTAAAGTTAAATCTGGAGAGAGACTTAACTACCAGTACATGTTAAATATGGATGGCAAAGATGAGCTTAATTTTCGAAAGCAACATCGGTGTTAGAGTGAAGATCAAACTGTATAACTCACCAATAATTTCTGCTGCGATGATAGTTGTTTTATATGAATGATCTGTACTTTTGTCAGTAAGGATATTGACTGTCACGAGCTACCTGCTCACAGCTGAAGGGACTACATTATCATCGTCATTTGTATTACAGCTAGTGCTCGACTTACGACCACGATCGGTTCCGGCACACCGATCGCAACAGAATTTCGTCGTAATTTGAGTACACTATGTGTACAGCAATGTGAAGTGATGTTATAAAAATATTTATGCTAAATTATATCATAAATTTCTTTTATTATTCAGCTAGTCAGCACTGTAGTGCGCCCGCTGGGTAAAGTTTGTGCAGTTCAAAACACAAGTTCACATTTTCAAACTCCGAAGATCTCTCCAATCAGCAAGTATTAGCCGCGCTTGGGGAAGTCAATGGACCTAGGGTTATTGAATGTGACCGCGTTATTTCTTAGAAAGTGATGACCCGGCTAGCAGCATAACATCATCATAACATCACTCGTCTCTTTCCTTAGTTAACAACCGCCGATGATTGCAGACACAGCCGTTCGACTGAAAATTGAATAATAAATCTGAAATCGAATACATATACATATATATATATATATATATCTATATATAGTTAGTGATTGTGGTCGTAAAGTTGAATGGTCGTAAGTTGCATAGGTGGTAAGTTGATTTCTCTCTGTATATTATTATACATAGGTGGTAAGTTGATTTCTCTGTATATTATTATACATAGGTGGTAAGTTGATTTCTCTGTATATTATTATACATAGGTGGTAAGTCGATTTCTCTCTGTATATTATTATACATAGGTGGTAAGTCGATTTCTCTCTGTACATTATTATACATAGGTGGTAAGTCGATTTCTCTCTGTATATTATACATAGGTGGAAAGTTGATTTCTCTCTGTATATTATTATACATAGGTGGTAAGTTGATTTCTCTCTGTATATTATTATACATAGGTGGTAAGTTGATTTCTCTCTGTATATTATTATACATAGGTGGTAAGTCGATTTCTCTGTATATTATTGTTATTGAATATATGTTTTCTTTGTGGATGTATCTTGTAAATTATGTCATATAGATATCATTGCGACTGCTCGTGTGTTGCCGGGGCCTGAAAGGGGAGCAAAGAATAACAACACTATTTACATTCCACGCATGTCGTAAAAGGCGACTAAGGAGGTTATGGGATGGAGTTGGCTGTCTCATCCCATTTAGGGTCAGTGAACCAAAGCCATGCTAAAGTCGGATGTGTCACGTCGAAAGGCGCAGATATCGCAGCAATGCTGTAAACCATGACACAACACATTCCGTTCTCCGGACTACATCCTGTTTATCTGCAGGATTTTGAGAACAAACGAAGAAGAAGAAGAAGATCATTTGTGACATGAATTATTTACCAATGTACAGCAATCTTCGGTGCATGTCTTGTAATGAGATATGTAGCACACAAGGAAGATTATTGCTGTCACGTGCTATCGAAAAATAACATCAGTAATGTTTCAATTGCTACCTTGTTGGTTGCACCCGTAGCCAGGCACACCTGGCTCTTATCTCGTGAATGCGAACAATGATTTTAAACGAGCAGAAAGACAGCTGTAAGCGCTGATGTATCCTATCTCTGAAAGTGGGATTATCTCAGTCGCTGAAATGTTATGGGTTCAACTTCTGAAAACCACTCTCCTGTCGACTCATCTGTATAAATAAGACTTGATCCAACTTCCCACAGTTGGGGAAGGTAAATACAACGAATCCGAGCATCTATCTTTTTCCCCCAATATACCCCCCCCCCCTCCCTGCCTCAGTAAAACAAAGCTGATGTTTAATATCGTGAAATATGATACACTTTACACATCTATCCAATAGATGATACTTCACTGAAAGAAAAGACAAGAGGGGGGAGGAAGGGGGTGGGGTTCTGATTAGTTAAAAAAAAATAGAATTCTTTCCATTTCATTACTGTCGGACTTTATAAATATCTTTCTTTGGAACGACTAATGGCGGGGAGAGAAGTGGGGAGGGGGGGGGAGGAGGAGATTTACCCTCTTATTTTGTTAATATTGTTTCATCTATTTCTTATAACCAAATAAATGATCATCATCATCAGGTGCCGTGCTGATTGGAGTGGAGGATATTGGATCTGTACAACTCTCTGTTTTCAATAATTTTTGTAATCAAGTTCGTTGTTGACGTTTTACCATGCTATCAAGTCAGACTGTCTACTATTTACTCGCACTGTCTTCCATTATCTCTTCTTCTCCCTCGTTTTTCAGTCAGTATAATACCGCCGAAGACGGATGTGTCCGGTCATTGGCGCAAATGAAACAGTGACTCAACGCATTTTCATTCTCTGGACTACATCCTGTTGGATATCTAGTAGGACCATTGTCCTGCTACGAGATCCAGCGGGAGTTTGAGAAAGCTGAAGAAGAAGAAGTCAGATATAATGTTGCAGCGCTAATAGCTTCAATGAATTGTGTGATTCGCTTCAGGTCATCCATGGAACCTCTCAAGTCTGGAAGTAGTACCGTCTCAATAGGCCATATTTTCTCGTTCTCTTCTAGGTAGAGTTGGCAGTCATGGCGAATGTTTTCTGTAGTCTCTGGGCTCAGTCCACAGTTGCACATGTCTGTCTCGCCACTTGTGGAACATGTGACTTCTCAGTCTGTTGTGGCCATTTCGTAGACTTAAGATGATTATTTGTTCCTTGCATGCCATTTGATGAAAGGGGTCATTTGGTTCTGCAATTGGGTGCACCTGTCTCCATTTTTTCTTATATTCTGGTTTTAACATAGTCTTACATTCATAGTAAGTATTATCACTATCTATTTGTTCTAGTGATCCCTCTTTCCTAGCCATATTAGCTTTTTCATTGTCAAATATGCCACAGTGACCAGGGCCGGGATCCACTGCAGTACTGTTTTCATTATCTCTCATTCCTCCTTTCTTGAGCGTTGCAACTATATTCTTCAGACCTACCATTTTTCTTAACGTATCCAAAAGATTATTTCTTAAAGATATTAAGTTGCTCTCGTCTCGTGCACGATTCATTCAGCACCTTCTTGTTAGTATTTTTAGCTGTACATTGTGCTCTCAGCATTCTTCTTTAGAAGTGCATTTATGTTGCATCTAATTTTGACCACGCAGTTTATAAATTATCTAATACTATCATTGATATGTTCGAATATTTGCTATAAATTATCTGACTCACATTATATCTTGGAATATTTACTATAAATTATCTGACTCACATTATATCTTGGAATATTTACTATAAATTATCTGACTCACATTATATCTTGGAATATTTACTATAAATTGTCCAAAACTCGCATATATATTTTTGAATATTCACTATAAATTGTCTCAATCTTACATTCATATTTTTCAATATTTATTATAAATTGTCTAAGACTCACATTCATATGTTAGAATATTTACTATAAACTTTCTAACTTACATTTATATGTTAGAATATTTACTATAAACTATCTAACTTACATTTATATGTTAGAATATTTACTATAAACTATCTAACTTACATTTATATGTTAGAATATTTACTATAAACATTCTAACTTACATTTATATGTTAGAATATTTATTATAAATTGTCTAAGACTCGCATTCATTTCATGTGTTAAATTTATTGACTACGTAACTCTGAATAATTGCTTCTTTACCTACATCATCATCAGGTAGCATGTCTTGAACATGATGTATCAGTCAGCGCATGTTTCAAATGCTGATATTTTATTCTTCATCTATAATGAAAGGAAAATATTATATAGTATATTCTTCATTTGTATGAATGCTGTGGTTTCCAGCTATATTCATTTTTCTTATCTCTGTTGAATTTCTTCAATCTAATTCAATTGTTTCTTACCTCTGTTGAACTTCTACAATCTACTTTCATTATTTCTTATCTATGTTGAGCTTCGTCAATCTAATTCCATTACTCGTTATCTCTGTTGACCTTCTTCAATCTAATTCCATTGTTTCTTATCTCTGTTGAACTTCAATCTAATTCCATTGTTTCTTATCTCTGTTGAACTTCAATCTAATTCCATTGTTTCTTATCTCTGTTGAACTTCAATCTGATTCCATTATTGTTCCTACATACTTGAAATAATAGACTTGATAATATCGTCGTATATATTAATAAAAGTGGGCAGGGGATGTTGAACCTACCATATCTGACCTCCTCCACGCCCTTGTCAAAAATATTTTACTTAGTAAATGGTATGCCGTAAAGGGGGGGGGGGTAAGTTTAGGAACCACTTTAATCTTGTTTATTATTCTGTCTCATATTTTAGGTTTAGGTGATAAAACTTCTATTTATATATGAGGTACCTAATTGAACATTCTTGACCAGAGAAACAATATTACAATCAAATATATACAAATCTATGGTTGAGACAAATATTCTTGCCCAGAGAAAGAATACTAAAATCAAAAGTATATGATCCCATGTACCAGCTGTAAGACTGGTGGTTAGCTTATTCAAAAGACCAAATGGCAGATAGAGATACGTATCAAGTGAATGAGATAAAAATTATAAGAAAGAACTTATGGTTGTCAGTGCGACCTTGCAAGTTATAAGTTTCAGTTTCCCAGTTTTTCTTCAATGTCTTTCTCAAACGCTAAATTTATCTCCCCTTTTGTCTTTCTCAAGCGTTATGTTTATCTCCCCTTTTCAAACCTCCACTTTTCTCTGCTGGAGCCCGTGCAGGTACCCCACAGTTTTGAGTTCCGATAAACTGCTCTCCATCCGTCCTTTGTTCACGGTTGCTCACGTGGAATCTCCCGCTTCATCGCCGACTTGCCTACTTACCCTTTCATTTGACCTTCGTCGGTAGGTCTCTACTAGAAGGGCAATAAGAAAGGGCAATATGTCGTTTTTTTCTGGGAAATTTGTTACGCACAAACTGTGATCCCTGGCACGGATACCTCACGTAGATTGTGTCTTAATGGATGAGGAATGTTTATGTGAAAACACAGAGAACCATGCATATATACCTACCTATATACATACACGCATGCATCAAAGTGATGCGCTGAAGAAACGTTTATAACGTACAGGCGGAATGTCATTTCAAAAAAAAATTTTGCTTTGTTATGGAATTCCAGTTGCAACCTTTATTTGTCTGCTTGGAATATGCAATGCCGTTACGGTTGAAATGGTCTCAACCTTCTACTGCTCATTAAACATTGACATGCTTTTGTGGCACATTTAGGTTCCAGCAAGAAATATTTTCTGCTGAATTAGCAGTTTTGAGAGATTGAGACTCTAAACAGCACAATGGATTCGGTTGTTAGAAGCGTTGATACTAGACAGGGGTGACCAGGGTTCCCGTCCAGGGTGAAAGCGTCAAAAACTATCTAAGAATGACTAATCCGAAATGAAGTTTGTTATGTAAGGAAGGGACGGAACACGCGCAGTGTCCAACGATTTCTAGTAATTGCAATGGTTACTACTACCTTAAATCTGACTATTTTACCTTCCAGGCTAGCTTCTAGATTGAGATTCCTAGTCCATAATATGTCCTCGAGTGGTGATTCTGGACAGCAAGACAATGTTCAGGAACTAAGAGTAAAGACGGAATGGATATTGTTACTGTTAACAGAAATACGGAGATATCACAGCAAGACCTGCCGCGGCGATTACTGGAAAAGCTCAGATATTCGTGCAACATTGAGAAATGTCAAGGATCATTGAACTTCAATGATATTATTATTATTTCTAGCAATGGCAGAATATTGGTCACATTCTTATGGTAGATCTAGTGACGAAATCATATGGTTATATCCGTTGCAGTTAACATGTACAAATCTGGTTTCACATGAGTTATACTAAGTTAAAATGTAAAATTTGGTTTCACAATAGTTATACTAAGTTAGCATATAAAAACCTTGTTTCACAGTGAGTTATACTAAGCATATAAAAAACTGGTTTCACAGTGAGTTATACTAAGTTAGCATATAAAAACCTGGTTTCACAGTGAGTTATACTAAGTTAGCATATAAAAACCTGGTTTCACAGTGAGTTATACTAAGTTAGCATATAAAAAACTGGTTTCACAGTGAGTTATACTAAGTTAGCATATAAAAACCTGGTTTCACAGTGAGTTATACTAAGGGCTAATGTTATTTGAAGAACATTCATGTTATATATAGATGACATTTTATATAAAAATAACGTCAGTATATTCCTTTTATCAATTCTAATTTCTACTTTTCATCACACCCCCATTTGGTACCTGTTCATAGTGGGTTATGTTGTGCTCTTGATAAATGCTTTATGCACGAAACGTCGATTTATGTGTGTATTTGTGTTTTACCAATTATTAGCAAAACTTTCATTGCCCTTTTCTACTATCCACATGACTAACGCACACTTCAGCACGCCGGCTTCAATAAACTTAAGAAACTGGTGGTCAGTTTAGCTTTTGAAATAGCTGCATTGTCTATTCTATATTTTACTTTTCGGGGAAGGACTGTGTATTCTTCTTCTACTGCGATAAATTGTTAAACTTTCTGTCCGCTATTGGTCATGTTTGACCGGTCTATTTTAGATCACCATGAGATCCCCAAAAATGATTTTTTTCATAATTTGCGGGCAATGAAGTGTTAAAAAATTACATTTTCTATTATATTGTTGTGTCCGAATCTGTGTGGCTGAGAGTTTGTGAGAACTTCTCAACAGTAAAAAATAACTGGTTTGAAATAGCGAAAAGCAACTGAGAACTCGAGCGTTCATAAAGCAGTGACAAGCTAGTGAAGCCTCCACTAAACGTTCAGAAATCAGTGACAAGCTAGGGAAGCCTCCATTGAATGTTCAGAAAGAGTGACAAGCTAGTGAAGTCTCGATTGAACGTTCAGAAAATAGTGACATGCTAGTGAAGTCTCCATTGAACGTTCAGAAAGCAGTGGCAAGCTCGTGAAGTCTCCATTAACCGTTCAGAAAGCAGTGACTAGGTAGAGAAGTCTCCATTGTCTAAATCATCTCTACAACAAAATAATTCTTGCTTCACGTATACTTCATGAATATGATAATACCACAAATATTTTATTCTTTGTAAGTCTGATAATTATAAAATGCTACATATATTGTATATTAATGTATGGTCCAGAAACATGCGCAACGAACAAACAACTACAAAACAGAATTTATTAATAAAGAAGAAAACTAGGAAGGATATTGTGGGACTATCTATCTATCTATCTATCTATCTATCTATCTATCTATCTATCTATCTATCTATCTATCTATCTATCTATCTATCTATCTATCTATCTATCCATCCATCCATCCATCCATCCATCCATCCATCCATCCATCCATCCATCCATCTTCTGTCCGTCCGTCCGTCCATCCATCCATCCATCCATCCATCCATCCATCCATCCATCCATCCATCCATCCATCCATCCATCCATCCATCTAGTCTGTCTGTCTGCCTGCCTGTCTGTCTGTCTGTGTGTATGTCTGTCTATCTATTATTGTCTGTGTATCTAACATTGTGCTTAGTATAGCCGATCGACATTGTGGTTAGTATGACGGGCCGACATTGTGGTTAGTATGACGGGCCGACATTGTGGTTAGTATGACGGGCCGACATTGTGGTTAGTATGACGGGCCGACATTGTGGTTAGTATGACGGGCCGACATTGTGGTTAGTATGACGGGCCGACATTGTGGTTAATATGACGGGCCGACATTGTGGTTAGTATGACGGGCCGACATTGTGGTTAGTATGACGGGCCGACTTTGTGGTTAGTATAGCTGATCGATATTGTGGTTAGTTTGACGGGCCGACATTGTGGTTAGTATGACGGGCCGACATTGTGGTTAGTATGACGGGCCGACATTGTGGTTAGTATGAATGGCCGACATTATGGTTAGAATAGCCGGCCGACATTGTGGTTAGTATGAATGGCCGACATTATGGTTAGTATAGCCGGCCGACATTATGGTTAGTATAGCCGGCCGACATTATGGTTAGTATAGCCGGCCGACATTGTGGTTAGTATGACGGGCCGACATTGTGGTTAGTATGACGGGCCGACATTGTGGTTAGTATAGCCGGTCGACATTGTGGTTAGTATGACGGGCCGACATTGTGGTTAGTATGACGGGCCGACAGTGTGGTTAGTATGACGGGCCGACATTATGGTTAGTATGACGGGCCGACATTGTGGTTAGTATGACGGGCCGACATTGTGGTTAGTATGACGGGCCGACATTGTGGTTAGTATGACGGGCCGACATTGTGGTTAGTATGACGGGCCGACATTAAAGTAATGAACATCTACATCATGAAAGGATATGCATGTCACAATAGGCGATTACGGTGGTTTGAGAATAGGGTCAGCAGTCTATCTTTTGTTGCATGAGCTCAAAGTGAGAAAGAGCTGCGACAGTGTTGCCTATTGTTCTTCTCGTAAGAGGCAACTAAGGAGGTTTTAGAGATAGATTTGGCTGTTCACCCCATAGTCGGTCAAAATGACCCAGCAACTATTCTAACATTGGATGTGTCAGGCCGAATATCGAAGATATCGCAGGCAAGCTGCAGACCATGACAAACCGCATTCCGTTCTGCGGACTACATCTTGTCAATTTATAGGATTACGAGGATAATCGCTGAAGAGAAATAAATTATCCGTACCACCTCAGGAATTATAAGCGACTCAAAAGCTATTCTGACATTTGATGTGCTAAGCCGAAAGACACAAATTCCGTTAAGGGCACAGCTTGGGTGTTCGGAACAACAAAGAAACCTGTCGCAGGGCCAGAGTTGTACCCTGATGTCGATTTCTGTTTCGGAAACACCATCGAGTCAAATGTCTGCTGGAACAGAGGGCGGAGCACTTATGGGAATGCCCCACGTGCTGTGAGGCCAGTTTTCTAATCATTAATCAAGAATACATAAATCGCATCCACACTGTAAATCTCAAAAACAATTTCCGTTCTCCGAACGGTATTCCGCTCATCTTCAGGAATATCAGCATAAACCAATAATATATATCTCTGCCTACCTCTCGCTTGCCTCCCTCTCAACTCTACCCTCAAGTAATGCCCTTAAAAGAGTGCCATGTCTTTTAATATGTCCATCATATTTTATTTGTTTGAGTTTTTATTACCGTCGAAAGTTATTTTTTTCAGTATTGTTAGAATCTGTTTATCAGAGTTGTTAAAATGCTTTTTGTAAACCGTTAAAGTATGTGAATTATCAGATTTTTTAAAGCAACATTTGGCTTCCACTTGTCGGGTATAAAATTTGATACTTTCAACATCCTCTACCCAACTGTTTATCTAGTGTTTTTGATGTTTTATGATCACACGTATCTCATATCTATACTTGACAAATGTCTTTATGATCAGTATTTTGTTACCTCTATTTACCTGAGTTAATGCGTTCTCTTTTTTTTTACATACTATTTAAAGTCTTTATGTTGTTTTGTTTTAAAATTGACGATACAATGAGAAAAGATTCGCTTTCTACATAATTATTTGAAACTTCTTAAAATATTTGACAACGACTTCTTCCATGTGTTCTGCTTTTAAGTGTGCGTTTGTGTTTCTGATAGCACAGGTAATCAAGTCTTATCTATTGTTATGATTTCTGTTGTGGTTACAAGTCCTCTATTTCTGCACTACTGTATAGCTTATGTATATCATCTGTGGATATTCTTGCCGCTCTATCATCATCATCAGGTGACACATCCTGAGCAGGTTGTAGAAATCATCACAGCATTTCGAAACTTTTGTCTGTCTTGAGCCAGTCTTCCTGCTTCTGTTACTATCATGTTCAGGTGGTCTTTCATTTCTTGCGTCCATCGTCTTCTTTGTTTGCCTCTTGTTCGTTTCCCTGCCATCATCCCCTCCATTACGGTCTTCTCTACGCTGTAATGGCGTTTGATATGGCCAAAATACTGCAGTTTTCTGGAAAGAACCATGCTGTTTAGCCAGTTTTCTTTTACATTAATCTCTCTCAGGATTGCTATATTGGTGATGTTTTGGTCCATGGTATTCAGGAGATTTTTCAGTAACATTTTGTTTCAAATGTTTAAAATGCTGCTATTTTATTTTTCAGTTTGTTGGTGATTGTCCATGATTCACGCCCATATATTGCCACATCATCTGTATTTAAAAATATAATCTCTAGTATAAAGTATTTTTAATGAAAACAATAACATTGTAGAAGACAATACGAATTCATCTGCCTTGGCTACTCAGAATATTCATATGCGACTCAAAAACATGGATATTCTAGTTCAGAGATGACGGAAGATTAAATATATTTCACCTCCGCTGTCTTCACTGAACATCAGATGGTGGGACAATCACCTCCGCTGTCTTCACTGAACATCAGATGGTGGGACAATCACCTCCGCTGTCTTCACTGAACATCAGATGGTGGGACAATCACCTCCGCTGTCTTCACTGAACATCAGATGGTTGGACAAAATCACAGAGAAGTGTTGCCGTGGACAACATTATCATAAATAATGGGAATGTACAGCAGTAGACGATTAATATGACTAGGACATGTGCGAAGAAAGATCAACAACCACAACCCACAGCGGATATTGTGTGGTCAACACGATTATATTGATTGGGTCACGTGGGAAGAAAGATGGACAACAGTACCTCACTGCAGATATTCTGTGGTCAACACCATTAAGATGATTGGTGCAGAAACAACGAATGCTCGAGAACCGTAACCCACAGCGGATATTGTGTGGTCAACTTTAGTAAGAAAAACGAGGAAAAAAGTTGAAAAACAAATAAAACTCGTAACCCGTCAGGGTCGTAGCGACTTTACACTGGGGACATCAACACATAACGCATGAGGGCGTAGGGGTACCACACTGGATACATCAACAAAAAAAAGCTTTCCAAACAACTCTATCCTCAACCATTAGGAGGAGCGTAGAAAAATCATGACGAGGCCATTCGTTTATACTATCCATCCACAATTTGTTTTCTACCATCATCTCTTCCTTTCCCCATCGACTGTAATTTGCAAAATAATTTTAGAAATAGAGGCGTGTCTCATTACATGTCCAAATGAAACAAGTTTACGCCGTTTCACTTCTGCCAAAAGTGGTTCTTCATAACCTACAAGTTTGTTTATTTGCTGCGGAGAAAAATATTTGTCTTATGTTCGATAAAGCTAATTCTTAACAAACGTCTGTAGTACTTGTTTTCAAAAGACTGAATACTTCTTAACTTTAGAGGCTGAACGTTCCGGAGATATAAAGATGTATGCGATGAAGGTCTTCGAGAAATTCATACATTTGCAGTGTGTGTGCTGTTGTTGTTGCTGTCTTTGTGTTGATTGACTGGTCCATATTCATAATAAAGAATATACACGTTGAAAGTCTGGACTAATATAACATCTTTTGTAGGATGCAGATCTGTCGACTCGATCTTGTGTAGGATGCAGATCTGTCGAGTGGATCTTTTGTAGGATGTGGATCTTTGCCCATAAAAATTACTGACCTAACTCACGGTACCAAATTGAACATTCGTTTTCTGAATGAAAAATACAGTCAATCCAACCTGTTCACTTCGTAGCGACTCTGGCAAACGATCTTATTTATGTTGGTGTTGTATATAATGTACATCAACAATGTTTGCCAAATTTGAATCAATCCCCTATTGCCAAAAGCTGTCAGGAATTAGAAGCTCTCCAGCTTAATTTTGTCAAGAAAATTCGAACACACACGCCCTATATAATGCAACGGAAAAATTTTTGCTGGATTTTTAGAAAATTATTATCAAATTGAAGCAATTAAATTTGGTTTATAAATCAGTATGTTTACATCATCTTCATTTTATCATCATCGTCAACCACAGACCCTTCCGTCTCAAGAACCCTCCAACCTTTTCAGACCCCCACCCCTTTTCCCCAGTTATAAACGTAATTGTAGGACGCACTATATCACATACTATCTTCAACTAAATAATTCCTAAGAATTTAACTGAATACAGCTTTATAAGTTATACAATTTACAAAATACAGTAACTGACAGAAGAACATATAATTAACATATACCAAACAGACTAGCTACACGTTTCAATTTACAATGTCTTTATCCTTTAGGTAGATCAAATACAGGACAATGAACAAAAATATCGAAGGACCAGAGTGAAGACATTTAGTAACATAAAACTATCTGGCAGATCAAAACACTGGAAGGATGAAAACGAAACAGAACTAGAACTGGAATCTAAATGAAATGATGAAACAACATATCTAAATTAATAAATTATTTGTAGTCAGTCCAAGATGTACTCCAGAATGCAATATATAATGATTCTCAACAGAGTTCCTAGCCATATCGCTAGTGGAGAAATTATGCAGCAGCTAAAAATTCTGAAATATGGAGTGTACCTAGTTTTTCTGTGTATTCTCCAGGTATTCTTTACTTTTCTATCTCTTTGTTATGCTCTATTATACATGGAATGACTTGGCATGCGCTGTGAACTTAATGTAGAGGGGTTTTAAAATGTATACTTTCACCTTATTTCCTAATTTCTAACAGTGTTAAGTATCTGGGGTAAACTAAAATAGATGGAACAAAGACTGAAAGATCTACAATTAAGATTCTTACTAGACGTAGGTATGTCAAATTCAACAAAATCTACTTAATTATAAAAGTTCCTTCATCAGGAGAAATTAGAAATTGTGAATAAAAATGTTATAACTATGAGGATTTACAGTAATTTTTTTCATCTTCTTCATTTTCCTGCCTAAGTCAATTGCTGATATGGATTACTCCCATGATGTGTTCTGTGGTTAACAGCCCCATGACATGGTGCTTGTCCGTCAATACTTTTTCAGATGGACACAGCTTTCTTCTTGTGATGTGGTAGTGCCTCACGGTGAGGTTGTTTCTAGTAAGGCTTGGATCCTATTTGGTTCATCAAATATAATCCAACTTACGTATGGTCTTTCGTGTTTGCTCGTATACTCGTGTTTGCTCGTGTAATTAGGAGGTGTCTCCCTCCATCGATAAACAAGGCCGTTGGCGAAGAAAGCGGATATTGGAATGGTTCGATAGCGGCTTCAAAGGGGGGGGGCAGGGTATCGTGCCGAGCGAGCAACAGAGACAACGTGGTAGATAGTAAATATTTTTAGGTTTGTGTTTGATATAATTTCTTGTGGTTTTCTTATATATATTTATATCATTTTCGTGGTCCTGGATCATTCCTCTGTTGAGATGGAAATGTTTTTCAAGACCGCAATGGTTCCCGAGGCGACCTAGCCTGAATTTGGCACCGCATCATTTCGAAAAGTAAAGGCTGTGAGGAACAGGAGATGGCTACCGCTCTCATATAGCAAAGCCTCTGAAATGTGAGATCGCTAACATCTTACACCCCTGCGGTAGTTAAATGCTATGGGTTAACTTTTTTTAACCGTGAAATCATATGTGCCTGACAGGAAGTGCTCAGATATCGCAGTAAAGCTGTAAACCATGACACTACACATTATATTATCTAGACTACTTCCTGCTACCCTTGTATATGCTGATAACGATCGCAGTCAATGCTACATGGAAAGCTTAGAAGCAACTATCAATGCTAGCACATTGAACGCTTAGAAGCAACTATCAATACTAGCACAAATAATGCTTAGAAGCAACTATCAATGCTAGCACATAGAACGCTTAGTTGCAAATATCAATGATAGCACATAGAATGCTTAACATAAATACTTGTCTACAAAACAAGGTCGTGTTCAAACATCAGCGAAGTTAGAAACTGAGGAAGTTATTTCAATATGGATCTAATATTTCTAACGGTAAACACATCACCTGTTTATTCCGCTTACTTCAGAATTACTCCTTACTCTTTTCTCTGGATTTGCTTTGTCTAGTGCGTTCAGATGCACACGATTTGCTTAGAAAGTTAATCAAGAAGAAAGCTTAATCTAGCGGTCACTGCCTTTCATGTAACCGGTACTTACCTGCAAATTAATATTGGGGTCCTTACAATTTCGCAGAGGTAGTTCACTTCAATCTAGAATATTAAACATTTTCTATACAGGTCGACTGCTGAAGCACATATATGCTTGCTGATATTGACTCCCTGTTTAGTCAAAGTGATTTAATTTTTATTTCTCTCTTAAAGATGAGAATCGCTGCTCGAAGCATTATTTGTGTTTGTATTTACCAACGAAATCCTTCATTTTAAGTTGATTCTTTCTATATTTTGTCATGTCCATGATGTGTTTAATAGTGAATTCACATTTAAAAAATGTGCATTTGTCGTGTAGTCACTGATGGGGAAAATATCTGAAATAAATTTATTGATGTTTTTATCTGTTATATTTGTTCATTGACCAGAGGAATCATGACTTTATCTTCAGCTTTTTGTAACTGCGTACCAAGGGGCACATATGACATGTGTTTATAATAATTTATATTGTCAGGGACGAAAAATAAGAATAGGGAACCTCCTCGCTACATGCGTATTACCAGACTGTTCTGCATGTCAATTCACATATTACTATTAACAGCCGCGACGTTATATTTCAGTGCTTCACAAAAGAACAATTGTTAAAGCTATGGGTGTGTTTTTTCTGTTATGTAGACATTTTTTTTGGAAGCTTAACTTTTCTGTTCAACATCTCATCAAAACTGCCAGAGGAACACACTGGCCATTGTGTGCAATAAATCACTTTCGTTATCGCGTGGTGTCTTTTTAAAGTGTCATTTTCTGTCAATACTTTATGGGAATGGGTAAGTTCATATTCATATTTTTGTGTGTGCTTGTACATATATATATATATATATATATATATATATATATATATATATATATATATATATATATATATATATACATATATATATATATATACCATATATACATATACGGAGAGCTATCTAAACGCTATGGCCCTTGTTTGCACTGCGGTGTCACATGGTACAAATCAAAGATAACAGATAAAGTGGTTTTCACACGCTTTCCAGATTACCAAGACACAGCATGCCACAGATGACCATGACACAGCATGCCACAGATGACCATGACACATAGACATGGCGGCTATAAAGCAGAGGCAGATCATGTAAAAGATGGAACAGAGAAATTCTAGACTTCTAGTGCAAGCTAAAAGGATAGTGCCACAGTCTTCTTTCCAGATATGTTGTAGGCGATTAATGAGCGTTGGGGGATAGGCTGGCAATCTGTTACCTGTAAAAAAAATACATCCTAAGGGCATTTTGTCTTAATTTCTTACTTTTGTCTTCTGTTATATGATCCCCATAAATGATGATACAGACGTATGTTCTGTGTTCGATTGTGACTTGGATGCTTTCCGTGGAAGTTATATGCTCGTCTGTAGCTCTTGCCTTTCTCCTAGGAAGTTTTTGTTGCGCTTCATTGTGTCAGAGGTTGGTTCTCTACAGCTGCGGAACCACCCTTGAGTCTGCTACGCCAGTAGGATCTGTTTTGTACAAGTCTCTCCCATGAATCTCCGCCTATGTTGAAGTGAGTCAGTGATGTCTTAATTGTGGTTTTAAATGCCTTCTTCTGTTCTCTGGTCTTGTGGGAGCTGAAGTTCTCCACAGATCAGTTTTTTTTAGAGGGGGGGGGGGGTGACGATGACGTTGCATGACGGCCAAGTGACCTGCCAAGCGTGGCTATGCCTTCATCTAAATTGTGTGTAAGCTGACAGATTTATATTTCAATATCCGGTATTTTATCCCCAATATTTTATGTTGAATATTTACTAATGCAGCTTCTACTCCATCTCTGTTGTCTCCTTATATGATGACGGAGTAGATAATACTTTAGATGTGAAAATGCAGCTCTTGACAGTTCATTATCTTTTTGACCAAAGGCACATGTTGTCAACTTTGTAACTTAGGCGACGCCCTGACTCATATGAGTTATCAAAATCATTGACATGTAATATATATACTGAGGGAGAGAGAGAGAGAAAGAGAGAAAGAGAAAGAGAGAGAACATGTTATGGCCTCTTCCATCTTTGCAGATGGTCACTGACAAGAGTGACTCGTTAACAGCTGAATCTTCTGATTCAAGTTTTCATATCACCACGCCACAGTCGTGTTCTCAATTCAACCTGAGAAGATAGTTCGCAGATTGAACTGTACCCGGTTATAAGTACAAAGTAACGAGAAATGCCTTAGCTTTATTCTTCGTTTTCTCCATCTTCTGTTATGTTCATCATTCTTCTTTTTGGTTTTGCTAGATCTTTAATTTTCTTTGGATAGATCAACGACTCCGTATCTTTTGCCTCAGCCAAGTCCAATGTGGACATGTCTTGTCTCAGCTTAGTCCAGTGTGACTATGTATTACCTCAGCACAGTCCAGTGTGTCCATAACTTGCCTCAGCTCAGTCCAGTGTAGCCATGTATTGCCTCAGCTCAGTCCAGTGTGGCCATACCTTGCCTCAGCTCAGTCCAGTGTGGACATGTATTGTCTCACCTCAGTCCATTGTGGCCATGTATTGTCTCAGCTCAGTCTAGTGTGGTTATATCTTGTCTCAGATAAGTCCAGTGTGGTCATGCCTTGCCTCAGCTCAGTCTAGTGTGGCCATGCCTTGCCTCAGCTCAGTCTAGTGTGGCCATGCCTTGCCTCAGCTCAGTCTAGTGTGGCCATGCCTTGCCTCATCTGAGTCCAGTGTGGCCATGCATTGCCTGGCAGTTCATTGAAGTTTAATCCGTCTACACACCTGTTCCGCATCGACATCAATTTGTATGGGCTACCTTAGTACGGTAAAGGTAACCATGAAGTCTACAGTGGTCAGTTATAAGTTGAAAGATAATGGTCTATTGTTATTAGTCTATAGCCTCCCCCCTCCCAATAAAACTTATGTCCCCAGTCACGTGGAGAAAAAAAAACTCTGACAATTCCTTTTATGTTGTCAAATCCATAATTTTCTTCAGCGGCTCTTCTACTTTCAACCTCACTGTTCCTTGCAAACTATTGTTTTAGAAGTGAGTTTCGTCTTTTACATGTATGGCAATATGTGAATATAAACGTTGCGACTACTACCCGGAACGTGTGAGAACCGTCACTCTTTGTACACCAGACAAGACTAGTTTCTATTTGCATATATGCGGTTTTTTTACCATCTGAAACCTGTTAGCATAACGTGCAAATGTGTCTCTGGATCTTTGTTCTCACGAGTCTGTAGAATTGGCTCCAGATAAGGTCGTATATTGACTCAGGATGTGACTCGTCGTGTCAGTACTGGAAAGGCCAGGTTTTCACGTCCCCCTTGGCAACGAGGTCTGTTGAGAATTAAAGCCAAACTACGTGTATGTTGCTGAAACTGAAACATTGACGGCTTATGAGGAAGGAAGCTGCAATACATTTTTTTTTACCGTGACGTTTCTACCCAACATCACGAATAACCACAATTACTACTAATAAAATCGTCATCTTAATAAAATTATTTACTCGTAAAACGACTGTCATAACGATTATTAGACCCACTAAAGTTGACGGTAAGCTGGCAAATTATCCATTAATATCAATTACTTCCCTATAGCCCAACTGACTCATTCTTGAGTGTTTACACACTGTCTAGTCTAGCACATTGATCAAAGTACAGTGGCATAGATACGAGTTTACTAAGAGAAGTGAAGGTCTAATAATGGGTCTAAAGATCTATTAAGCGAAGAAAAGTTATATTAAGGGAGTGAATATCTATTAAGGAAAGTGAAGGACTATTAAGGGAAGTGAAGGACTATTAAGGGAAGTAAAGATATATTAAGGGAAGTGAAGGTATATTAAGGAGAGTGAAAAGCTGTTTAGATAAGTGAAGGTATATAAAGTAGAGTTGAGGTCTAGTAAGGGAAGTGAAGATCTATTACTGGGAGTGAAGTTCTATTAAAGAGAAGTGAAGATCTTTTAAGTGAAGTTAAGATCTAGTAAGGGAAGTGAAGTTCTATTAAGTGAAGTGAAGTTCTATTAAAGAGAAGTGCAGATCTTTTAAGTGAAGTGAAGTTCTATTAAAGAGAAGTGAAGATCTTTTAAGTGAAGTTAAGATATAGTAAGGGAAGTGAAGTTATATTAAGTGAAGTGAAGTTCTATAAAAGAGAAGTGAAGTTCTATTAAAGAGAAGATCTATGAAAGATAAGTGAAGTTCTATTAAAGAGAAGTGAAATTATATTAAAGAGAAATGAAGATTTATTAAAGATAAGTGAAGATCTATTAAAGAGAAGTGAAGTTCTTTAAAGAGGAGTAAAGATCTATTAAAGAGAAGTGAAGATCTATTAAAGAGAAGTGAAGTTCTATTAAAGAGAAGTGAAGATCTATTAAAGAGAAGTGAAGTTCTTTAAAGAGGAGTAAAGATCTATTAAAGAGAAGTGAAGATATATTAAAGAGAAGTGAAGTTCTATTAAAGAGAAGTGAAGACCTATTAAAGAGAAGTGAAGATGTTTTAACTGAAGTTAAGATGTAGTAAGGGAAGTGAAGGTCTATTAAGAATGAATGAAGGTATATTTGAAAAAAAATTCATTATCTACGAATCACGTATAATTATTTTATTTTTATTTTCTGTATTTAAGATTTTACTATTAGGAGGATTGAGGATGGGGGGGGGGGAGGGATCTTGCCATTGTTAACGGGCTTGTGAATGTACATGTGCCCCTTATCTCGGATATATTTCCTGCCTCGTTGTATGTTAGTGCTGTTTTTATAACATTTCAATACATTGCTGCACATACTCTTTCGGATTTATTCTTCTTCTTCTGCACTCGTTCTCAAACTCATGCAGATTATCAGGATGTAGTCCAGAGAACGGAATGCGTTGTGTCATAGTTTACAGCAATGCTGCGATAGCTCCATCTTTCGGCATGACACATCCAACTTTAACATGGCTTCAGGTCATTTGACCCTATATATGATGGGACAGCCAACTCCATCCCATAAACTACAGAGTCGCCTATAAAAACATGCATGAAGGGAAACAGTGTTGCTATTCTTTGCTCCCCTCTCGGGATCAGCAACACACACGCTTTTCGGAGATTCTACTTAGACCCTTGTGAGCCGATTTGTGATGTACGAACATACATACTTAAACCATGTTGAAAATAAACTTGCAAATATATGTATGTTTATATGTTTATATGTTTATGTTTATATCTTTGTCACATCACAATATTAATGGCTGCTGGTATCTTGTGGTATCTACACATATATTAATGCAAGTTGGGCGTCTTTGTATATAGGTTTCAATCGATTGTATTTATGCGCCATAGTTACAAGAGAGGTAGTGTTCAAACAATGTAGCTTATTGCACTCCGTGCATATATGTTGATGTTCCGATCTCCACTTGAGTGTATCCAACATTACACGTTGATTGACAGTTCTATTTCTTTTTTGGTTTACCAACGTTCTTATAAGTCTATAATACCTCTCATGTCTGGCAAAGCCACATTTCAAGCCCGGTTTCTTTATTCATCACTCACAATAATATCATTTTCCGGTGTTGTTTCCCGAAATAAGTTTAAAATGTCATTCTTGGAACTTGTCCATCTATGATCAATCTTTCTAACCACTTGTGTTTATTCGTATGTCCAAAATATATTTTATGTATACGATATGCTTTCTTGTTAGTTGTTTTCAGCATCCAATCTTCCTCTACAACACATTGATAAATACCATGGAAAATGTCTTTCTCTGGTTGATATTAAGAAAATGTCCAGCGCTGGATTATAACTGGAAAATGTCCAACGCTTTATTAAATTTGGAAAATGTCCAACGCTGGATGATATTACGAAAATGTCCAACGCTGGATGATATTACGAAAATGTCCTACGTTGGATCATAGTAAAAAAATGTTTTTTTCTCAGAAGCCGGATAATTTGAACACCATATATTGAACAAAAACAACATCTCAAAAACACATGAATTTATTTTTAAATGGCACTAATTAGAATGGCATGAACCCATTAACCGCTGAATCAGCTAACAGCCAGCTAATCAAACGGATGAATCAATGTCTTTATAATTTATTTTGTTGCAATTTTCTTTTAATTTACGAATCCACTGCAACGGGATTTTGACATTTTCGACATTCTATATTAACAGAACGATTCAAAATATTCACTCCCAACATAGCAGGTGTGCAACTTAAACTGTTTTCAATTTAATATTCCACGAAATGAGTTATAAATCTAGTGATCACTCAATCATAACGAATTCACTCAATTATAACATACTTCTTTTGATTGAATTCAAGTGGAATTTATCTCAGTAGATAGCGTTATTACTGGATGTTGAAAGGTTATACGTTCGTTTCAAGAAACTTCCATCTTCTCTATTGTACTCAGTGACAAATTAGCATCCAACTAGTGTAGTAGGAAAGAGAAGGACAGAAGGGGAATAGCGAATGGATGACGGAGGAAGCAAAGATAGGGCAGCATGACAGGAAAATGAGGATGTGAGGAGAAGATAGTGTAAGCAAGAAGGGAAAGGTGCACAGAAAAATTAAAAATGAAAATAGATAAGATATAATGCAAATAAAATGAGAAAAATTTGAAGAACTTAAAATACGTATACCAAAAATTGTCAGCTTGACATGAGGACGTATTGGTAGTTAATGAGTTTGCCTCTCTTTTGGAGAGGCGTACCTCTTTCAACCAGCGGATAAAGACCATTTAGACTATATCAGGACACACTACCATACAATATTAGAGGTAGAAAATAACCCAAGAGTTGCAATGGTTTTAACAATATACCAGATTATATAGTAGAGCAGGGTCAGTTAACACCGGTATAAAGACGGGAAAGACATCCTCGGGCAATTAGAGGTAAACAATTAATACACACCGTCGAATAAACAAAATGAGTTGAGAGAAGAACTACTTATCTTGATAAGTTATTCCACGCTGATCTCATAAAGAACTACTTATCTTGATAAGTTATTCCACGCTGATCTCATGAAGAACTACTTATCTTGATACGTTTTTTCCATGCTGATCTCATGAAGAACTACTTATCTTGATATATACAACTTTCCCGTGCTTTTCAGTGGCGACACAAAGTGACCATTCATCCGTCACACCATCTAAGAGTAGTGACGCTATGTGAGTTGAACACGCATGACTCGTGACAGTCGGGGGTATAGTAGACACCTGTTCGCTAAATCGTAAATATGAACTAGTCTTCGATTTGCGTGAAATCTATTGGTTGGCCTTGGCTATTTTGGCATGGGACTCCAAGTATCTAAATAACCACCAACAATAATCACAAACGTAACGAACGGGTCCTAATTAATTCATCTAGAAGCCCTGTACTATCGACAACCACGCATGCCTATTGTGTAGAAGAACCATATAAATATTGACCAACGAAAAGAAAACACGACAATAATTAAAAACGCAAGGAATGAAGTCCTAGTTAATTATGTATAGAGGTCTTCTACTGCCAACGTTCTCAACTCAATTAACTTTAGTTGTTGGCGTGTCTCA
The DNA here is from genome assembly GCA_034231615.1 of Meghimatium bilineatum. Lineage (NCBI taxonomy): Eukaryota > Metazoa > Mollusca > Gastropoda > Stylommatophora > Philomycidae > Meghimatium > Meghimatium bilineatum. The sequence goes on along the minus strand of CM067306.1, from coordinate 13,172,977 downwards.
GCAGCTGCACTACGATTTCTTCATTATTTTGTTATTAACTTGAAGGCATGCCGAGGCAAGACATTGTAGTAAATGTAGTGGGTCTGAGATATATTTTGCATGTCATAGGCGGCGACGTAAGAGGTTTATTGATGGTATTGGCAGTTCCATTCCATAGATTATCTAATGTTCACTCAGAAACCATGCTGAAGTCGGATGCATTGGATGGAATTATTCCGAAATCTCACATCCACAGTAAGCTATGACACAATGTTCTGCGGTGTGTTCTATGGACTACATCCCACCATTCTTATTCTGCGTTCATTCTCGAACTCCTACAGATTAACAGGATGTAATCCCGAGAATGGAATGTGTTCTGTCACGGTTTGCAGCTTAATTGCGTTAATAGAGTTTAGCTTGACCCATCCTATTTCAGCATGGTTTAGAATTACTGCTAACTTCTGTAGGAGGGGGACGTTAATTCAACATTTAAAGACCTGCTTAGTCACCTCTAACGATATGCATGGTAGGTCACAGTACTGCTATTATCTGATTCCCTTTTGGGCCCCAGAACATATGGGCAGAATTCCACTAATCTGCAGTACTTTGAATATGAACTAAACAATAACAAAACGATAACGTTGAATATGAACTAAAACAATAACAAAAAGATAGCAATGAATATTATTTTTGCATATTTTCTTGTTTGAATTAGGTAGTGTTTTTTCTTCTGTAGAAAATGAACAGGTGAAAATCCATAATTCTTATGGAAACTTTAGCGCACACGTCTATTCTAATTGCCTGTATGAAACATGAAACTTGTTATCGATATAATGCTCCTAATTGAACATATGCTGTGGTTGTGAATATTTATGAAACTCTAAATTAAAACATGTGAAAATTATTAAATATTGTTTAATTTTTGAATACAAATAACCTAATACATATAACATAAAACATGAGTAAATTTGTTTGTGTCTGCACTTTGTCTTTTGTGTGCAAGCAATTTTCTTTTCTTTTCTTTTGTTTTTGGTACAGATATCACGCGGAATACATATTGCTTCAGAACTGAAATCCACGTGTTCAGTGCATCTTTAGCCATTATTACTTCTTCATCTGTTCTATAGAGAGTTTATACTTGTGGGTCTTTGGTCAAGTCGATAGCGATCCAAACAACGACGAGCGAGGGCAGTAACAGCGTATAATGTGTGTTTGCGAACACGCTGATAAGAAGGATGTCTTATTCTTCTGGGTTCATTAAGGCGAGATGTGTCCACACATTCCAACTGTTTAATATTAAGTTTGATTTCATACAGCTTCCATGACACGGCGATAAAACAACACTGCATCTGCTACCAATCATTCGATCTGCGAGCAACGCACTGAGAGCGCCCGCCCCCAAAGGGTATCTAGAGGAGGAGGAAGGGAGTCCTCTCAGTTCGCTGCGCGAAGATAAATATATGCTGCGTTGTATGCGCCGTTAGCGAAAGTTCGTTTCGTTAAATAATGTATGGGTTGTTTCCTTAAAAATGAGTACACATCTTCCCATAATTTAAAGTCTTCTTGCATAATGTAAACTCAAAATCTTGCAGATTAACGTGATATCTTTTGGAGAACGGAATGTCATGTATCATCGTTTACAGCTTGGCTGCGATATATGTCCTCTCAGCCTGATACATTCGATTTTATTATTGTTTATGTGTCACTTTGACCCTAATGGGATGCAATATCAAATTTTATCCACAAAACGTCTTTCATCGTTGCTTACAGCATGCATGGCAAGAAACAGCAACACTATTATTAGTTTTGTGACGTAATTAAGCAGGCGGGGGTGTGGAGTCCCAGAATTCTTTACAGCTTCGACAATGATCCTATTGAATGTGTTCGTGTGCTCCAACGGATCTTTCTGGCAGTAGGCTCCTGCTATATGTGTTCTTCTTACCCCTGGGATCTCTCTTGTAGTAAGACAATGCTCCTGCTATATGTGTTCTTATGACCCCAGGGATCTCTCTTGTAGTAAGACAATGCTCCTGCTATATGTGTTCTTATGACCCCAGGGATCTCTCTTGTAGTAAGACAATGCTCCTGCTATATGTGTTCTTATGACCGCTGGGATCTCTCTTGTAGTAAGACAATGCTCCTGCTATATGTGTTCTTATGACCGCTGGGATCTCTCTTGTAGTAAGACAATGCTCCTACTATATGTGTTCTTATGACCGCTGGGATCTCTCTTGTAGTAAGACAATGCTCCTGCTATATGTGTTCTTATGACCGCTGGGATCTCTCTTGTAGTAAGACAATGCTCCTACTATATGTGTTCTTATGACCGCTGGGATCTCTCTTGTAGTAAGACAATGCTCCTGCTATATGTGTTCTTATGACCCCTGGGATCTCTCTTTAGTAAGACAATGCTCCTGCTATATGTGTTCTTATGATCCCTGGGATCTCTCTTGTAGTAAGACAATGCTCCTACTATATGTGTTCTTCTTACCCCTGGGATCTCTCTTGTAGTAAGACAATGCTCCTGCTATATGTGTTCTTATGATCACTGGGATCTCTCTTGTAGTAAGACAATGCTCCTACTATATGTGTTCTTATGATCCCTGGGATCTCTCTTGTAGTAAGACAATGCTCCTGCTATATGTGTTCTTATGACCCCTGGGATCTTTCTTGTAGTAAGACAATGCTCCTACTATATGTGTTCTTATGATCCCTGGGATCTCTCTTGTAGTAAGACAATGCTCCTACTATATGTGTTCTTATGGCCCCTGGGATCTCTCTTGTAGTAAGACAATGCTCCTACTATATGTGTTCTTATGATCCCTGGGATCTCTCTTGTAGTAAGACAATGCTCCAACTATATGTGTTCTTATGATCCCTGGGATATCTCTTGTAGTAAGACAATGCTCCTCTATATGTGTTCTTATGATCCCTGGGATCTTTCTTTAGTAAGACAATGCTCCTGCTATATGTGTTCCTATGATCCCTGGGATCTCTCTTGTAGTAAGACAATGCTCCTGCTATATGTGTTCTTATGACCCCTGGGATCTCTCTTTAGTAAGACAATGCTCCTGCTATATGTGTTCCTATGATCCCTGTGATCTCTCTTGTAGTAAGACAATGCTCCTGCTATATGTGTTCTTATGACCCCTGGGATCTCTCTTGTAGTAAGACAATGCTCCTACTATATGTGTTCTTATGGCCCCTGGGATCTCTCTTGTAGTAAGACAATGCTCCTACTATATGTGTTCTTATGATCCCTGGGATCTCTCTTGTAGTAAGACAATGTTCCTACTATATGTGTTCTTATGATCCCTGGGATCTCTCTTGTAGTAAAACAATGCTCCTACTATATGTGTTCTTATGATCCCTGGGATCTCTCTTGTAGTAAGACAATGCTCCTGCTATATGTGTTCTTATGATCCCTGGGATCTCTCTTGTAGTAAGACAATGCTCCTGCTATATGTGTTCTTATGATCCCTGGGATCTCTCTTGTAGTAAGACAATGCTCCTGCTATATGTGTTCTTATGATCCCTGGGATCTCTCTTGTAGTAAGACAATGCTCCTGCTATATGTGTTCTTATGATCCCTGGGATCTCTCTTGTAGTAAGACAATGATCCTGCTATATGTGTTCTTCTTACCCCTGGGATCTCTCTTGTAGTAAGACAATGCTCCTACTATATGTGTTCTTCTTACAACTGGGATCTCTCTTGTAGTAAGACAATGCTCATACTATATGTGTTCTTATGATCCCTGGGATCTCTCTTGTAGTAAGACAATGCTCCTGCTATATGTGTTCCTATGATCCCTGGGATCTCTCTTGTAGTAAGACAATGCTCCTGCTATATGTGTTCCTATGACCCCTGGGATCTCTCTTGTAGTAAGACAATGCTCCTGCTATATGTGTTCCTATGACCCCTGGGATCTCTCTTGTAGTAAGACAATGCTCCTGCTATATGTTTTCTTATGACCCCTGGGATCTCTCTTGTAGTAAGACAATGATCCTACTATATGTGTTCTTATGATCCCTGGGATCTCTCTTGTAGTAAGACAATGCTCCTACTATATGTGTTCTTATGACCCCTGGGATCTCTCTTGTAGTAAGACAATGCTCCTACTATATGTGTTCTTATGATCCCTGGGATCTCTCTTGTAGTAAGACAATGATCCTGCTATATGTGTTCTTATGACCCCTGGGATCTCTCTTGTAGTAAGACAATGATCCTACTATATGTGTTCTTCTTACCCCTGGGATCTCTCTTGTAGTAAGACAATGATCCTACTATATGTGTTCTTCTTACCCCTGGGATCTCTCTTGTAGTAAGACAATGCTCCTACTATATGTGTTCTTATGATCCCTGGGATCTTTCTTTAGTAAGACAATGATCCTACTATATGTGTTCTTATGATCCCTGGGATCTCTCTTGTAGTAAGACAATGCTCCTACTATATGTGTTCTTATGATCCCTGGGATCTCTCATGTAGTAAGACAATGCTCCTACTATATGTGTTTTTATGACCCCAGGGATCTCTCTTGTAGTAAGACAATGCTCCTACTATATGTGTTCTTATGATCCCTGGGATCTCTCTTGTAGTAAGACAATGCTCCTACTATATGTGTTCTTATGACCCCTTGGATCTCTCTTGTAGTAAGACAATGCTCCTACTATATGTGTTCTTATGACCCCTGGGATCTCTCTTGTAGTAAGACAATGCTCCTACTATATGTGTTCTTATGACCCCTGGGATCTCTCTTGTAGTAAGACAATGCTCCTGCTATATGTGTTCTTATGACCCCTGGGATCTCTCTTGTAGTAAGACAATGCTCCTACTATATGTGTTCTTATGACCCCTGGGATCTCTCTTGTAGTAAGACAATGCTCCTACTATATGTGTTCTTATGACCCCTGGGATCTCTCTTGTAGTAAGACAATGCTCCTACTATATGTGTTCTTATGATCCCTGGGATCTCTCTTGTAGTAAGACAATGCTCCTACTATATGTGTTCTTATGACCCCTGGGATCTCTCTTGTAGTAAGACAATGCTCCTACTATATGTGTTCTTATGATCCCTGGGATCTCTCTTGTAGTAAGACAATGATCCTGCTATATGTGTTCTTATGACCGCTGGGATCTCTCTTGTAGTAAGACAATGATCCTACTATATGTGTTCTTCTTACCCCTGGGATCTCTCTTGTAGTAAGACAATGATCCTACTATATGTGTTCTTCTTACCCCTGGGATCTCTCTTGTAGTAAGACAATGCTCCTACTATATGTGTTCTTATGATCCCTGGGATCTTTCTTTAGTAAGACAATGATCCTACTATATGTGTTCTTATGATCCCTGGGATCTCTCTTGTAGTAAGACAATGCTCCTACTATATGTGTTCTTATGATCCCTGGGATCTCTCATGTAGTAAGACAATGCTCCTACTATATGTGTTTTTATGACCCCAGGGATCTCTCTTGTAGTAAGACAATGCTCCTACTATATGTGTTCTTATGATCCCTGGGATCTCTCTTGTAGTAAGACAATGCTCCTACTATATGTGTTCTTATGACCCCTTGGATCTCTCTTGTAGTAAGACAATGCTCCTACTATATGTGTTCTTATGACCCCTGGGATCTCTCTTGTAGTAAGACAATGCTCCTACTATATGTGTTCTTATGACCCCTGGGATCTCTCTTGTAGTAAGACAATGCTCCTGCTATATGTGTTCTTATGACCCCTGGGATCTCTCTTGTAGTAAGACAATGCTCCTACTATATGTGTTCTTCTTACCCCTGGGATCTCTCTTGTAGTAAGACAATGCTCCTGCTATATGTGTTCTTATGATCACTGGGATCTCTCTTGTAGTAAGACAATGCTCCTACTATATGTGTTCTTATGATCCCTGGGATCTCTCTTGTAGTAAGACAATGCTCCTGCTATATGTGTTCTTATGACCCCTGGGATCTTTCTTGTAGTAAGACAATGCTCCTACTATATGTGTTCTTATGATCCCTGGGATCTCTCTTGTAGTAAGACAATGCTCCTACTATATGTGTTCTTATGGCCCCTGGGATCTCTCTTGTAGTAAGACAATGCTCCTACTATATGTGTTCTTATGATCCCTGGGATCTCTCTTGTAGTAAGACAATGCTCCAACTATATGTGTTCTTATGATCCCTGGGATATCTCTTGTAGTAAGACAATGCTCCTCTATATGTGTTCTTATGATCCCTGGGATCTTTCTTTAGTAAGACAATGCTCCTGCTATATGTGTTCCTATGATCCCTGGGATCTCTCTTGTAGTAAGACAATGCTCCTGCTATATGTGTTCTTATGACCCCTGGGATCTCTCTTTAGTAAGACAATGCTCCTGCTATATGTGTTCCTATGATCCCTGTGATCTCTCTTGTAGTAAGACAATGCTCCTGCTATATGTGTTCTTATGACCCCTGGGATCTCTCTTGTAGTAAGACAATGCTCCTACTATATGTGTTCTTATGGCCCCTGGGATCTCTCTTGTAGTAAGACAATGCTCCTACTATATGTGTTCTTATGATCCCTGGGATCTCTCTTGTAGTAAGACAATGTTCCTACTATATGTGTTCTTATGATCCCTGGGATCTCTCTTGTAGTAAAACAATGCTCCTACTATATGTGTTCTTATGATCCCTGGGATCTCTCTTGTAGTAAGACAATGCTCCTGCTATATGTGTTCTTATGATCCCTGGGATCTCTCTTGTAGTAAGACAATGCTCCTGCTATATGTGTTCTTATGATCCCTGGGATCTCTCTTGTAGTAAGACAATGCTCCTGCTATATGTGTTCTTATGATCCCTGGGATCTCTCTTGTAGTAAGACAATGCTCCTGCTATATGTGTTCTTATGATCCCTGGGATCTCTCTTGTAGTAAGACAATGATCCTGCTATATGTGTTCTTCTTACCCCTGGGATCTCTCTTGTAGTAAGACAATGCTCCTACTATATGTGTTCTTCTTACAACTGGGATCTCTCTTGTAGTAAGACAATGCTCCTACTATATGTGTTCTTATGATCCCTGGGATCTCTCTTGTAGTAAGACAATGCTCCTGCTATATGTGTTCCTATGATCCCTGGGATCTCTCTTGTAGTAAGACAATGCTCCTGCTATATGTGTTCCTATGACCCCTGGGATCTCTCTTGTAGTAAGACAATGCTCCTGCTATATGTGTTCCTATGACCCCTGGGATCTCTCTTGTAGTAAGACAATGCTCCTGCTATATGTTTTCTTATGACCCCTGGGATCTCTCTTGTAGTAAGACAATGATCCTACTATATGTGTTCTTATGATCCCTGGGATCTCTCTTGTAGTAAGACAATGCTCCTACTATATGTGTTCTTATGACCCCTGGGATCTCTCTTGTAGTAAGACAATGCTCCTACTATATGTGTTCTTATGATCCCTGGGATCTCTCTTGTAGTAAGACAATGATCCTGCTATATGTGTTCTTATGACCCCTGGGATCTCTCTTGTAGTAAGACAATGATCCTACTATATGTGTTCTTCTTACCCCTGGGATCTCTCTTGTAGTAAGACAATGATCCTACTATATGTGTTCTTCTTACCCCTGGGATCTCTCTTGTAGTAAGACAATGCTCCTACTATATGTGTTCTTATGATCCCTGGGATCTTTCTTTAGTAAGACAATGATCCTACTATATGTGTTCTTATGATCCCTGGGATCTCTCTTGTAGTAAGACAATGCTCCTACTATATGTGTTCTTATGATCCCTGGGATCTCTCATGTAGTAAGACAATGCTCCTACTATATGTGTTTTTATGACCCCAGGGATCTCTCTTGTAGTAAGACAATGCTCCTACTATATGTGTTCTTATGATCCCTGGGATCTCTCTTGTAGTAAGACAATGCTCCTACTATATGTGTTCTTATGACCCCTTGGATCTCTCTTGTAGTAAGACAATGCTCCTACTATATGTGTTCTTATGACCCCTGGGATCTCTCTTGTAGTAAGACAATGCTCCTACTATATGTGTTCTTATGACCCCTGGGATCTCTCTTGTAGTAAGACAATGCTCCTGCTATATGTGTTCTTATGACCCCTGGGATCTCTCTTGTAGTAAGACAATGCTCCTACTATATGTGTTCTTATGACCCCTGGGATCTCTCTTGTAGTAAGACAATGCTCCTACTATATGTGTTCTTATGACCCCTGGGATCTCTCTTGTAGTAAGACAATGCTCCTACTATATGTGTTCTTATGATCCCTGGGATCTCTCTTGTAGTAAGACAATGCTCCTACTATATGTGTTCTTATGACCCCTGGGATCTCTCTTGTAGTAAGACAATGCTCCTACTATATGTGTTCTTATGATCCCTGGGATCTCTCTTGTAGTAAGACAATGATCCTTCTATATGTGTTCTTATGACCCCTGGGATCTCTCTTGTAGTAAGACAATGATCCTACTATATGTGTTCTTCTTACCCCTGGGATCTCTCTTGTAGTAAGACAATGATCCTACTATATGTGTTCTTCTTACCCCTGGGATCTCTCTTGTAGTAAGACAATGCTCCTACTATATGTGTTCTTATGATCCCTGGGATCTTTCTTTAGTAAGACAATGATCCTACTATATGTGTTCTTATGATCCCTGGGATCTCTCTTGTAGTAAGACAATGCTCCTACTATATGTGTTCTTATGATCCCTGGGATCTCTCATGTAGTAAGACAATGCTCCTACTATATGTGTTTTTATGACCCCAGGGATCTCTCTTGTAGTAAGACAATGCTCCTACTATATGTGTTCTTATGATCCCTGGGATCTCTCTTGTAGTAAGACAATGCTCCTACTATATGTGTTCTTATGACCCCTTGGATCTCTCTTGTAGTAAGACAATGCTCCTACTATATGTGTTCTTATGACCCCTGGGATCTCTCTTGTAGTAAGACAATGCTCCTACTATATGTGTTCTTATGACCCCTGGGATCTCTCTTGTAGTAAGACAATGCTCCTGCTATATGTGTTCTTATGACCCCTGGGATCTCTCTTGTAGTAAGACAATGCTCCTACTATATGTGTTCTTATGACCCCTGGGATCTCTCTTGTAGTAAGACAATGCTCCTACTATATGTGTTCTTATGACCCCTGGGATCTCTATTGTAGTAAGACAATGATCCTACTATATGCGTTCTTATAACCCCTGGGATCTCTCTTGTAGTAAGACAATGCTCCTGCTATATGTGTTCTTATGACCCCTGGGATCTCTCTTGTAGTAAGACAATGCTCCTGCTATATGTGTTCTTCTTACCCCTGGGATCTCTCTTGTAGTAAGACAATGCTCCTGCTATATGTGTTCTTATGACCCCTGGGATCTCTCTTGTAGTAAGACAATGATCCTACTATATGTGTTCTTATGATCCCTGGGATCTCTCTTTAGTAAGACAATGATCCTACTATATGTGTTCTTATGATCCCTGGGATCTCTCTTGTAGTAAGACAATGATCCTACTATATGTGTTCTTATGATCCCTGGGATCTCTCTTGTAGTAAGACAATGATCCTACTATATGTGTTCTTATGACCCCTGGGATCTCTCTTGTAGTAAGACAATGATCCTACTATATGTGTTCTTATGACCCCTGGGATCTCTCTTTAGTAAGACAATGATCCTACTATATGTGTTCTTATGATCCCTGGGATCTCTCTTTAGTAAGACAATGATCCTACTATATGTGTTCTTATGATCCCTGGGATCTCTCTTTAGTAAGACAATGATCCTACTATATGTGTTCTTATGATCCCTGGGATCTCTCTTGTAGTAAGACAATGCTCCTGCTATATGTGTTCTTATGACCCCAGGGATCTCTCTTGTAGTAAGACAATGCTCCTACTATATGTGTTCTTATGATCCCTGGGATCTCTCTTTAGTAGACAATGCTCCTGCTATATGTGTTCTTATGATCCCTGGGATCTCTCTTGTAGTATGACAATGCTCCTGCTATATGTGTTCTTATGACCCCTGGGATCTCTCTTTAGTAAGACAATGCTCCTGCTATATGTGTTCTTATGATCCCTGGGATCTCTCTTGTAGTAAGACAATGCTCCTACTATATGTGTTCTTATGATCCCTGGGATCTCTCTTGTAGTAAGACAATGCTCCTACTATATGTGTTCTTATGATCCCTGGGATCTCTCTTGTAGTAAGACAATGCTCCTACTATATGTGTTCTTATGATCCCTGGGATCTCTCTTGTAGTAAGACAATGCTCCTGCTATATGTGTTCTTATGACCCCTGGGATCTCTCTTGTAGTAAGACAATGCTCCTACTATATGTGTTCTTATGATCCCTGGGATCTCTCTTGTAGTAAGACAATGCTCCTACTATATGTGTTCTTATGACCCCTGGGATCTCTCTTGTAGTAAGACAATGCTCCTGCTATATGTGTTCTTATGACCCCTGGGATCTCTCTTTAGTAAGACAATGCTCCTACTATATGTGTTCTTATGATCCCTGGGATCTCTCTTGTAGTAAGACAATGCTCCTGCTATATGTGTTCTTATGATCCCTGGGATCTCTCTTGTAGTAAGACAATGCTCCTACTATATGTGTTCTTATGATCCCTGGGATCTCTCTTGTAGTAAGACAATGCTCCTACTATATGTGTTCTTATGACCCCTGGGATCTCTCTTTAGTAAGACAATGCTCCTACTATATGTGTTCTTATGATCCCTGGGATCTCTCTTGTAGTAAGACAATGCTCCTACTATATGTGTTCTTATGATCCCTGGGATCTCTCTTGTAGTAATACAATGCTCCTACTATATGTGTTCTTATGATCCCTGGGATCTCTCTTGTAGTAAGACAATGCTCCTACTATATGTGTTCTTATGACCCCTGGGATCTCTCTTGTAGTAAGACAATGCTCCTGCTATATGTGTTCTTATGATCCCTGGGATCTCTCTTGTAGTAAGACAATGCTCCTACTATATGTGTTCTTATGATCCCTGGGATCTCTCTTGTAGTAAGACAATGCTCCTACTATATGTGTTCTTATGACCCCTGGGATCTCTCTTGTAGTAAGACAATGCTCCTGCTATATGTGTTCTTATGATCCCTGGGATCTCTCTTGTAGTAAGACAATGCTCCTACTATATGTGTTCTTATGATCCCTGGGATCTCTCTTGTAGTAAGACAATGCTCCTACTATATGTGTTCTTATGATCCCTGGGATCTCTCTTGTAGTAAGACAATGCTCCTACTATATGTGTTCTTATGACCGCTGGGATCTCTCCTTAGTAAGACAATGCTCCTACTATATGTGTTCTTATGATCCCTGGGATCTCTCTTGTAGTAAGACAATGCTCCTGCTATATGTGTTCTTATGATCCCTGGGATCTCTCTTGTAGTAAGACAATGCTCCTGCTATATGTGTTCTTATGACCCCTGGGATCTCTCTTTAGTAAGACAATGCTCCTACTATATGTGTTCTTATGATCCCTGGGATCTCTCTTGTAGTAAGACAATGCTCCTACTATATGTGTTCTTATGATCCCTGGGATCTCTCTTGTAGTAAGACAATGCTCCTACTATATGTGTTCTTATGACCCCTGGGATCTCTCTTGTAGTAAGACAATGCTCCTACTATATGACCAACACGATGCAATTTAGAGAACGAAAACGCGTTGTATTGCTGCTGTATCTTGCCGTTCAATTTGCACAAATGACCCGACATCTACGGCATTGACCGTGGTTACTAAAATGTTCAATATTTTTCCACTTCTACAGAAAGGTCAGAGATGGACAGAGAGCTAGAGACAAGAATAGAAAAATCCAAATGCATAAATTGTACACTAATTTTGAAACACAAATTTATCCCGATGGAAACCAAAATGCAAATCATACAATCAATCTTCATACTAACATTACTTTATCAATGTCAGACATGGATACAAGCAAAAGAACAAGAGAGAAACATTTCTACGTGCGAAATGATATGTCTAAGAAACCCAGCAAACAGAGCAAGAAGAGATCATATGAGGGATGAAGAGACTACAAGAACTGTTGGAACAACATATATGGTCATCTGTTATGAAAAACATAGACTAAAATGGTTCGTCCACCTAATGAGAATTAACCAATTTCTCGCCAGCGCAAGAGCATACAACATGATATTGGAAAAATCAAGAGACAGAGGAAGACCAAAAAGAAGGTGGACTGAAGGAGTTACCAAAATTCTAAGACGTCACAATATTACTTTATATTAAGCAATCAAACGTTGCATAGCTCGAAAACCGATCGTTATTCAATTGATGCCCTACAGCAACTGCTGAGAAAATACAATACATAGATAGACAGACTGAAAAGTGAACTTCTGTTTGTTTGTTTGTTTTTCGTTCGCTCCATTGTAACCATCACGGATATCCGTGCGATTTCCGCCGGGAGCGTGATTACGTTGTGCCACCGTTATGCGCCTTGTAGGCCTAGTACATCCGATTTCGGCATGCCTTGACAATTCGGGTGGGCTACCCTTAGCCTGTGACAGCCTCTATATCTGTCTCCAGGCACGCGTAATGGAGCCTCTTCGACCAGACGATTTTTTGCTCTCGTCTGACTCAAACTAGGTGTTCCACTGTCTATGAACTTGCCTCGTGTAATTGGACGTGCTGTGCCTGTGTCCATTGGGTACTGAACCGTTTCTCATCCGTGAGCCTGGTTCCTTAAGGGGAAGAACTCAACAGAAGAGTTGGACCCTGGCTCTTTCGCCCTCTTAGCCGAGGTGTCATTCACCGACATCGTGTACCCCTTGTCCAAGTTCGAGTCTCACACCACGCGTTTGAGAGCAAGGCGTTCTCGAGCTGAGCGTCCTTGTCCCAATAGCGCCTGAGCCCATCAGGTACTGAAACCTTTCTCTCTTCAAGTGTATTTCCGGTGTAGGAAAACCTGACAGTGGAGTTGGGCCAGGGCTAAATCGTTGTCTCTTTTGTGCCTGAGCGCATCGAGTACGGAACCCTTTCTCTTCGCGAGCATATTTCCGGTTTAGGAAGGCTCGACATTAGAGTTGGATTAGGTCTTCTTGCTTTACCAAATGCCAATGAATGGGGCTGGGTCTCTGCCTGTAAGGAACACAGGTAACTAGAAGCTCGTCTAGAGCTGACGGAGCTTGTAGTTCCCCTTTCCTAGGAACTTTTCATTTTCTATTTGCAGTTCGCGCTGCCCTCTAGCGCTGTTCTGCCCTTTCATTGTTTCATTGTACTCGGTATGAAATATATTTGTCTCTCGCCATGCATCTACCTTTACGTGCATTTTACATTGGCCGCCCCTCCATTGTTCAGACTGGACTGACTAGCTTCACTGTATGTCGACAGTGTCGCTATATGTGGTGATGCTGGTGGTGTCGGAGATATTGTCTGTCTCTTGTGCAGTCAAATCTCTTTCCATCTGCTACCTCCACATTCTCGGACACGATCCCCAAAAGATTTGGCCAGAATCAGCTCGAGCTGCTGTATTTCTGTTTCCAGGGTGCACCGCGTGGAGGTACATTTGGGATCTTGGTTATCTGCTAACCCTGGGTCCGCCTAGAGCAATGCGTTCCCTTTGCACCCCAGTGAACTTCTGTAACCATATTGCTAGTTGGTCAGACGTAAGAGGATCTAGTACCAGTACTTCACGCTGGTCACTAACCTCAAAGAAACCTCGGTTAAACTTACTTGAACCTTTTTTTAATCCGTGTCCTTGTGACTATTGACACGTCCACAGACGCTCTCGAATATAGATTTAAAAACAATACTTTTAAATTTATCCCTATTTGTGTTTTTGATTTTTGGGTTGGTAATCCGTGCACTAAGGCATAAGAAAGACATTGCTAATATATAATGTGCACAAACACAAATAAGGGCTGTGGAAAGACTTGATAACCAACGCCACACGGAATGGGCCAGAAGAAGAAAGGATGAGAACATAATACGTGACATTTCTTAGTTTAGGGATACATGTGGCTTTATGTCTCTGTTGCTTGTCGTCTAGGATACATGTGTCTTTATGTCTCTGTCGCTTGTCGTCTATCTGTTCTCTCAGGGGCCATGTGCACGACTGGATGCCTTTGCATATTGCAACACGCCATGATGTATGATTATCTCCAAATACTTCCCACGAGTTTGTATTAATCATAAAATTATTATTGTCGACAGTGCAGAACAGGCTTACACACTCCACACCAGGACATAACACAACAGACTACACAGTCGCGTGCATATCCATCATGAATCCATCATCTCTGTACTAATATGGACAGGCAATACAGACTGCAGTGTACAGTCTGCAAAACTTCAGTACATTAAACCAGTTGCAAACGAAGTACTGGAAACAAAGTCATAATTCACAGAAACCTGTGTCAATGTCTTAAATAACTTTCAAATACATGGATATTTATTATGAAAGCTGGAAGTGTTGCCTAGACACGTTGAACTGCACACGAGAAGAGCATAAATCACACGTTTTGATGTATCTTTTCAAAGCATGCACATCGCAGAGACCTGAAAACTTCTTGATATGAAACCTAGCTCTAAACCACCACGTGCAGAACAGAATTCAATACCAATATTGCTCATAACACATGGAGACCAAACACACACAACATATAATATACATTAGAAGTAGAATAAACACAACAAGCACATTGGAAGCACAACAATAATAATATATAAATTACGAGCTCAATAAATACAACATTTAAATTAGAATAACGACAAACAAAACATAAGCATAGAAGCACAACACACAACATATACATTACAAGCACAACAAAAACAACATATATAAATTAGAAGCACATCAAACAAAACATATAAATCAGTAGCACAACAAACAAATTAGAAGCATAACAAACATAACATATACATTACAAGCACAACATATAAATTAAAAGCAGAACAACCAAAGCATATACATAGAAGTACAAAGACACAACACATAAATTAGAAGCACATCAATCAGAATATATGCATAAAAGCACAACACACACAACATATAAATTAAAAGCGCAACAAACAAAACATATAAATTAGAAGTACAACAGAACATATACATAGAAGAAAACACTACAACTTAAAAACATAAATTAGAAGCACAACGCACACAAGAAAGACAACATATAAATTGGAAGCACAACAAACATGTCATGAAATCACAATGAGAAAGAAGTGTCTAGGCAAGAGCTAATGAAGCAGGGTAAAAAAGCTCTATTGGTATCTGCAAACTTCGATAACCTTACAGTTCTTGGCGGATATGTTAGATGTCTATTAAAGGTCAGATTAGTATTCCAATTTTGACGCCGCGCTTCAACGCCTTAATCGCCAAGGTAGAATTAGCGCCTATTCAAGAAATAACCGTTAGAAAATATCAATGAAGCGTAATGTAGGTTATAGACGCTATAGCAAAGGAGGACCTATTTCTGATCTTAGACGGCCGTTTGTGTAATGGAACATTCTTTCAGTTGGCAGTTTTCTATTAAGATTATGGCGAGCCTGTTCGTGGTCTCGCAATTGGTACGTGACTTTTAGTCTTCCAAGTTTCGGAAACGTCTTTGTGTCATAGGTGAGTGGAAGTAAGCAGTGAGAACTAGTTATGTCAAATCATAAACATTAGATAAGCTTTGAATATAGACAGTGGTGATAGTATGTTACTGTAACACGTGCGTGTTCATGTGATACATTGGAAGTAACGATATCATGTGATAGATTAAAGGTAACACGGTATCCTTTGGATTGAATACAAGTAACAATAATATCCTTTTTTTGTAGAGTAAAAATAACACGGTTATCCTGTTCAAAGAGTGTAAATGGGAAAACATGAGTACAGTGAAGTCAATTGCCCATGCTGTTTTTAAGAGTTTGAGTGATAGGCCTACAGTTGGTAGAAAGGAGTAGGGATTTCAAATCTTAATTTTTTTTTAAATGTTTCTACTTGAAGATGAGAGGGTGGAACTCAGAAAAAACCTGCCAAACATACATTCTTCCGAGTGCGTTATTATTTGTATCGACAACCAATTATTACGAGCAATCAATCTCTTGTTTCCTATGCGCAATTGAATTTTTTTTTCTGTAATGTTTTTCTTCATTCCTAGAAGTCTCCTAAAATCATCGACTTGCAGTGATTTGAGACGAAATCACCCTACTCAGAGGGGTGATCTGTGTGTGTGTGTATGTAAAAGTGGTGTCAGTGTGTGTAATTTAGGGGTGTGTGTGTGTATGTAAGAAGGTTGTCATTGTGTGTGTATGTAAGAGGCATGTGTTCCAACATTTCCTTTGAAATCATCTAATCATATGAAATCACCTAATAACATGAAATCTCGTCTATAAAACCATCTAACCATATGAAACTCGTCTATGAAATCATCTAACCATATGAAACTCGTCTATGAAATCATCTAATTATAAGAAATCTCGTCTATGAAATCTAATAATCATATCAAGTCTCTATTAAATCATCTAATCTTATGAAATTATCTAATCCTATGAAATCTCGTCTATGAAATCATCCAATCATATAAAATCATGTCAAGCACTCTTGAATGATTGACGAGTTCTATAGAGGGGTTTAACTGGATTACAAATGATAAAGGATTGACTTCATTGTGCTGGACATTTTGGCATTTAAATTGTACTCCGTCATTCTCAGAAAAACAGTACAGTACCTGCATAGAGTATTGATCAAACCAGTTGACTCAGTGATCAAAATAGTTGTTAACTCAGTGATCAAACCAATTGTCACAGTGACCATGCCAGTTGACTCAAGAATCAAACCAGTTGACTCAGTGATCAAACCAATTGTCCCAGTGATCATACCAGTTGACTCAATAATGAAACCAGTTGACTCAGTGATCAATCATGTTGATTCAGTGATCAAACAATTTGACTCAATAATAAAACCAGTTGTTAACTTAGTGATCAGACCAGGTGTTGACTCATTGATCACACCAGTTGTTGACTCAGTGATCAAACATGTTGACTCAATAATCAAACTAGTCGACTCAGTTATAAAACATGTTGATTCAGTTATCAAAACATTTGACGCAATCATCAAACCAGTTTATTCAGTGATCAAACCAATTATTCCAGTGATTATACCAGTTGACTCAATAATCAAACCAGTTGTTGACTCAGTGATCAAACATGTTGACTCAGTGATCAAACCAATTGTCTCATTGATCATACCAGTTGACTCAATAATCAAACCATTAGACTCAATAATGAAACCAGTAGTTAACTCAGTGATCAAACCAGTTGTTGACTCAGTGATCAAACATGTTGACTCAGTGATCAAACATGTTGACTCAGTGATCAAACCAGTTGACTCAGTGATCAAACATGTTGACTCATCGATCAAACCAGTGGACTCAATAATCAAACCAGTTGTTGACTCAGTGATCAAACCAGTTGACTCAATAATCAAACCAGTTGTTGACTCAGTGATCAAACCAGTTGACTCAGTGATCAAACATGTTGACTCATCGATCAAACCAGTTGACTCAATAATCAAACCAGTTGACTCAGTGATCAAACATATTGACTCAGTTATCGAACCAGTTAACCCAGCATCAAGAAATAATACATAAACAACGGATAAATGCACTTGTTCTTATAACGCCGTTACCCGGTATCAAAACAATGACATTTTGAATACAATTCTGTCCTTCTGTTGCCTGACCCCTACAGGGGAGTAAATAATAGCATCACTCTTTACATTACATGCAAGTCGTAAGAAGTGACTAAAGAGGTAATGTGGTGAAGTTGGCTGCCCTATCCCATATAGGGTTAAAATAACAGAAAAGGCAATGATAACGCCTGATATATCAGAACGAAATTAGCAGACATTGCAATACAACTGTAAACGACAACACAGCGGATTACGTTCTCCGGATTATATTCCGCTAATCTTCAGAAGTTTTAGAAAGAATCCAGAAGAAGATTAAGGAGAAAAGCACAACGCAAATATCTTACTTACCAACGATATCAGATACCCCCTGTATGATTCATTTTCTAACTTCTATTCTTCGGAGACCGCAGAATCACATGAAGTGAGATTCACAATAATTGATTGTTTACTTGAGTGATCACATGTCGCAAACGCCATAGTAATCGATAATTTGTTTATTTTGGTTACTAATGGTAACAAAAAAGACACCAGTGAGAAGGATGTTGTCGGCCTCTCCGACTATAATAACCTCTGTATATGTTTATTTTTACTTATTCCAGACATAATAAGATTGTTTGCTCACTTCAAATGTCTTTTTTTTCCAGGTTACAGAAATTTAGAGATTTGTATATTTCTACAAGAAATACTATCGTAAGCTGAGTACCAAACCTGATATTTGAAACTACATACATCACTGCGGGCAAGTCATTCACAAGCAAACTGCATCTCTGAACAATTGGAATATTTGTCAGCTGGTCATCCTTACAAGCAGAAGAACAGCTTTGATTTGATCTCATATCTGTAACAGACTAAGAAACGTAATATAGTTGTCACTTACTACGAGCTCAAGTCTCGCGCATATAACTACAGGAAATTCGATTTCACAACTGTCCAATTTCTTCGTCATTATAAAATATCCAGATCTTCAATTTATTATCTGTTGGAGATTCCACATAAAACATCACAATTGAAATCCAGGGCGTATATTTCGTTCGACCCCCTTCCCACTCAAACGTCATTCCCCTCGCCTCGCCCTCAGCAATGGCAGTTACAGCACCTTCCATTCTGTCTCTTGCTGGACAGAAGGATACTCAGTACACAAAGATCTTTGTAGGTGGCTTACCCTACCACACAACTGATCAGAGCCTGCGTGAATACTTTGACAAGTTTGGGGATATTGAGGAGGCTGTTGTTATAACAGATAGACAGACGGGCAAAAGCAGAGGATACGGATTTGTAAGTATTGCTTGTGATGTTATCTTACTTCTTATTTTGTCTTATTTGTTTGGCTCCCGTACAAACATGTACACAGAACACTCAAAACAAGAAATAGTTTAATCTGCCTTATCACAAATCAAACTTAATCAATAGTTTGAGGCAAACGAGGAGAAAAGCGATGAAAGAAAAATTGAACAATTAATACATGCAATAACTGGACATTTGACAATAAGAAATACATAGAAAAATGCGTATTGGGGATGCAGCCTATACACTACAGCCTATTGGTAGTGTTGATTTTCTGATGCATGTTCCGTGACAGAAATATTCAGTCTGTAGTTTATCAACTGTGACACTAAAATCTATCTGTCCATTGCCACAAAATCTGTCTATTTGCATATATATATATATATTTGTTTATAGCATATCCTATTTAGGACGTAGCTACCAACCCAGCATTTATTGACTGTGGTGGTTTTCTAGGCAATATACATACGTTCAGTAATTTGTCATTGATTTCTGAATGGTCCGGATGCACAATTGCCTATGGCAGGAATCGAACTAAGTACCTTGGCCGTCGCAGATTCGCTCTGTAATCCTTCACCACAGTGTCGGACCATTTGCATATGTGTTTCTTTTTCATCTTTGAATACATTTTCGATTATCCGAATCGACCCTATCCAAATTAATTCGGATAATCGGATTTCTATTGTATTCTATTAGCTGAGTCAGGATAACTTGACAAAACAGATAATATTGGGACTGCGATGACAAAGCTCAAAAAAGAATATGAAGTCTAAACGGTAAATGAAAATATTACCGTTAACATGACGCATTAACATCGGCACACACACAAATATAACGTTACAACTAAAAGCCTTCATCGAGACAAAAAAAAACAACATATACAGAATCTTAGGTTACTATAAAATCCCAACTATCAATGTTAAAAATAAATAACTAACAATAAAACAAAGAGCAAAGACATAATTTTCAATGTTACGGTCCTACAGGGATCTTTTTCACGAAACACATAACAATAAAAAGACACGTTTTTTTGGTACTGATGAAGGCTACTTAGTATAAACATCATTCTGACCTTGTTTCCCGCGTCTAGTATGTCGTGTTTAACTTGACACCACTTTAGATATTTCCGCTCATGCTAGATATATACGCTTGAATATATATATATATATATATATATATATATATATATATATATATATATATATATATATATATATATATATATGAACCTTTATTTACCTATCTACCTACCTACTTTTCTAACCTACCCGTTCATTCAGCCATCCATCTTATTGTCTATCTCTTTACTGTCTTTTCTCTGCTTTTGTTGTAAGTTGTTGCAGGTTTGAACAACGGCCGTTTTGCGGGCTATAAAATGTCTTTAAAAAAACAACAACTTCATATACAGTAATAGTGTAACGGTGTAACGTCTTTGAACGTTGATAACTTCTTCAATTCATCATCTTTTTGGTGTTCCTTTGCTTTTGTTGTTTCTATTCTCACATTGTATGCTCTTGCTGCTGTTTACCAGTACCTGTTCATTTTCATTAAATGACCGAACCATTCAGTCTCTGTTTTCAATATATTCGACCACATGCATTGGCATAGCAGCTATTATAACTATAAATTCTTCACATAATTTCTTAATTCTCTGTTGCTTTTCTTAGACACCACATTTCACACGTAGTAAGCGTTCTCTCTTGGTCTTTAGTTAGTGTCCATGTCTGACATTGATAACACACTGATATGAAGATTGAATATATCTGTGTACGTAATATTCCTCTTCTGGATGTCTGTCTACCATGCAAGATAAATGCCCACCCAAATTGTTGAATACATCCAACTTCGTTCTGCGTATTATATATAGACGTCTGGTGTACCTGTGAGTCATTCCTGCCAGCTGTTCTATCGATTCTAGAGTGTGTGCTTCGATGTTTGTTTTCGAATCGTAGGCCAACATAAAAATCGTGCACATTACCACAACAAAGTCTTACATCATTGATGTTCTGATAGAAATAATCGAGAACAGAACAAGGAGTGAATGTGAATAATTGTGTGTGATGTATTTCTGCGTGTGTGTATGAACGGAAAAAGACATTGAGAATGAAAAATAGCATGTTTTGACATAGTTCTCCTGGAAAATGATATACAGATAGATAGACAGACAAAAAAATAGATAAACGAGTATAGAATAGGTAGAGGAAGACAGAAATAATTATTTCTAACAGCTCGTTAGTTATGTTTGCGCCAGTGCATGCATGTTTGTCAAGATCAAGGTAAAATTACAGGTAAGCTCTGAATCTGTCTGCTGTCGAAAGTTTGTATTCATAAGTGGTCGTCTGTCTAGCCGGTGATTGACCACATACGCCATTTAAGACATTTAATCGTCTGTACTAACTACGACACGATTCCTTCACTTTTCTGACACCTGCTATATGATAGAATTTATATTAAGTTTAGACAACGGAGTAAACCTGTGCCCTCGTCACAACTCTTGGCTTATTTAATTGATCTATTGTTTTTCATTGGTCACTTTTTATAAACAGACATTGCAAAACAAACCAAATCGTATGGCAACTATGTGGTTTGGAACAGCTGCTCCATGAGATGGGATATAAAATCATACATAAAATAATATTCATATAAAATGATATAAAATATGAAATTAAAAAATGAAATCAAAATCAAAAGATCAAGATGAATAATGAATAGTTAAATGCGCCATCAAGAAGGCTGTATTTCCAACTAGTCAGTAGGTGTTATTTTGAGCTCTGCCAGGTGAACGTCAATAGTGTCGTTCTTATTTGTTGTTTGTTGATGTGTGTGTGGTCTTGATAAAGGTTTGTGGACGAAAAGTCGATTTGCGTGTGTTTATTCTATGTGCTTCCTGTGATTAGCTCAACGTCATTATCCTCGCATGTTAGATTTATGTTTCTCTGCAGCGAGTACATGTTATCGATCTAATTAATTTAACGCCGAAACATAGTTAATCTGGCTATGAATATTAATGCTTCAAAGACACAGCACCATTGTTTATAGGAAGTAAGAGCTAATTGTTCGTTATTCCTGGGGATCAGTACAACTAAAATAACAATATATATTATAATTTCATATATTATAATTTCATACATTATTATTTTATTAATTATTATTTTTTATATTATTTTATACATTATTGTTTCATATATCAGTAATTCATATATTATTATTTAATATGTTACGTCACATCTTTTTCCAATATCTATCGATCTGTCTCTGTACTTATCTACATATACATACCTACCTATATCAATCAATCAATCAATCAATCAATCAATCAATCAATCAATCAATCAATCAACCAATCGATCGATCGATCGATCGATCGATCGATCGATCTGTGGTCGGTCGATCGATCGATCAATAAATAAGTAAATCAACCAACCAATCTATCAATCAGACAATCGATCAATAAATCACTAAATCCATCAATCAATGAGCCAGCCAGTCTGGCTATCGATCTACAAAGATAGATTTACAGTTTTCGCTTTAAGGCGTTACATGAATGAAGAAGGGTCGTTTTTTTCTGGTTATGGCACCTTTGTCGCATGATATGCAATAATATTGTGCCGTCTCAGATCGTCTGCAACTCCTTCAATCCTTCCTTCGTCTTGATCTCCCTTGGTCTTCTTGCTGTTTCCATTTTCATATTGTATGTTAATTTCTTTTGTTGGTATTATCCCATACAATATTATTTATTGTTTTATTTCATAAATCGTGCAGTATTTCTATTGTACCAATATATTCTTTCACAATTACATCGCTGTAAATAGTATAATTAGCATATGTGCTATTTCATACACCATTACTGTATATATCAGTGTTGCATATTGAAATATAACGTATATTTTGTTAATTTGTAATGTTAATACAATGTTAATTTGTATTTCTGATCTTACATCCGCCTGAATGCTAAGATTTGCTAAAAAGTATATGTTTAAAAAAATTCAAATCACATACATCAAGAACAACAAACACAACCTTATAATTACTTGTCTCTGCTTGAACCCGTTCACAATTCTAATCAATCATCCTTCAACCGAGTTCCTGCTTAGGCCAACACGCATTTGGGAACTACTACATTTTGAAAAGTCATAATTTCTGCAGAATACATTCAGCTCGGAACGTTATATTTTCAGCACACACGCACAGTGCATTCTACTTAAGGTGATACACCGTGGTATGTCTTTCAACACTGGAAGAAAGAGAACGAGGATTAGTGAAGTATTTCAATCGTGTTTCAGGATACTTGTCATGTTCACAGGCAAATATTGCATTATTTCCCTGTCTAGAACAGAGATGTGGCTTTGAAATAATACATAAGTAGGATGCCCCCGAAATCGGATATATTGGACAATTGACTACTAAACTTCTATACAACACATTTGCCTTCTTGGTGCTACACTCTTATGAAAATATAGTAAGGCTTTATCTAAATACAAGCGTCTCAGTCCGTCGTCAATCATTCATTTCTATGGACTCATCAGGTTCCTTAAAGAGTGGCACAATTGAGTTGATCTTTATTGGATGTCGACACAAAGTTTACATAAAGTGCCCAATGAAAATCACGAAATAAAAGTCAAATCGCGTCATTTTGAGTGATGATTCGTTGAGTCTACAGAAGTGTACATATAATATGGACTCAACACAGTCCGATTTTGAAAATTAATACTATATATACTATTTAAGAAACAAATATTTCAAACGTAAATCAACATTTAATTTTACGGAATTAATGTTTCAACCATGGCATGAATAAACTTTCAGACCTTAACTAAACCAAACCTGTCTCCAGTCATTCACAACTGTCCATTGACATTGCTGATTCACCAATTGCAGTTGGTTCTGGTGATGCCGGTCCGTAAGAACATGACCTTTGTAGGGTCTTCTAGCCCAAAGACCAACGTCTTGCAACCAGTTCCTGACCGTTTAATCTGAAATTTGACGATCTGCTGTCATTGACTGAAATGTGGAGGTCACAGATGAAAATCTGTTCCTGAGGTGAATCAGCTGTATGAAGATGTCTTTGACAGGAGCTGTGACTCTGGGTCTTCCACTGCGCGGAAGGTCTGCCACTGAGTCAGTTTGTTGAAATCACCTCCAAAAGTGACTAATGGTACTTCTAGCTACATTAAGTTGTCTTACCACTAAACCTTTTGATTATCCAGTCTGTAAGTGTCCAATGATGATGTATCGTTGTTCTATAGTGAGATGAACAATACTTGCACATTGAATTTTCCACTAAATTATGTCGATGTCCGTAAATGTTTTATAGGAGTATAATAATGTGGTCAGAAAGTTTTGTCTTTAGTAAGTTTCACGGGATTCTAATAAACCTGTCACGAGTTATTGCTAAATATATATTTTTTTACCTTGACCTCTTTCATTATCTCACGAATAATGAAGTGAGTACAATTCAGGTAACCACGGGAAGTCAATCACCAGGTCATATCAGTGGATAGGTTAAGCGATGTCTAATCAGCTAATATCTTTTATAAAAGTAACTCCAAAAAAGTTGAGTGTCTTGTTCTGGAACATTATATATATATATATATATATATATATATATATATATATATATATATATATATATATATATATATATATATATATATATATATATATATATATATATATATATATATATATATATATATATATATATATATATATATATATATGATGCAAATGAGTGAGTGTCGTATACGCGGGAACAGGGAGAAATAAGAATTCTAGTTACATGAAGTCAGTTCAGTGACACACATCGTACAAGTTAGAATTAGTCGACCGAAGTCCAACTTTCTAAATACCGTTTCCGTACCGAAAAAATGTCACTAAAGGATATTGCATTCTAAATTCAAAGAATACATGGAATACATGGTAATTACATGCAAAAAAGGGTTGAAAAGTCGTAGAGGATTGTAGTCACTGTACTCGGTTTCCCATATGTACTCCGTCCCTCTCAGCGAAGCTGCACGCCGCCTGCCGAGAGTATCACTCATAGCCCGTAACTTCGTAGCTTCAAGTGATAATCCACAGGGATCTCCGAAAAAATCCACCTTGTACATAAGACGACACGAGTCGGATTCGAACCATTGACCTCTTGACCACAGGGCGAACAGCTTAACCACTACGCTATGGAGATTGTAATTACATTGAGAGTCTGGATACACAATTCAAGCATATCGGCAGATTGGAAGTATGTCACTTGTTATGGAGACTCACCCGAGTCACAGGCATGCCAAACGTATTAGATATGTGTACGTGACTCAACATAAACCGTAGCATAACGTATTCACTTTCTCTGGAGTGTATCACACGAAACCATCGTACTGTTTAAATGAGAGTGAATGCTAACATAGTAACACAAAAATAAATATTACTCTCACTGGTTATACTAGACAGTGGTTCTCAAAGTTGTCAGACCACCAACACCGTCCATATGTAATATTGAATTTACGAGAATCATAACATATAATAGAATGAAAGGGGAAATGAAAGCAAAAGTGAACGTGAAAACTGGCAAAATAACTTTCTTCAGTGCACTATAAAATGGGCACCCCCCTCATTCCGGTCCCACATCTTCGTGGATAGAGACACTATTTATTTTGATTTGTACAACAACGTTTCAAATGTAAAGAAAACTCGTATTTGTTTGCGCTCGTGAGCAGTTTTTTTATAGATCACATGGCGAAAGCACGGCATACCATTAAAAGAGCAACACGGTGCTCACTAGAACCAGGTTGAGAGAACCTGTACTAGACACCAGACGACTAAACATAAACATAAATAGAGTATGTAATTTAAGATTGAGTGAAGAAGGAGTAGTGTTCTTTGAACTATACAAAACTTATTTATTTAGACAGATAAACCTGCTTAATACAGAAATACAAAATACTTATTTAATTCATTAACACCTTTCTGGATTTCTTTTTAACAGTAGATGGCTTGTTGGATCCTTCCTTAGATTGCAATGCAATGACACTGTATAGAAATATAGTGTGTTAGTTAGTCGTCGGATCATCATCACTGCAAACTGGACACGTCCATAGTTGCTCTGATCTCTCTCTGAGAGTATCCACAATTACACTTCTGTTGACAGTATCGGTCCTCTACTGGTTGACCATCATTTTTCAACGCCCTCCAACATGTTTACTTTTAGCAACACCGCATTTCAATCCCTGATCTTTTATCCTGGAATTGAACATGAATGATCATCCACACTAGTGTCACTCTCGCGTGCTATATCTCTTATGGAGTTCATAACGTCAGCTCGACCCATTGCCCCTATGTGCCACAATCGCGCATAACGCCAGTTGGTCTGCTCTTTCATTGCCTCGAACACCCACATGTCCGGGCATGAAAATAAATGTAGCTTTTTTCAAACTCACTTTTTTGAAAGCCTCAATCCACTGTTCTCGAACGAGACCAACTACCTTCCTAATCATAACCATAGTTACTCAAGTTGCAGACCCGTGTTACCTTCTGTGTGTCTACCCACTAAAACGTCTTGGCCACCGCCATACTCTCCATGGTCATGCTACTTGTAGTCACAGAATAGGTCCCACTCTTCTCCCTGATCGTTTTACCTGCGCACTGAGGTGTGAAAGCCCAATCACTGCGAGCATGTCTAATCACAGATCCCTCAATGTATATAATCATCCCCCACATGGGACTTCTTCAGAACTTTCCATCATTAAAGAAAATTCAAATTTTGCTTGTGTTGAGGTAACTCGAAAGTGGGAGCAAAGAATAGTGATACTAATCTGTCATGCATGTAGTTAAAGGAAACTAAGGAGATGTGGTTGTGGAGTTGGATTGTTCCATAATATAGATGATAAATATGACTCAGAAGCCATGTTGAAGTCATATCTGTCAGGCAGAAAGGCGCAAGTTTCACAGACACACAACATTTCGTTCCTTGAACTACATTTCGTTAATCGGTAGAAATTTCATAACGAGGGTAGAAGAAGAAGAAGCTGTGGGAGAAATCCTCTGAGGATAAACGGTATACTCCGGGTGATTCTATGGGAGATCGATTGTGTAATGTCAAGGCTTCCTCCTGCTGATAAGGAGACACTGATTTTGAGTACACCCGGTATTCATGAGTACACCCGGTATTCATGAGTACACCCGGTATTCATGAGTACACCCGGTATTCATGAGTACACCCGGTATTCATGAGTACACCCGGTATTCATCAGTACACCCGGTATTCATGGTTTGAAAAAAAAATTACTCCCGTAGTTTAGGCAACCACCAGGAATTATAGCACTAGTGTTCATGCTCTGTGTTTTAGAAGCCAACTCTACTGATCAAATTCGGTAGGAGACGCTGTTCTCTGGTCAACCACTTTCTAAGCAGCTCCGCAATTTTGGATTACTTTGTCACTGTCACGCTGAATTTCTATGAAATTGAATTATTGCTATGACGCTGAATTGGTGATATGTCACTGAATTGATGCTATGACGTTGCATTGATTGCAGCTATTACGCTGAATTGGTGAAATGACTTTGAGTTTGTGGTATGACGCTGAATTGACGCTATAACGCTGAATTGATGCTATAACGCTGAATTGGTGCTATAAGACCTTACTTGTTGAAGACCGTACTTATTTAGAACCTTACTTGTTGGAGACCTTCCTTGTTGAAGACCATACTTGTTGAAGACCTCATTTATTGAAGACCTTCCTTGTTGAAGACCATACTTGTTGAAGACCATACTTGTTGAAGACCTTACTTGTTGAAGACCTTACTTGTTGAAGACCTTACTTGTTGAAGACCTTACTTGTTGAAGACCTTACTTGTTGAAGAAGACCTTACTTGAAAGGTAAAGTTGTGGAGAGCAAGATGTAGGCAACGATAAAAGTGAGACGGAAACATCATGAGCCGGGCAGGATGTTTACTAATATAATGCACTACCAAGGCAAAATATAGGCCTATAAAATATTGTTGATTTTCGTTGCGGGTGAAAACGACACATGATGATGACAAAGAGGTAAATCTCATTCAGATTTAATTTATTCCAACAATTGTTTCTTATTTAAAATTATTTGTAATTGATATTTTCTTTTCGTTCTGCTTCACTGCATTTCGTGAAAAAGAAAATCTGTTTTACCCCTACGTTACTAACTGTCCATACTTCACAGTCGTAAATTGCGACTTACATACTACAAATTATTTGCGGGCTTTGATGTAATTGCATACAATATGATGTTTCACGGCTTCTATATACACACATAGACTACCCCCTCTTTCTCATTAGAAACTTTTTTCAGAAAATGTTCTTACGGGATGTCCATAAATTACATCAACACCGATATGGTAATTTGTGAACCCGACCCTCCTATAGATTGACAATAAATTATACACCACCTTGTTAATTATGTATATTTTTTACTCCTCCCACAACCCCTAAAGTTATTAAAAATAAAAATTGCGAGGAAACGACATACGTTTTTTATTTTTTTTTTATATTTTCAAACTCACACTATTAGATCGGTGTATACAAACTCACACTATTAGATCGGTGTTACAAACTCATACTATTAGATCGGTGTATACAAACTCACACTATTAGATCGGTGTATACAAACTCACACTATTAGATCGGTGTATACAAACTCACACTATTAGAGCGGCGTATAAAAACCCAATTTTTGTCCTTAAATTGGTCTCATGTGAAACTGAATGTCTTAAAAGACTTTTAAATATTGGTTTGGAAGAATTCAAGTCAAACATGCAAGTAAGAGAAGACACCAAACATCAATATGTTTCTACAACAATAAGAAGAAAACGATGGACATCAAACATGTACTCAGAATGAATGGAAACATAATGACACTACAAGCAGTAACATAGGAACCAGATGTCAAAAGGAAAATGGGAAGACCAAGAAAGACTTTTCGCAGAACAACAATCAAAGAGGGTATAACTATTGGTCTCAACAACATACAGAAGTTACACTCAGTAGCAAAACTGGAGAGCTCTGCTTTTTGCCCTATCAACTGTGTTCGGCGCAGAAGGAACATAAATATATAGATATAATTTTTGCTACCTCCACCATCTCTACTTGTCAACGATTGTAATACTTTTCCAGATCCCCTTTCCACAAATAGCTTACACAATTTGTGGATAACCCCTAATATATAAGTTAAGGGGAGTTGAAGTCATCTGGGTATGAAAGAGACCCCCCGTCGTTGGAAATATAAAATATGAGTTTCATGGCTGGCAATTGATGTCATCAAGAAAGGAAAAACACAAACATTGAATAAATAAATAATAAAATAATCCTGGCTAAAATCAATGTGGTGTTGAAAAAGAATCGTTTTTCAAAAGGTAGCAAAGAAAGTACAAGTTCATAAATGCATTGGCGGAAAAGAGACGATCTATAAATATTGGATGTTTGAAATCACAAGGACAACCGATACGCATGACGAGGCGGCACGAATATATATAGATATACTCTGAATATTGTTGATAGACGTTCGTTTTTAACAAAAGCACACTGCTATAAATCTGACAAAGGTAGCATAAACAGTAGGATTCCAACAGTGAAGAAATGTTTTAATGACAGCAGATATTACACCTAAGCTGGAAATAGTCAGAATTAATGGAGTCACCACAGCTGGTTTTTTCACGGAAAGGGAACAGACAATTACTTGCCGAATACGATGAAAAGTACAACCGTAACCGCCATGCATTCAATAAGAAGCAACTGAGAAAAATTATGAGTGAGGTGTTTTTCACCATCACATAGAAAGTCACCCACGGAAAAATACAGTGTAATGTAGATATCGAATAAGAAATATGAAACGTTGCTGATATCGCAGCACACATAATATCAACACTAGGTCTTGATATGCTCCATACGATTGCATTCTACTGATTTATGGAAGTTCTGAAATGAACTACATCAAACAAAATAATGTAAAGAGACCCAACTGCAGCTTAAATAGCATATCTATCTTTGTGTATTATATATATATATATATATATATATATAATATCTCGGCTTTTGGCAAGGGAAAGCCATCAACATTCTAGAAAATATAAATATAAACAACAAAAGTCTTAGAATAATCTTTAAAAAGCTGTATTGGCAACTATGAGCAGCAATATACATTGTTAACCAAATTCTGATGGTTGATAAAGATAAAGGGGAATCTACACAACAATGTGTGATATCGTGTGATCTGTCTCTCATGCAGCCGAACTCAGTACACACTTGTGAATTGGTATATTCCGTTAATTCGGTACTTTATGGCACTTTGTTGTTAACACCCTTCTTTCTTACATATAAATACCCTGTTACAATCTATCTCCCAGTGTTTTATTGTTGTTGTTTGTTTTCGTCTTCGCTTTTTTAGATGTTGTATAAACATGTTTATGTATTTGTATTCTAATATTTGTTGTATTCGTTTGTCATGAAATGTAATCATATGCAAGTCCCTATTTGTCATGAAATGTAATCATATGCAAGTCCCTGTTTTGCTCGTCGTGTATTTTTTTTCGCTTTTGATAAAAGTATTTTGGTCGAAACGTCAACTTGTGCGTATTGTCATGTATATTTCCAGTGTTACGGAAAACTCATAGTGAGACTGTCCATAAATTATGTCAACAATTTTGTGTTAAATTTTGACCTGAGCCCTATTAACAACTGTTAAGTTTTCAGAGATTACCCCCTGTGATTACTTCAGAGATTACTTCTGTGGCACAGAAGTTTACAACTTTCGGCTAGATTTTGGTCATAATGTTTAGAAGTAAATTTTAATTAAAAATAAAAATTCGATGGTTTGCTAAAAAAAAACAACAACTCAAAAAACAGTATTTTTGACTATGTCTACTTTTGTCACCCACTTTCCCCCTTTCAAACAACGTCAAACTATCTTAGCACCCCCCCCCCCCCCCCAATTGTTGACATCATTTATAGAAATCATCGTTACCATGTGGTTTCAATGTTCAACTGTGAGATCATTGTGTAGGTGTAGTATAATCGATTTTCTGCTCTGCATGAATTGTATCGTGCAATGGCTCTCAACGTGTGACATCGGACACACAAATAGGCCACATCCACTTCAACGAGGCCATGTAGAGAAAAAAATCTGTCCGCAGTACCATCTCAGGGGTAAAAAGCAGGCCAGAGTACCATTTCAGGGGTAAAAAAGCAGTCCGGTGTACCATCTCAGGGGTAAAAAAAGCAGTTCACAGTACCATCTCAAAGTAAAATGTAGACAACAGTACCATCTCAGGGGTTGAAAAGGCAGTCTACAGTACCATTTCAGGGGTAAAAAGTAGTCAACCGTACCATCTCAGGGGTAAAAAGTAGTCAACAGTACCATCTTAGGGGTAAAAAAGCAGTCCACAGTAGCATCTCAGAGGTACAAAAGCAGTCCAGCGTACCATCTCAGGGTACAAAACTGTCCAGAGTACCATCTCAGGGGTACAAAAATAGTGCAGAGTACCATCTTAGGGGTACAAAGAGCAGTCCAGAGTTTCCCTGCCTATAGGACGATCATTCACAAGTTTCCCTGCCTATAGGGTGAGCATGCAGAAGTTTCCGTCTATAGGACGAGCATGCCTAAGTTTCCGTGACTATATGAAGAGCATGCCTAAGTTTCCGTGACTATAGGACGAGCATGCGTACGTCTCTGCGACTATAGGGCGAGCATGCATAAGCCTTCGCGACTATAGGACGAGCATGCATACGTTTCCGCCACTATATGAAGGACATGCATACGAAAGCTATCCGCACTGCAAAACAAACGCATGTTGACGAGTACCGAAAGTGGAGTAAGGATTATCAAAACTAACTTGTCATGTATATCGTAAATTACGACAAAGATTTTTCTGGTTTGTTGTATGCTCCATTGCATTAATTACAAAATTGTTGAAGTCGTGGGTTTGGGGCGTTTGGGGGGGGGGGGAGGACGAATGACATTAATATCGCAGCATAGACATAAACTATGACATAACACATTCCTTTCTCTGGACTGCATGCTGTTATAGTTGAGCTGTGGGAATTCGAGACAATATAGAGAAGAAGAGAATCATAAAGGAAATCAGAACACTGTTTTACAACCAACCCCTGCAGTGACCTTGCTAATCCCACAGCAGATCCTTCTAATTAAAGATTCCTGGCAA
The DNA here is from genome assembly GCA_034231615.1 of Meghimatium bilineatum. Taxonomy (NCBI): domain Eukaryota; kingdom Metazoa; phylum Mollusca; class Gastropoda; order Stylommatophora; family Philomycidae; genus Meghimatium; species Meghimatium bilineatum. The sequence goes on along the minus strand of CM067306.1, from coordinate 13,140,885 downwards.
AACGTACTACAACATAGGGTATAACTGTAAACATTGTAAAAAAACATTACTCAGTTTCGTCTGCCGACATTTAACAATCATCAAGGTTCTCTAATGCGGTGGTTCTCAACTCCTTTTAGACTGTCCCTACATTAGGCCCATAGCAAGCCTCCTTGTACTTCTTCACAGGAATACATGCAGTAACGAAAGTTTCTACATTGAGACACATTTTCGTTCGTTGCACATTGTCCATGGGTTTTTTATATGATAGATTTTTAGTTTATCATTACTCTGTTGTATCTGCAGTGTTGACTATTTTACCGCCCGTCTACTCCGTCTTGCATTTTTTACGGACATGGTGCCATATTCCATTCTCTCTCTTTCTCTCTCTCGCTATCTCTATCGTGACTGTTGGTGATGATAATGATATAATATCATCAGGTGTGAGAAGGTGGCTCTTAAAAGTCCATATTCTTTTAGAAAGAATAAGAAACACCGAATCGTTTCAATTGTTAAACGAGGTGATGGAATCATGTAAGGCTGTCACAAAGACAAGTTATGTGAGGTTTATGAGGTATGTGGGGGAGGTTTATGAGGATGTGGGGGAGGTTTATGAGGTACAAGGGGGAGGTCTATAAGGTATGTGGGGGAGGTTTATGAGGTATGTGGGGGAGGTTTATGAGGATGTGGGGAGGTTTATGAGGATGTGGGGGAGGTTTATGAGGATGTGGGGGAGGTTTATGAGGTTTGTGGGGGAGGTTTATGAGGTATGTGGGGTAGGCTTATAAGGTATGTGTGGGAGATTTATGTATTGCATATTTATTCCCAAAAAACCTAGGCGTTTCAATCGCCAATATCCTAGGATTAGAACGTCGTCACAGGAGCACAGCACGCACTTCTGGATCAACTATCTCATGATTTCACTTTCCGATTTGTGGATGCATCCTCAGTGAGCCACATCTAGCATTTCCCATTTCCAAATAGTTGTCCATGGGGATTATTTAATAGAAGACAAAAGTATGAAATTGAGACAAGATGTGAAAATGATGATTTTATCACAGGTGACAAGTTATCAGCGTATTGGAGTCGCCTCCAACGACAAGTATCTAGAAGGCGTGTTTTCCCTTTAGCCAATAGGTTGTATTTGCTATGTATATACTATATACTCCTTGAACATGACAGTGTAACATTAAAGGACCTACTGGCAAGCTTTCCTTATTTCCTGTTTCCTAAATTTTCATTGAATGTCGACAAAACGTATACACATATTGTGGCATGTGACATATTCCTTCCAGAACGTTGTCTTCCCATTGAACTCTCTGAACCTCTCTCTGTCTTGGGCGATGTGGCTTGCATTTTCCAGCGATGTATTCATGTTATCTTTAATGTCGTCAGTCCATCGTCTTCTTGGTGTGCCCTTTCTCCTCTCCCATGTACTCTTCCCTCCATTATTTGTCTCTCTAAACAGTTGTGTCTCTTTATATGACCAGACCGGTGTAGTTTTCTTTGTGTTATTGTGTTTAGTAACCAACACTCTGGAATATTCAATGTGTTTTTAATGTCTGAGTTTCTGATTTTATCCTTCCATGATATTCTAAGTATCTTCCTGTAGCATTTCATCTCGAAGGCGGTGATCGTCTTTGCCGCTGTTTTGTATACACATATTGACTATTGAAAATGACGGAAAAGTCAAATGAGTCACCCTAGGAGGTTTCTTTTAACTTACCTGCAGGTCTCCTATCGACGTATGGTCACGCTGTAGTTGGAAGTGATTTACTTCGCCAAGATGAGGCTTTAAATATCAGCCAATTAACCACGATCTAAAAAGATCTAGACTTGCATAAAAATTATTTGCTATGCTATTTTTTGTAATCATAACTATAAAATTAAAAAAAAAAGAAACAGTTTGTGGACAGAGAAAGCCATGTATTGATAGCATGAACTAATGTCTTGTCTTGTTTTGTCCTATTCATGTGTGCTGCTATGTGTCATGAGGACCCACAGTCTTCTTCTGCTGTGATGCCGCTGACATAGTGCAGCCTTGGTGTTCTACTATTTCTCTGATTTCATTTATTTCTCTTTGTCTGGGTCTTTCCTTGTTTCTCTTTTCAGAGGATCTTTTATTGAATGCTATTGATGCAATGCGATATGGTTCCATTGTGATTAGTTGGCCGAAATGTTTGATCATTTGTGTGTTTATGTATTCTTTGAAAGATACTGTTTTCATCATATTCTTTACAATATCAGTTTTTATCTAGTTTTTATTCTATGTCTTGTTCTTTCCACCAGCGCTGTTCTAAGGCACTTCATTTCGTATACAGCGAGTTTGTAACCCTACCAAACCAAAACATTACAAAAATTGTAAACACTCGTCCACACCATAGACAACATAACATAATGGTAGTCCCTATGTTTGTTCGTTCTCAAACTCCTTCTGGTTAGCAGGATGTAGACTGGAGAACGGAGTGCGCTGTGTCATGGTTTTAAAACATTAGTGTGATGTATTCGACTTTGGGCCTGATACATCCGACTTCAGCGTTGTAACACTTTGACCTTATATGGGATGAGACAGCCAACTCCACCACATAACCATTTTAGTCGTCTCATACGGCACGCATGGAAGGTAAACACTGCTATGTTTCTATTCTTTGCCTTCCTATCGGGCCCAGCAACACAGCGGCAATGGATTTTACTTATTATTATAATTTCTGTTTTCTGGATGTAAATACCCAGTCCACAATCTTATTTAGTAATTGTTGCATATGAATATTATTTGCCATTTTTTAATATCATATATTATCATTATATGATTGGACGGTTCATCGATTTATCGTTATTTCTGATAGTCCAAGTTACTTTTTTAACTGCTTAGCGGACACAAAGAGTTAATTTCCGATATAGTACATTCTGTGTTAAACGTGATGCAGCGAACCTCGTTCTCTGGACTACATCCAGATTCTGTAGGAGTTATATCATTACATTGGATAAAATCATTTTGTGGCTACATTGATACTTTTTTTGGGGTGGGGGGGGAGGGGGTGGTCATTTTCGAAATGTAATTACTCCCCTTTCTCATCTTTAATTTATTGATTGATTTATTTGTTTCTTAGGAAATATTTATGTGAAGACTCTAGGCTTTGTTGACTCGTCTGAAATTCTAGTGAGTACGATCGTCTTAAACTCGACATATACTAGCCGGCAGTGTTCGGGAAATGTGTTGAAAAGTTCAATAAATCAATGAATTTCAAGTATAGATTTCTTTATTTATTGATCGTGACAATGAGGAAATGTTCAGAAATGATCGATTCTACTTGTTTGTTGCCGTGAACTCAATGATCGCAGCAGGCCTTCGGATAACGATACCCAGAATCACAGCGAGAGGCTACTCAAAGCATTCCGTTAGTTGGCGAATAAAGTGTAAAGAAAATAACTCAAAGAAAGCTCGGGAAATGTGGCCTCTTGCAGTGACGAGTTGTGATATATGTTGGAGACTTATTACTCTAGAAATGTACCTGTTTGCTGCATGTTTTAGGAATATTTATTTATCTTTGTGCATGATGTACTGCTGAATTGATTTTGTTATAACAATGGATAAAGAAAAGTGATATTCCCGAGTCTTGGCGGGAGGTAAAGCACGTAATTGTACATTGCTGTTCATATTATAAGTATCGACAAAAGATGTCTAGGTTATTGTAGGCTGACCAATCCAATAGCTTGAAGTGACATTACGTTCTAGCTGACTCCAATTTTGCGTCCAAACTGTAAACCACTTAGCAACGCTGTAAGTCACGGATATATAGATACAAGCAAGGATTAACTAAGAAATGTGTGACATCACAGAAACAGACGGTTGTAATCAGACATTCTGCAGGAATATCCTGTAAAGTTCTATCAATTTTATTCTGCAGTAGAAGACATAAAGAAAAATCAAAACAAACATTTATAGATGCTGATTTTATTTATTTTGTTACTGTTAGTTAGTCACCGTGTATATAAGATTGATGTCACCTGCCAACACCGACCAACTAAATTCACGGAAATAATATCAAACATGCCATGTGTATGATTCTATTAGTTTTGTTCACATGCCTCCTTTTAGCAAGTATCACGAAATAATTATGTGAGCTCATGAGGAGTCATCATTGCAAAGTGACGTTATTGAAATATTCCGGTTATTTTCATTGGCTGTCAACAAAAAGTATACACAAAGTGACCAGTGAAAATCATGCGAAACGTCAAATAGCGTGAAATTAGAAGGATAATTCCTAATCACTCAACGGGACATAATCTCTAGGACATATATTCTCAACCTAACGCTCGCGAACACAATGTTGCTCGTGTACAGATACGTGTTCGTGCCATGTGTGATACAATGGTGCTCGCGTGCACTAACGATTACATGTGGTCGGTGCTCGCCCGGAGAAAATATTGAGAACCAGTGGTGTAGATACTCTACAAGGAAATGTACGTATCTGGTATGTATTGAACGGGAAATCCCGGTAATAATTTTCTACCTGCTACTATGACAGCTTGGCTATCGACAGTACTACAGGATCGGACTTCTAACTTAATTAGTTTGGACCCCATTCCTTACGTTTTTAATTATTATTTGGATTATGATTTTACGCTATTTATATACTTAGAGTCGCGTGCATAAAATAGCCAAAGTCCACCAATAGATTTCATGCAAATCGGAAACTATTTCATGTTTAAGTTTTATTGGACATGTCTCTTATACCGAATACATTGTCACGGGCATAGAACGTCAGTCATTAAAAAGGGTTTAAAAGCCGTAGAAGATTGACTTCACTGTACTCGGTTTCCCATATGTACTCCGTCCCTCTCAACAAAGCGGCACGCCGCCTGCCGACAGTAAGTCCGTAACTTCAAGTGATAATCCACAGGGATCTCCGAAAAAATCCAACTTATAAACAAGACGACACGAGCCGGATTCGAACCCATGACCTCTTGAACACAAGAGGTAAAAAAAACTTAACCACTACGCAAGGGAGATCCCCATCCCTAAAACATTTATGGTAGTAGGGGTTCCTGGAAGCATGTCTCAACATATAGAGATATGCATTTATTATTTATAAAGGGAGTGCAAATGGTTCACATTGCTCCTGAGTGAATCCCATTTCTTGAACACAAAAAACAAGATCTCAAAACACATTTCTCCGTGGTGCACCCCGGAAACAGAAATACAGCTGAACGTACTGTGTTACCTGCCAACACTTTTAGGGATACTGCCAGTGGATGTGGATGCTATATATAAAATGAAAATTGATTGGAAAAAAACAAACAATCTCTCCGACGCATCTAATCCGCTATATAGCAAGCGGCACTGTCGACACACAGTGACGCAAGTCATTCTGGCTAGTACATCTGGAATGCAGATTCAGTGAGAGGGGGGGGGTGGGGGGAGCAGAAAATATTGATGTACAGATGTGGATGGATGTAGTTACAGCATATCCGTGCCTAGAGTACACAATTACTTCATGTGGAGAAGGCAACATGGACTAAACGGCAGCGCTATGTATGTGAAAAGCTATAGTGGCAACGAGTTCAAATTGGTTCAGCACGAGAACTGTCTTGTGGGGATATATCTTTGGGGATCTCCCTAGCGTAGTGGTTAAGCTGTTCGCCTTGTGTTCAATAGATCATGGGTTCGAATCCGGCTCGTGTCGTACTGTGTACAAGGTTGATTTTTTCGGAGATCCCTGTTGATTATCGCTTGAAGCTACGGAGTTACGTGCTATGAGTGATACTCTCGGCAGGCGGCGTGCCGCTTCGTTGAGAGGGACGGAGTACATATGGGAAACCGAGTACAGTGAAGTCACTCCTTTACGACTTTTCAACCCTTTTTCGAGAACTGTCTTACGAGACGGGTATCGAGAAGAGACTTTCTCAGCACGAGAACTGTCTTGAGACGGGTCTCGAGAAGAGACTTTCTCAGCACGAAAGTTGTCTTGAGACGGGTCTCGAGAAGAGACTTTCTCAACAGGAGAACTGTCTTGAGACGGGTCTCGAGACGATACTTTCTGAACACCAAAAATGTCTTGAGACGGGTCTCAAGAAGATACTTTCTCAGCACGAGAACTGTCTTGAGACGGGTCTCGAGACGATACTTTCTCAGCAGGAGAACTGTCTTGAGACGGGTCTCGAGAAGAGACTTTCTCAGCACGAGAACTGTTTTGAGACGGGTCTCGAGAAGAGACTTTCTCAGCACACGAACTGTCTTGAGACGGGTCCCGAGACGATACTTTCTCAGCACCAAAAATATCTTGAGATGTCTCGAGAGATTTTCTCAGCACGAGAAAGCGAAGTTCATTGTCCAGAACAGACGAATCACGTTTTTGTTTTAACTCTTCGTCATTGTGTTTATCACTCAGAGAAGTAGATAAAGTGTGCCTATTTCGGACGAAGAGTTTCGCTATCGATGACCAAATCTCTTTCAAGAAAGACATTCCCACGTGTGCCTTTAGAAATTGAACACATTTACTGTGTATGAGCGTGTTGGGCAATAGGGACGTTAACTGTTAGAGTTAGAGTAGAGTTAGACTAGATGTGCTACAACCTCAAAAACAAGGACCTGATCCATGTCTACGTTTCCATAATCCGAGTCTCAACACTAATTCGGTCGTAAGTTTAAACAATTTAGGCATTTGTTCCCCGAAGTTTGTTTATCGCGTTCCCCTTTTTTCACTGGTAATTTGTATTCAAACATTGTTCTAAACTCAGGGTACATATCCAGGTTTGCGTGCATGAAACATGCTTCTACTTTCACTGGGGTCTATTGTGTTATGACGTTTCTGATACGGTGTGGTCTCCACCATGAACAACATTTCTGACGACCTGTCACGTGTTGAACAATTGTAACTTTGTTGCCACTCTATCGTTTCTCATACAAAACCCTGCCCTCTAAAGCATGTAGCCTCTTCCAGAGGCATTCAATGTGTACCTTTTCTTTTTTCCATCTCACTATCTTCTATCCACTTTTCCCTCCTCACTTACTACTATCTTCTTCCCATACCTTCTTCTCTCCTGTCATGCTGCTACATCTTTGCTTCCCCCATTACCTATCTGCATTTGTCCTCCTCTTATCCTTATTATAACCCTATTTGTCTCCATGTAAGATTTGTTTTATTATGGTCGTTTGTTTGTCCTGATGAAGGCTTTTTAGTCGAAATGTCATGTGTCCCTGTATCTCGTTGCTATGTTGTTTTATGTTTTGTTTTGGTAACACTTCTACCTATTTGTATTTCGCATCGCAATAGCGTAATATCATCTAACCATATCGGGACATCGCCATTGAAGTCTCTTCGATGCATCTGCATGTCGGCTGTCTGAGCCAGAAAGCTTTGCGTCACTGTGTGTTGACAGTTCGCATAGATATGTTGGACTTATTGCTTGTCTCTTCTTGCAGTCAATTTTGATTCAATCTACAGCATCCATATGCATGGACACCATCCTTAAATGTGCTGGCTAGGAACACTGCACGAGCCTCTTTATTTTTGTTTTCAGTGTGCATCGCGAGGAGGTATTTTAGTACCTTAGCATTTTGCTAACTCTCTGTACCTGTTGCCTCTTGTTGCGAGGGACATCTTTTCAACTGCCGACATGTGTTTAATCTGATTACATTGAAGCATATTGTTATAAAAGTAATCGAATGGGTTTGATCGGCTTAACAGAGAAGCATGGCTAAGAAAACTTATTTGATGCGTTTTAGATTTCCTAATTACGTCTCACGTCAAGATAGATTACGCACACACGCACGCACGCACATCCACACAAACGCACGCAAGCGCGCACATATACGTATGATTGAAGCTGTTTGTAGGTGTCAACTCTTCAGAATCCGTTGGAACGATTAAAACAGTATAGTTAAAAAAAAAACCTTGACAATTCGGAGATTTATATTCCGTTTTACGTCAAAACTCAAGCTCTCAGATCATCACTGGCCTCGATCTGTCCTCGCGTGATGGCGTAGCGGACGAGTGTTGATCTATTTATGAAGTGGTGACTAGTTATTAGTGGATTGATCAGTAAACTACCAGCAACCAGCGACTTCTTCACATTCGATTAATTCGAATTAAGATGTAAACTGAATTGAAGTAATTTTAAATAAATATTTACATCACTGTTCGAAAAACGTTGTCTTTATAAACATTAATTACTGGTAATCTTCTAACTTGGGAGGGTTAGGTTAGCGTCAGCTGAAATATTCTTAAGAGCAGAGCTTAGGGTGAGCAGATGCGCATGTTTTCCATCCTGCAGCGTTACGAGATGCAGATCCGAAACTTGACGTCTTGAAAACATGTGTTATTGTTAGATTATACAAATAATTATTGAAGCACTTGTGAAGTATTTATAGGTGGTCCGATGATGATTGTTCATCTCTTTCGTTCGTTGTTTGTTCCATGGTGATTGTTCATTTCTTTTGTTCGTTGTTTGTTCCATGGTGATTGTTCATCTCTGTCGTTATTTGTGTTCCATGGTGAATGTTTATTTCTTTTGTTCGTTGTTTGTCCCATGTTGATTGTTCATCTCTTTCGTTAGTTGTTTGTTCCATCATGAATGTTAATTTTTTTGTTCGTTGTTTGTTCCATGGTGATTGTTCATTTCTTTTGTTCGTTGTTTGTTCCATGGTGATTGTTCATTTCTTTTGTTCGTTGTTTGTTCCATGGTGATTGTTCATCTCTGTCGTTATTTGTGTTCCATGGTCATTGTTCATTTCTTTTGTTCGTTGTTTGTTCCATGGTGATTGTTCATCTCTTTCGTTCGTTGTTTGTTCCATGGTGAATGTTCATTTCTTTTGTTCGTTGTTTGTTCCATGGTGATTGTTCATTTCTTTCATTAGTTGTTTGTTCCACTTTGATTGTTCATCTCGTTCGTTCGTTGTTTGTTTATTGATGCTTGTTAATCTATTTCGTTCTTTGTTTGTTCCATGGTGATCGTGCTGATGTATATGGTGGTTATGATTGTGATGATAATGTGTTTTCTTTTTTGTTCGTTCTCACACTCTTACAGATTAGCAGGCTGTAGTCCGAAAAACGGAATGCGTCTTGTCATGGTTTACTGCTTTGTTGCGATATCAGCGCTTTTTAGCCATGACATATCCGATTTCAGCATGGCTTCTGGGTCACTTGTTTCTCAATGGGATGGAACAACCAACTCTAGCCACTCCAGAGCCTCGTATGTCACATAATATGACATGTATGACAGGTAACAGTGTCCCAATTCTTTGCACCCCCATCGGGTGCGACAACACGGCAGATTATACTTGTGATAGTCAGTATTCTTCTTCTTTCGTTCGCCCGGAACGTGTTGATAATTTTAGTGTTCAACGTGTGGGTTGGTGCGCAGAATCTTGATTGCTGTGGTGCGCATCTTGACTGGTTGTCTACGTCTTCAGCACCTGTACTTGCTTCTGCAGATCGTGATCTGGTTCAATTTTATGAGGGTGTGGACAGTATGATTTTTCAGCCCTTGAATTAATCAGCATCCCGCAGTGGAGATCTGGCTCGAGGTGGATGATGACGATACAAACGACGATTATGATAGTTATGATGATGATGATGCAGAGGACGGTGATGTTTAAAGAGCCCCGATATTTTACTGGTTTATTGCTTGTGTTTAATATGTCAGGTGATGGAGTTTTACTTTCAGCGACAAAATAGTTTATCTCCAGGCATCATTAACTTATGGACAGCGGAATGGATTTTTTACGAGCCGACTTTACGTCTCCGAAAAGCAAAATATAGATTACTGAGCACCTTTGATTTGGGCCATATCTTCTTCTTCTACATTGATTCTCAAACTCCCGCTGGATCTCTCTTGTAGCAGCACAATGGTATTACTACATTTCCACCAGTATGTAGTCCAGAGAATGAAAGTGCATTATGTCGTCGTTTTAATTGCACTAATGTCCCGACACATCAGTCTTCGGCAGCGATCTTGTCCATATAAAAGGCAAACATTTTAAATCCGTTCCAATAATTTATAAAAACCTAGAAATAAAGTTACACTTTAAGTTCAGCCATATTGGAGATGATTCTGCTGGTAAAGTTAAAATAAACAACTAGACACAAGTTCGTGTCCTCGATTTTTTTCAACAAATGAATTTCACTTCGTAGAAGACTTACACATGTGAAACAGAATGGTGTCCAAGTCTAACATGTGATTGAAGTATCACTTGATATAGAGTTAAAAATGGGTTCTGTTCGAGTGATTAGATTAGTAAAAGTGAGTATTGTTTCGGCGCAAAGAAAATATTTGTAGAGTGGGTTATCTCCATACATAAATATAGAACTAAGATACCATTATAAGAAAGCGGAGATGAAAATACTTGGGTCACGTTTTAAGATTGATTAAAACAGAATAAATAAAAAAAACACTTACGTGGACACTTGAGGGTTAAAGAAAACGTGGAAGACCGAAAGCAATCCTACTAGACATCGTACTTAAAGAAGGGGAAATAATAGACTGTAAGACCATACATGAACTAAAACTGCAAGCAGCGGCCCGCAGCACACTGAGAATTAAAACCTCTGCCCTATATGCCGGCTGCGGAACGAAAGGAACACACTAATATATAGGAACTATCAAAAGTTTACTATGGATATTCGGCATAACATTTTTGTGTGGTTCATATAGCGTGATAACACGATCTGTAAATATAACAATACGGACGTATGGCCTACCTGTGATGTGTGATAATGTATGTACATCGTCAACGTTTTGGATATATTTCATTAATTTGCAATCTGAAATATTGTTCTCACTATATTTTCATTTTTACTTATCTGTCGTAATTGTACACTATTTATCTGTCACCGATCGTATGGGTATGTAGACGTATGTATAATTAGAAGGGCAAATTATTTTATGGGCGACACATTTATTGTGTACAAGGTAGTATGTGTGCTACACGTTAAGTGTGTACATGCTCGTATCTGTGTCGCCCGTCAAGTGTGTACTGCTGTGTATCTGTGCAGGACATAAGTTCATGTAGTAGCATATTGTGCAGTTCATATGATGAAAACATGACATATGCAACAATATGAAGTGTGTGAGCATGTAAACACTTGCCCCTCTTCCTGGCGTAGCTGTAAAGACATTTGCCGTGTGCTAAAGCGGTCGAGGTTTTATCCCGGGTCGTGATGTCGTATTTATAAGTGCATTTGTGGAGCATCTCTTGAAGCTGTGGTGTACACGCGCTCTGAGTGCTACACTTGACAGAGACGAAGCAAATGAGGTAGCCCACGTACAATGAAGTCCAATATCATTTTTCTTTTGAACCGATTTCAACTTGAGATGTTAACATGTTGCAGCTATCTATTGTCTATCCTCACTGCACTGTGAATGATGTTTGATATTCTACACGCTTACCGTTAAGGGTAGAGGTGAGAGCCTCAGATGTCCATCCAAGACTAGAAGTGACTCCATGTTTGTACGAAGTCCATGTTGCATCACAGAGTTCAAATCAGATGAAGATACTCTATTGGTTGAAAAATCATTATCATCATAACCAAATGTCAATTTTCTGGGTTTTTTTATTTGCTCTCATTCTCAAACTCCTGAAGAATTAGCAAGTTGTAGTCAGAGGAACGAAATGCTTTGCTACTGTTGAAATCTTCCCTCTTATATTTACACCGTTCTATATGATACATAACACAGTATTTATTTCTTGCCTCTTTATGAGACAGGGAGGTTTGGAGAACAGTCACAATAGGCAAGATTAAAGGAAACAGGGACAGAGGGCGACAACGTGAGAAAGTATTAGCCAGTTTGACAACATGGCACAGCAGGGAAACAATAACGATCTTGATACATAAAGCTGGAGATAGAGAGCTATGGAGAGCCATGATAGCCTATGCCAGTCTGCATGGCACCTGATGATAATGATATGATGCATCTGGCTTCACAAAAGAGTTTGTGTTACTTTGGCCTTCTATGGCTATGTCTCTATATGTGGATTCACACAAGAACTCTAGATCTAATAATACAGCTTCTAAACTTTTTTTGAAGATAATCATTATTTATATATATATATATATATATATATATATATATATATATATATATATATATATATATATATATATATATATATATATATATATATATATATATATATATATCACCTAGGTAGAAAAGACTGAAACAGTGTAGAGAAGTGACTTCATTGTATCGGGTTATATAATATGTATTCCATTCTTCTAAACGAACCAGCGTTCCGAAAGTAGTACTCATATTACGTAGTTTCATAGTTTCTTATTCTTCTTCTTCAGCGTTCATTCTCAAACTCCCACTGGATTTCACTTGTAGCAGGATAATGGTCCTACTAGATTTCCAGCAGTATGTAGTCCAAAGAATGGAAAAACGTCGTGTCGCCGTTTTTTTGCGCCAATAGCCCGACACATCCGTCTTCCGCACGACTTCATAGTTTAAAGCAATACAATTCAGGGAGCTATTACAAAATACACTTCATAAACAAGACGTCACAAGCGTGTTCGAACTGCAACCTTTTGAGTCCACAGCGAACGGCTTAACGACAACGGCAAGGAGATTTCAATATAGTACATTAGATATGGTCAAATATTCCTTCTCCCCCCTCACCCCCGGTTTAAGGGTCAGTGACGCCCAAATCTTAAATTGTTTTCTCTGTGTTTCTCCAAGTATATTCAAATAGGAAGGATGGGGACAACTGAAAAAGAAAATTCTTCAAGTTGACGAGAATTGAACCAGGTTCCCGCCGAAGACGGATGTGTCGCGTCATTGGCGCATTTAAAACGGCGACGCAACGCATTTCCATTTTCTGGACTACATCCTGCTGGAAATCTAGCCGGACCATGATCCAGCTAGATCCAGTTGGAGTTTGAGAATGAACACAGAAGAAGAAGAACCAGGTTCGTTCTAGCGGCACAGAATCGTCTTGCACCTCACTTAAACAGGTTTTCCGTATTTGTTCAACCACATTTATGTTGCCCTTAAGATGGAAATGTTGCCCCAGTAGAGACTATTGAATGGTATGAGTTCGCTTAACTAACCAACATATCTGGCCTTTTAGACTCTATCCACAAGCTTCTACGGTCACATATTTGTTATTCTTTGCTTCCCATTGGGATAGTGGCATCACCGCTGGATTGTATTTATATACCTGTTAGCAAATAAATACAGGGTCACCACTCAATTTTTAATTGAAGGCAGCATCACTCATCATTGGTACATTCTTTCGCTACACCGAATCTGTACGTTTTCTGAGCTCCTATATCATTTGTATATTTGTTATTTTATTATTCTTTCTTGATAATGGCTCTCTCACCTAACATCCAAATTGTCCATCTGTATAGCGTTTATATTTAGTACAATGCATAACAGTAAAACAGCGGCAAAGAAGATCAACGCCTTTGCGATGAAATGCTACAGACAGATACTTAAAGTATCATGGAAGGAAAAATTCAGTAACTCAGATATTATAAACACTTTGATGTTTCCAGAGTGTTGGCTACTAAACACAATAGCAAAAAGAAAACTACACCTGTTTGAACATATAAAGAGACATAACTGTTTAGAAAGACAAATAATGGAGGAAAGAGTATCTGGAAGGGGAGGAGAAAGTGCAGACCAAGAAGACGATGGACTGACGACATTAAAGATGACATGAATACGTCGTTGAAAAATGCAAGCAGCATCGCTCAAGACAGAAAGAGGTTCAGAGAGTTCATTGAGAAGACAATGTTCTGGAGAGAATAATTCACATGACACAGAATGTACACATTATTCTTTATGCTAAAGTATAATTACTTATTCTTGTTAATATCACAAATAATTTTCCTTATCAGAGATATCCTTATTTTCTGGATAAAAATTACTTGGAAATAAGACATTCAAGTAGGTGGTTTTATACATCTTTTATGAATGTTTTTATATCCCTGTTGGAATTTTATTTCAGCAGCATCAATCTTGATTTATATGCGGCTATCTGTTAGCAGCGGCAACATAAAAGAGATATGAGGCAATAACATTATCATCTTGTTATGGTCTATACCGCGTGACGTCGGTTATCATGTCCTTCCGCTCTCTTGCTATCAATCATTTCCGATACCGATGTTCTCCCATGGCACAATGCCAGGTTGTCAAGCACTCTCTGCTTCGTTGTACCTGTTGTCACAATGCGTTCCATCTTTTCTCTTCTCATGATGTGTCTAATATACGCGTGTCCCTTTTTGATGCAGGTGAGTAGCTCTCTTTTTTAATTACCTTGCTGATATCTTTATTGTGATTTTTCTCTGCTCATTGTGTTCTTAAAATTCTTCTATAAAACCAAATCTCTGCTGCCTCTATATAATTTTATCACTATTCTGCCGAGTGTCCAAGATTCACTTCCATAAATCAGAATTGTTTCTATATAACTTCTAAGAACTCCATTTCTCACCCCAATTCAAAGATATATTACATTTGATGATCTTCAACTTGTGAAATTTGACCTTTGCCTAGAGAATTCTACACTTGACTTCTTTAATAAATCTTCCATCTGTTGTTATTAATGTACCTAATTATGTGAACACGTTGATTTGCTTCAGATTAATCTCTACATTGATAGTGCATACTGGAGGACGTCTATTTTTTTAAAATATTTCTACTACTTCAATTTTTTTCTATTATTCAGACGAAGCATTTTGTTTTGACTTTCTTTTGCAATGATATTCCTAATACAGTACATTTGCATTATTAATTTTATTTTTAATGTATTTTTCTTCGTGTATCCTATATTATTTTTTGAAAGAGACGTATATGGTTTAAAATAGTGATTTAATATGTCTGCATTCTAGACTATCTTTGTGTTCGTGTCAGTGTACCATACAAACTAGAGAACGTATTGATGTGTTTTCTGTTACGTTAATACCAGAAGTATTAAAGTTAACGAAAAGAAGAGTAATTTGAAAGGTAAACCAGAAAAATAAAAGCTATATGAGAAGAAACTAGATGAAATATGCAAGAAAATTGGCAAGAGATGCAGAAGAAGTTCCAGGCAAAGGAAACACGAGGTTGCTGTATAGCATCAACTTCACAAGATAACTAGCAATAAAATATCAGTCAAGTGGCCCTATCAAAGAAGCATAAGATAATGCGATTATTAGCCCCAGAGAAAACATGAAGAATGGAAACATTTGGAAGAACTTTTAAATAGTACAAGACCATGCGTTTCCCTAAACCATCAAGCTAACGAATGAGGAATTGTATGTTAAATATGATAGACTAAGTAAAGAAGAAATAAAGAATGCAATAAAATCTCGAAGTAGCTGGCCCAGACAGCATTCCAGAATAGGCCATCAAAGACAATTTAGCAGTGTTAATGAAGGAAATATTTGGTAAAATATTAGAGAGAAGAAATGCCAACAGACTGGGAAGTAGGATTTCTGTGGAGAGACTAAATAACAAGGATAAAAATACACGATTGCACAAATTATAGGGATAATGATATTATCAGTTCCAGGAAAATACTAACAGGAACATTCTAGATAGATTAGAGGATGAAATAGATAAACAGTGAAAGAAAGCGCATGCAAGTTTTTAGAACGAGTAGATTATATACATGCCAGATTGCACTCTATAAATATAGAGCAAAGTTTAGAATCAAATGAATCGCTATATATAGGTTATGTGGATTGTAAAAATATCGTATAAAAATGTTTCAAAATAATACTTATAATGATTTAAATATGTTTTAAGTTGAGCCTGTAATAAAAAGCACATCGACGTTTTGACATAAATGGTATTTATCAAGACCGGGGAGACACACACACGCGCGCGCGCGCGCGCGCAAGCACTCACGCACACACAAACACATAATTAATAAGTTCAAAACTACATGTAATTATGTAGTCTAGTAGAAAATGTAGATTATTATTGTTTATTATTTAACTGTATCATTGTTGCTGATTAGTGCTTCATTGACTTTATTGCTTCTATAATGCTGTGTTTGTTTGTTTGTCTATGTCTTGATAAAGGCATGCTAATGAAAGTAAAAAAAATATATATTTTTGAAAATACAATAAATGTTTTAGAGAAATCTGCAAAACAATTGGCTGCAAAGATATCAAGTCAATCAAGCAAATAAGAGAAGACACCAAATAGTAACATGTTTCAATAACAATAAGATAAAAATAGTAGACCTATCTAGATATTTTCATAGAATAAACGAAAATATACTGTCAGTACAATAATTTAAATATGTATCCAATGGTAAAAGAAAGAGAGGGTAACGACGAGAAAAAGCTTTGTGCAAAACAATCATCAAAGACTGTAAGCTGAATAAGATACAAGAACTTCAAACACCAACATCTCCTTGCTGAAACTATATATCACTGGTATTGATCAATGTGCACTGTGTTCTGGCACTAAATGAACTTATAGATAGATAGCTATCGACATTCTTCTATAGAAGCATATCTCTATAACCTCTAATCATCCATTCTACTGTGTATACATGTATATTGTTCACGATTTGCATCAATTTATTAGAATCCATATCTGCATGCATGTATATATAAGAATCCACGTTAGAACATAGATATAGATCAGAATCGATATTAGCACATTTATATATATATTAATATTGATGTGTGCATATATATATATTAGAATCGATGTTAGCACATAGTGAGGCCTATAATAGAATCGATGTTAGCACACGGATTTGCCTATATTAGAATCGATATCAGCGCATGGATACGATATTAGTTTTATGAATAAATATAGTACATGAGAACCAGAGTATGAAGCAGCTATGCTGAAGTTTCCTTTTTGTTTTTATATATCTAGAGGTTACGAGCGGTGAAACACTTGTAAAGAGCATATGACAAGACTGCAATTAAATTATAAAAGTAACGTTTCTTAGAACGTAAATAACCTCAATTGTAATATGCGGATGGGAATCTTGGAGAATCTACAATAAACTGAGAAACAAAATTGCTACCCTGGAAAAAAACAACGGTCTTACAGTAGAATCCTCAGTATACTATGGACCATGAAGATTATCAATAAGAATATCCTGAGAGTACTGATAGTAAAAGGAAACTGGCTGAACATGAAGGTTCTCTCTAGAAAATAAAAACAGCTTGACCATATCAAACAACATGATAACCTAGAAAAAAACCATAATGAAGGAGATGATACCAGGGAAATGAAAAAAGTTCGGCCACGAAGAAGATGGACGCAAATATTAAAGATCACGTGAAGATGACACAGAAGCATGGAGATTGCCTCAATATCGGAAAGAGTTTCGAAAGGTTGTGATGACAGCAACATCGTGCCAATGATGCGTATCACCTGATGATGTTGAAGCATCTGTTTCTACGTGCTTCTTTGTGTCGGAGATTGTAGAGAGCTCCCTTCCAAAGCTATAATAAAAAACAACTCCCATACTTGTGAAATGTTTTGAGGAGAAATGTCATAGATATGTAGGAATGTATGCAGAAGCCATCTCTGAACATGATGTGTGCATTGTATCTGACCATTCTGTATAAATCATATGAAAGCCTGCAACCAATTTCTATAATACAAGAGATAGAATGTTAAAGAAAACGTATTACCTGCATAGAAATCATCATCATTGCACTCCGGTTAATTCCACATGTGTTCTGATCTCCACGTAAGTGTATCCACTATTACACTTATACTAATAGTTTAATTATTTTTTTTTGGCTGACAAGTCATCTAAGCTAACAGCAGAGTTCAAGTCTGGCATCCCCGCGTTTTATGTACAGTTCGTTTATTCTGGACAAGGTTAAGGAATTATAATTCTCGTTAACTGCCTTTGACGGAGTTATTTCTCATGAGAAATTATCATAAATAGAGATAAATAACACGATGAAGATTGTTGAAAATTATAATAAAACAAACAAAAAATATTGTGGTATTTGTTACACCTAATATTTTATGGTAGTGCGTTCTAATATAACCTAACTGGACTTTGTTTTCCGCTGGTTGAAAGAGGGGAGCCTCTCCAAAAGAGAGTTAAACTCATTAACACTAACAGAAGAAAGTTAAACTCATTAACACTAACAGAAGAGAGTTAAACTCATTAATACTAACAGAAGAGAGTTAAACTCATTAATACTAATAGAAGAGAGTTAAACTCATTAACACTAACAGAAGAGAGTTAAACTCATTAACACTAACAGAAGAGAGTTAAACTCATTAACACTAACAGAAGAGAGTTAAACTCATTAACACTAACAGAAGAGAGTTAAACTCATTAACACTAACAGAAGAGAGTTAAACTCTTTAACACTAACAGACTGTCGAAACAAAACAACGCAGACCAGAAGGGAGAACGTTACCATTGAGAGAATTATTGAACCGAAAGGAGATTAATTCCAATATTAAATTAAGACTTCAAATTCCAGCAATGTTGGAGACTAACCAACCCTTGTTGTGATGTCACAAAACGCATAGCAGATCACTGCATCTAGCGATCAGTTTATCACTATTTATATATAACTATTTGAAAAGAAGACAAGACAATAAATTCTACGTAATCCTTAAAAACAGACGCTTAAAAAGAAAAAAAAAACATACAGCTAAATTAACATAGATCATTTTATTTGAAGAACTATGTATCTTGCACACTAAATGTTCCCACATCTTACTGTCTGGCCATACGTAATAACCCGGCCAATGACGTCATTAATTTATGTGTTGGGTACATGCTTGAGATATGTGTACCTCCCACACAAACATTTCCCACTTTACACTCTTAATGAAAAGCACACCCGCGGAGAATCACCAATAAAACTTGGCGTTTCCTGGCTTCCGATGAGTGATTTTGATATAACGTTAATGGCTGCCGTCTGCTCTATAGAACTGAAGGTATATCTTTCATGCTTGATTTGCATGTTGCCATTTATAATCGCCTCGTCTTTTGATGACATTGGATTTTGTAGTCAGTGTAAGATCATTCTGAACATCACGGGTTAATTATAATAACTTGACCGGCCAGGTATAATTAAAATAGCAAGCAATTTCCTATGATAATACATTTCTGCTCAACAAATATTTAAAAATAAAAATGTTTCACTGGCTTTAAAAGAAGTATCTAACAAACAGCTGAAAAAAGCCAACACAACACAAATAGATCAAAAAAAGATAACACGACACAAATAGGTGAAAAAAGGCAACACAACACAAATAGGTGAAAAAAGACAACACTACACAAATAGGTGAAAAATGACAACACAAATAGCTGAAAAAAAAGTCAACACAACGCAATAATAAGACTGAAATGGTTTATCTATTTCTTCATATAATTTTCCACAACATTTAATCACACATTTAATCACACATTACATCGACTTATTAGTGCGTAAATAATTGCAGCATAAGCACGTTTAATCAGTCGGCACTCTGAGTTCTCACTGTGGGCACCAACTTTCCAGTTGATCATACATTATGATATAGGCTGAACCAAGAGAACGCTATATACAGTTGTAAACATGTCTGCCGTTATTCGCGTGTTAAATGAATCATCTTTTTTTTTTCAATCGCTGCGAATTGTGTTCTGATTTCAATTTTGACAGTATAACCAGGATCCGTTTCATCATCAAGTAAAGCGGGCCGTTGTAAACATTGATGCATACAGTGATCTGCGGAACAGCAAGCTAGACACTAACACACATACTATAGAATTGTCCAAGTTTTGACAGAACGATAATCTGGCCCACATGTGATTCTTTGCAAAGCATATTGCTGGACACGCACGATGACATAAAACACACCGCACTATACATGACAATATTGTACTGGATGTTTACCAATTGAACGCAGAAAAGAGGAAACACATCTGTAAATATGTTTCTTCAATACACTTCACTGTCATGTGTAGTTCATACACATGTCTTTACATGTTTGATAATCTTCACTGTCATGTGTAGTACATACACAGGTCTGTACATGTTTGATAAACTTCACTGTCATGTGTATTACATACACAGATCTGTACATGTTTGATAAGCTTCACTGTCATGTGTAGTTCATACACATGTCTTTACATGTTTGATAATCTTCACTGTCATGTGTAGTACATACACAGATCTGTACATGTTTGATAAGCTTCAATGTCATGTGTAGTACATACACAGATCTGTACATGTTTGATAAGCTTCACTGTCATGTGTAGTTCATACACAGGTCTGTACATGTTTGATAATCTTCACTGTCTTGTTTAGTGCATGTACAGGTCTGTACATGTTTGATTAAAACACCATGATAATCAGCAAAGACACAGAAGAACAAGAACAAGTACAAGAACACGAGCAAGGACAAGAACACGGACAAGAACAAAGACAAGAACAAGGACAAAAACATGAACAAGGACAAGAACATGAACAAGGACAAGAACAAGAACATGTACAAGAACACGAACAAGAACAAAGACAAGAACAAAGTCAAGAACATGGACAAGAACAAGGACAAGGACAAGGACAAGAACAAGTACACGAACAAGAACAAGGACAAGAATAAGGACAAGAACACAGACAAGAACATGAACAAGAACAAAGACACACTTTCGAAAAGAAGTCTGACAACATAACTAAAACATTCTCTGGATTGGAACTCACGGAGAAAGGTTAGATTTCAAAAATTGAAGGAGTACATGGAGAAATAACAGTGAAGGAAGAAAACGAAATCCATTGGGACCTCGTGGATACAGAAGGGGAGATATCGCCGCACAGAAATTATTGTAGAGCGAAAATTGCAGCTCTATGTTCCACAAGAAACTGTAAGGAAATAGATTAACTATTGGTAACAATTTAACATTGTTCCGTTTATTCCTGTTGATTTTTGGAGGAATTTGATATTCTATATAAGCGTTCTTTCTCAAACTTCAGCCAGATCAAACAGAATGTCATCTGAAAGTGGGCTAACTCTTTCTCAAACTTCAGCCAGATCAAACAGAATGTCATCTGAAAGTGGGCTAACTCTTTCTCAAACTTCAGCCGGATCACGCAGGATATGATCTGAAAAATGACTAACTCATTCTTTCCATCCTTACATCGATGTTTGCGCGTTTCAATGTGACACATAAATAATCTCCTTCTGAATAGGATGTGTCTTTATTTTAGTATTTCACAGATATGAAGCTGGGTATAGCTAGGACATTTCACACAGATGAGAGCTGGATATAGCTAGCAAATTGCACACAGATGAGAGCTGGATATAGCTAGGACATTGCACACAGATGAGAACTGGATATAGCTAGGACATTGCACACAGATAAGAACTGGATATAGCTAGGACATTGCACACAGATGAGAACTGGATATAGCTAGGACATTGCACACATATGAGAACTGGATATAGCTAGGACATTGCACACATATGAGAGCTGGATATAGCTAGCACATTGCACACAGATGAGAACTGGATATAGCTAGCACATTGCACACAGATGAGAGCTGGATATAGCTAACACATTGCACACATATGAGAACTGGATGTAGCTAGGACATTGCACACAGATGAGAGCTGGATATAGCTAGCACATTGCACACAGATGAGAGCTGGATATAGCTAGCACATTGCACACAGATGAGAGCTGGATATAGCTAGCACATTGCACACAGATGAGAGCTGGATATAGCTAGGACATTGCACACAGATGAGAGCTGGATATAGCTAACACATTGCACACAGATGAGAGCTGGATATAGCTAACACATTGCACACAGATGAGAGCTGGATATAGCTAGCACATTACACACAGATGAGAGCTGGATATAGCTAGCACATTGCATACAGATGAGAGCTGGATATAGCTAGGACATTGCACACATATGAGAACTGGATATAGCTAGGACATTGCACACATATGAGAGCTGGATATAGCTAGCATATTGCACACAGATGAGAGCTGGATATAGCTAGCACATTGCACACAGATGAGAGCTGGATATAGATAAGACATGAACAATACATGTAAAAGTAGACGTAGAGAAAGCATGAAGAAATGAGACCATGATGATTTTGACAGAAATCTGGTGTAACCAGAGAGCTACGGAAACCATAAGCATGCATATTCTTCGGCATGCCATAAAGGAGTTCAAGTATCTATAATTTTGCCCAGAGTGCGCCAAAGTGTATTCAGAACACTAAAACTAGGAAAAAGACAAGTAGAAAATCCGTGTTCATGGTTCATACACCCTAGGTGGGGGAGTAAAGATCCAATGGCTTAAAAAGCACAAACAAACGTAGAGGATTAATTTCATTGTACTGAGGTTACCCCATATGTAACCTCATATCGAGCCGCGTTAGCGCACTGGCTTCGCATATGAGTGGTCCTGGGTTCATTCCCCTGTTGAGGCGGAAATGTTTTCAGATCGCAACGGCCCCCAGGTCGACCCAGCCTTAAATGGGTACCGTATTAATCCGGGAAGTAAAGACTGCGAGGAAGAGGAGATGGCTATCGCCCTCATTTGCAGAGCCTGTGAAATGTGAGATCGCTAACATCTCACACCCCTACAGCATTAATAAATGCTATGGGTTACTTTTTTTACCCCATATGTACTCCGTTCCTTTCAATACCTGCCAGGCGTACCACCAATAGTACATACCGACATAGCTGCATTTGATAATCTATCTACTTATCTATCTAGTGACGTTGTTCCTGCTGTAAGGCGTCGCATGATTGAAATACGATCGTTTTCAAGCTATGGCACGTGTGGTCCCTTGATATGCAGAAATATTCTGACGCCTCAGGACATCGTCAACCTCTTTTATTCACCTTCTTAGTCTTTCTATGTCTCTTAGCTGTTCCAATATCATATTGCATCCTCTTCCTACCAGTCACTCTCATTAAATGACCGAACAATATATTCATTTATACAAGATTTCACATGAAGTGAAGAGCAAATTGACTTCACTTTGAACTGTATAAACAAAGGTTCTCCGTAAAGTTGATTTCTAATGTATTTAGCAATCATTCCATGCTATAAATGAAAGTGTGTTTGCTAAGAAACCCTTCACTTTCCGACTGTATAAACATGTAGTAACTTTATCTGTATACCCGGCGATCTTCAATTTGCATGACTTACAGAGAACTTCAACAACGATCGTCGTATCAGATTCAGCCAACCACCTTAGGTATGAACACAAGTCACACAATTATCTGCTCGATAGTGACAGCCTCTAAACTGTCTAGCGTAGACACAAATTATACAGTTACCTACATATATGTAAATTCAATAATGAACCGGTGAAAATGTATTTGGTTAGGACATGTTACAAAACACAAACTGCAAATTTTAAAATTAATTTGCAAGGAACATTTAAGGTTGCTGATAATAGTTGACAAGATAGAATCCTTGATTGGAAAACAAGGATTAGTCGTGGCATGATTTTTATAAACTCATTTGAATTGTTGAGGACTGATGTGTTTGTAAGGATTGTGTTGATGATTACAATGTGCAATCCGCGAACAACCCTGCCATGTTATGGATTGATCTTATTATTTCTGTATAACGACCTCTGATCAATTGAACGTTCACATATATCACAACAAACGTTGACAAACATAACATAATCTCACCTTTTGATAGTACACACATTTTATAGTTACTTGATACTAGAGAAGACCGTCAGCCTTTCTAATGTCCATAAAGAGAATAAAGCTCTGTCATGTGATGTATTCTCTCCAGAACGTTGTCTTCCCAATGAATTCTCTGAACCCTTTTCTGTCTTGGGACATGCGACTTGAATTTTCCAACGACGTATTCATGTTATTTTTTGTGTGTTCTACCCTTTCTCCTCCGTCCAGGTACTCTGCTCTCCATTATTGTCTTTCTACACAGTTGTGTCTCTTTGTGTCACCAAACATGTGTAGTCATATAATTAATTACCTACAGATAATAACGGACTCTCATTCTTTTAATGTCTACACGGTCCAAAAGTTTACCTGGATACTAGTGTTAGCTTATCACCGATTAAACGCACAGACAATTCATACAATTACCAGTATATCAATGACAATATCCCAGCTGTTATAATGTACACAGGTGATAATGTACACAGGTGATAATGTACACATGTGATAATGTACACAGGTGATAATGTACACATGTGATAATGTACACACTCTGCTTATTCGTAACAGGCTCTCACCTTTATAATTTACAAACAGAGCGTACAATTACCCGAACATTAGTCACAAACTCTCACCTGTATAATTTACAAACAGAGCGTACAATTATCCGAACATTAGTCACAAATTCTCACCTGTGTAATTTACAAACAGAGCGTACAATTACCCGAACATTAGTCACAAACTCTCACCTGTATAATTTACAAACAGAGCGTACAATTATCCGAACATTAGTCACAAACTCTCACCTGTATAATTTACAAAACGTACAAATAAAGATTCATTTACAAATACAAGTATCCGTGCATTAGTCACAATATGTCACCTGTTTAATGGACACATATATAGTACACTTACCTGTAAATCACTGATAACCTCTCACCTGTATAATTATATAGGTCGAACAGTTACCTATGTATCTTCCCATTTATTTTACGTAAAAACAGGCCACATAATAACCCGCATATTCATGTCATACTCTCACCTGTCTAATGCACAGACAGGCCATATCATTACCTGTAGGTTAGTTGCCAAACTCTCACCTGACTCATGTACAAACAGATCACAATATTGCTCCAACGATCAATTATTCAATATTTATCTTCTATTAACGTTTTCTGAACAGTATTGAAGTGTCGCAATGTTGGCAGCAACTCTTGAATTGACAAGATAAACATTTGAATAACCTCCCGTCTTTTTCCAAAGGACGCCGAACCTCTTGTATGTATGCAGACGCATCTCGAATTACAGCGTTGTCATTTTATTGGACAACTTAGCGTTTCATTAAATCGTTTTGTTCATGATATTTTTCGGCTGTAGTATTATGTTGTCATTACATTTTTTTTTCCTGATATATTTAGACTGTATTATTATGTTGTCATATTTTTTTCTGATTGAGTTATATTTTTAGCATCGATTTCCCACGTCGGTTTACTCTTCATCTGCTTTCTATCATTCATTTGGTTAAATTGTGCTAGCTTCAATCAACTATGCGATTCATTTCTTCAGCGTTAAAAAACAAATAGTTTCAATATAATGTGTATTATCTTCATGCACCCTATCTCCAGTCCATAAGAAATGGAATCAGTGCCGTCTCAGAAGGCGAAATTTAATTCTTGAAATTGAGAGCTGCCATGAAGGATTAATGTTTTTTGCAGTCGCTGTGCAGAGTCCATAAGTGCATACTGTCTAATGCACATTATTTGATTGATGTTTGGGTCGTTGTATGAGGTGATTAAGCAAGAAAATCCAACGTGTAACACAAAGAGTATTAGAAGACAAAATTGATGCCTTTGAGATGTGGGTATATAGAAGAATAGGGAGAACATCATGGAAAGAGAAGAAAACAAATAAAGAGGTGCTAAAGACACTTAATATGAAGAAAGAACTACTACGAGAAATAAAGATCAGGCAAATAAAATACTTTGGACACATTAAAAGACATGACACCCTATTGAAGACCTTAATTGAAGGTAAAGTCAAAGGGAAGCGAGCAAGAGGTAGGCAGAGATACAAGTGGGAGAGTAACATTACACGATGGACAGGTTACAGTCTAGCAGAGTGCACCACCAAGACAAGAGACAGGAGATGCAGCCAACCTTCGTTGCGGAGACGGCACTTAATGATGATGAACACAAAGAGTAGTAACACAACCAGGCTAGTTAGACGTTCATGAACACAACAACTTGTCGGAGTAGCCACAAATCTTTTCTACACAAATTTGCAAGATGGAATTACACTATAACAAACTTGAATAATTACAAACGCCTTACAGAAGAAGAACTACAATCACATTTTAAAATAGGAAACGTGCAAAAAGAATGCTAATAGATATAATTCTGGAAATTAGCAACAGCAGCATACAGAGAGGCAGAAGACAAAACTATAAACCTTTCTGAAACAGAAACCTCCAGACAATGCATAATGAGCCTCAGCTATGGCAACTAATGGAAACTAGCCAAGCAATAATGAACATCATCAAACACAAACGAATATAAGCTGTTTTCATGAGAGAAAACATAAACAGCATTAGATCCAGTTGAAAAAAGGGGGGGGGGGAAACACCACTTAGAATAGCAAACAATTCAAAATAAATGACCAAAGAAAAAATGACTTTTTTTTCATGTCTATTTTGTCAACATTTAAACTTATTACTATTTGAGTTTCCTTTATAACTCTTATGATTTAGATAAGCTATAACATATATATATATATATATTGTTTAGAGTACATTTGAAAACTATTAAAGACTAGGAATAACTAATAATTAATTAATGTTAGGAATAACTTTGGAAATTATCTAAGAATATGCGTAACTTTGGACGTTGCCAGTATTTAATATTAAGAGCTACTCTCAAAACCGTTAATCTTTAGTAGTCAACTGTCAATACTGCATTTTTCCCGTTAGGGAGTTGGGCGGGGGAGGGCGGGGTCGTAGCTGTGTGATTAAGGCCGCATGTACTTGCTGTCGCCACGTCATGTACATTGTGCGTTTTTTAATTTAGGCAAAAATTCGGTACAATACAATAATAAATGGACAAATCACGTGACAACATACCAACTTTTAAATTTCATATGCTATTGCACTATCTTGGAAACTTAAAATGTCGTAGCTTAAAATACCGATCTAGCAATTTACGTGAAATTAGCTGTCCATCCACCTCCCACTCAGTGTGTAGCGCGCATGTCGAGTGATCAGGAGCTCTCATCACGCAACGTGTAGAATATTGGATGCGTCGGTATATGCGTCTTTATCGGAATTTCGTTCCGTTTACTTATGTTAGCTATTTGTTCCGTAGAAACCTGTCCACTGATTCTTGTATTGTACCCAAAATTCTAACCTCTCGGCAATGCGCCACATCTGTATTAGTATTTCTTTCGGAAAAAAACATAGACTAGTGTCAAATGTAAACAACAAATTAAAGTTATCTGTGTTTTATTTTGACGCGTCTAATTAATGAATGAGACTAACTTTCTACAGATGAGTTTTTGATTTGAAACATAAAGACAACAGACATAACTCACAAACACATTCGTGTAACATACATTATAAACATACAATGTATATAAAATCTTACAATGTAAGCGGATCTCATTCATAAAGACACACCTACACAGATATTTATATATCGTTTTTCTCATGAACAAATAGACATGTAGTTCAGTGTGCATGTGAAATCAATACAGTTCTCTGAATTCAGATCTGGGTTGGCAAGCAAACATATGCTTCTACAGAAAATTACAACACACAGACACCTTAAAAGCAAACTGGGATACAATAACAGACAACATTTATTCTCTGATGTTCTGTTTCCTGTAAATTACCGACTGGAATAGTCGACCATGCAAGATGTTACTGAAACGAGACATGTTCTTGGAAGTTGCCACTCTTAAAAAGTTTCATGTTCTCAATTCGTATAACCCTCTGTTGTTGTTATTTCTGTCCTTCTTGGCATCTCCAAATTACTTTCCCTGGATCTATCTTTCTGTCTCCATACTACCCTATATCTCTCCATCTCCCATTCCTTCTCGTGTTCTCCTACCCCCTCTCTCTATAAATATATATATATACATTTTGTTGTCATTTTCCATCTTCATCTCTTAATCTCTCTTACTCTCGATGTAGCTTATTTTTCGATTTTTGCATGTCTCTCTATTAACCTTTCCATTTTTTTCACTTATGTATGTCTCAGCTCTTCTCTCTCTCTCTCTTTCTCTCTCTCTCTCTCTCTCTCTCTCTCTCTCTCTCTCTTCATGTATAGTTCACAACGTCTTTGTTATGTTTCTTGTCATCTGTGCAAACTTTACTGTCACTTTTATTTTATTACACACTAGATGAATTCCTGCACCGCCACGACTGTTCCTCTTTCTGCATTCTTCTAAATCTAGACTACATTTGTATAACCTCTTCATCTACACTTCTTCTTTGTAACCTATTAATCGATACTTCTTTTCCCCGTATTTTACTAAATATATACTACGTTCTCTACATTTCTCCAAGAGTATACTTCTTTTTCTATATTCAGCAAAACTTAT
Source organism: Meghimatium bilineatum (assembly GCA_034231615.1). Classification (NCBI taxonomy): domain Eukaryota; kingdom Metazoa; phylum Mollusca; class Gastropoda; order Stylommatophora; family Philomycidae; genus Meghimatium; species Meghimatium bilineatum. The sequence goes on along the minus strand of CM067306.1, from coordinate 13,112,726 downwards.
GCTACTATTTTTATATTTATCTAAACGTATACTAATTTTTTATGTTCATCTAGCGGTAGTATAATTTCTCTATATTCATCTAGTTCTAAATGTATACAACTTTCTTAATATCATCTACACGTATACTGCATTCTTTATATTATATAATCGTATACTACTTTCTCTATATTATATAATCGTATACTACTTTCTCTATATTATATAATCGTATACTACTTTCTCTATATTATATAAACGTATACTACTTTCTCTATATTCATCTTTATTTTCAAAATAAAATATACTGCTTTTTCGATACCCCTTCAAATATATACAACTTATTCTGCTTACACGCCTATGTTGTGTCGGGTACCGAGAAGGGAGCTAAGAATAGCAACCATGCATGTTTCATGCATGTACTATTTCATTACCTTCCATGCATGTCGAAAGAGGCGACTGCCGAGGTTATGGGGAGACTTGGCTGTTCCATCCCATATAGGGCCAAAGTGACAAAAGCCGTCCTGAAGTAGGATGTGTCATGCTGAAAGGCGCAGATATTGCAGAAATTCTGTAAACCACACTAGAAGACTGGAAAAACGCTGTAATAATATATATCTAGAAAATAAAGCAACAAAAGAGATTGTACAAAGTACAGAGGTATTTCACTTTTAAGCAACACTAGAAAAATTTTCTACAGAATTTTAGAAAGAAGATTATGAACATTCATAGAATCACAGTTTAGCAACACTAATATGGTATTCCTCAGAAAAAAAGCTGTACAGATGAAATTCTTACACTCAGACAACTGGCAGAAAAAAACAACAACGGAAAAACAACAGAGAACTGTATATAGCGTTTGTCTACCGAGAAAATACCTTCGGCAGAGTAGACAGACAACTTCTTTGAAAAATACTATACAAATATGGAGCTTCACAAAATCTAATCAATGTGTGTAGAAATAGTTACACAGACAGTCAATGTGCAATTATAACGAGTATTGGGATTTCAGACAGATTCAACATACACTCTGGAGTGCGACAAGGATGTGTTCTATCTCCCTTGTTATTCGTCGCATACATTGATTGCATATGTAAAATTGCAAGCACTTACGAAGAAGACAATATAAACAACCTTCTGAGCGAACTTCTTTTTGCAGACAATCAAGCAATAATATCAACAATAAATAAACAATTACAACAACATATAAATATACTCCACACAACATGTAGGGAATTTAACATGTAAATAAACACACACAAAAACTGAGGTAATGCAAATCGCAAAAACAGAAAGAAACGTCACTATTCTAATAAATGACCAAAAACGTAAACAGGTGAAAGAATTCACTTATCTTCGAAGCATCATATCATCGAATCGGAAAATCAACAAATAAATCCATCATAGATGCAACATAGCATACCGGATCTTGGGTCAGATACAACATAGCATACCGGATCTTTGGTCAGATACAACATAGCATTCCGGATCTTGGCTCAGATACAACATAGAATACCGGATCTTGGGTCAGATACAACATAGCATACCAAATCTTGGGGTGGATGTCTCATATTTCCAAAACAAAAATATATTAACATGAACACCAAAACATGACTAAATAAAACGTTCTTCCTACCTTCACTATGCTACCAATGTTAAACAGGGAGATTAAGAACAGAGCCCAAAAGAAATTTTGTTACAACAGAAATTACTTGTCTTCGTAGGATTCTCGGAGTAACAATAAGAGAAAATCAGAAAGGAAAACATCAGAAGACTAGCAAACACAAAACCAATCCTGGATTACATGTAACATTTTCGACAACAGTTTAAGTGCTATTCGCATGGTTCCAGACTAACATCGGGCAGTGCCTCTCAAAATATATTACTATTACTATATAGACACGATGAATACAAAGCTAGGAGCAGACATTGCAAACTATGGATTATAGAAACAAAAAAAAAGACATATCTTTGTAGCTCTTCTACACCTGACGCTGCAGACATAACGAGGTATAAAACGAAAAGAAAGAAAGAAAGAAGACTCTGTAAATCATGAGATATCACATTTCCTTCTCCGGAATGTATCCTGCTAATCTGCAGGAGTTTGAAAACGAAATGCAGAAAAACATGAAGATTCTGTTTACTTGTAGAGTCCCTACTACAGGGCTGTATTATGATGCTGGGCACCAGGATGATTACAGAGAATGGACAAACGATAGAATACAATCCAGTGACAAAACAAGACGTGCTTAAGTTAAGGTATGGACTTAAATTGCGCATATGTCACATCCAGTAATAGGTAAGGCTGCAGTAAAACTGTAAACGATAGGCATTGACGTAAAACAAAAAGTAATAAGTTTTACAGAGCACAGGCTGACTGTTGTTTGTTAGTGAGTACCTATTGTTTATACAGTTTTACAGACGATTGTATTTTCTACGTTAATGCCTATTGTTTATACAGTTTTAAAGACGATTGTATTTTCTACGTTAATGCCTATTGTTTATACAGTTTTACAGACGATTGTATTTTCTACGTGACTGCCTATTGTTGTAGTTTTAATGTGGTCTACGATCGATTTATTATACCGACTGTTTAAATTCGTTTCCTTATTGTACTTGTTAGATATGCGATACTACAGTAATACGTGAGGAATGTGTGTATGTATGTTATTGATAAATAAAAAGAACAAAAACAGCAAGGAATCAAATGGGCAAACAACAAGACCCAGGAAGATCTAACCTCCGCAGATGATTTTGCTCTCCTGTGTTCAACACACCAAGATCTCCAAGAAAAAACAGAAAGACTCACATCTTTTGCACAACAGATACGCCTTCAAATAAACACAGATAAAACGAAAATCATGAACTTTACCGGCCTTACAGAATCAATCAATCTAGATGATAATATACTAGACAACGTTTCAAATTTCGTATACATGTATTTGAGAAGCAAGATAACAGCAGACGTGGATATGAACTCTTCTTCTTCATCGCTCATTCTCAAACTCCCACTAGATATCTCTTGTATCAGGACCATGGTCCTATTAGATTTCCAGAAGTATGTAGTCCAGAGAATAGAAATGCGATGTGTCGTTTTATTTGCGTCAATGGCCCGACACATCCGTCTTCGGCGGGAATATCAATTCAGAAATCAAGTCTCGAATCGCTCTTGCCTCCAACGCCTTTAATAAACTCTCAAACATCTGGAGATTGAAGATCGCAAGTAAATACATCAAACCGCGACTATTCAATGCAAGTGTGGTTCCATTATTGACATATGGATGTGAAATTTGGAAATCTACCGCAATAATGGATAAGTTAGTTGCATTCGAGAATAGACGCCTCAGAAAAATCCCAACTACTAATTGGAAATACTTCAAATCAAACGACATACTAAGAGAGGAGATAAAATAAGAACATGTAACGAACATCATCAGAAAACGCCGCTGGACATACATCGGCCACATACTTAGAATGAAGGAAGATAGAATTATACGACAAATCTTCATGTGAACACCAGACGGGGAAAGAAAACTGAAGAGACCAAAAACAACGCTCATAAGAACATTTATGAATGAATTAAAATCAACAGGCATAAATGCACAAGACCTGCATTCCCTGACAACTGACCGACAGGCATGGAGAAATATGACATCAGCCCTATGTGCCAAGCTTGACAAAAGAGGAACTGACTGACTGATGTTATTATTTCCGTGTATTTTATATTGTTAAATGACTGATTAAATATCAATATATGATATTATTTTATTATTGTGTTTGTTTTCTGTTTGTCCTGTATCTGGATACAGAAATACGATTTAAACGTTTGTTTGTTTGTTAAATAGGGGTTTATGCCTCATATGGTCGAGGCCCGCCTCTTTCAACCTAGGACTGGTGTCCATATTGGTTATATCGAGGCGGTTGGGGGCCTGTGGTTTTTGTGGCTTGACTGCCTGGTTTTTGCTAGGATGTGGCTCTGTTAGCCGGGTTCGCTGTATGGCCTCCTAGCTGCAGTCTTTAAAAATCTAAAGGTTGAAACGTCTATTTAAGTTTTTTTTATATATCGTTATATCTATGTTTTCAAGTCCGTTAGTCGCCTTCTTCTGTGCTCCTTCTGGAATTCATGCAAGTTAGCAGGATGGATAACAGAGAACGGGATGCTCTGTTTCCTGATTTTCTAGCTCTGCTTTGATATTTGTGTCTTTCGGCCTGATTCATTGTTATGTTTGAACATAGATTCTGGGCCACTTTGACACTCTGTAATGGAGCAGTAAACAAAATCTACAAAACCTTCTTAGTCGAGTCTTACTACATACGCGACGGATAGCAGTGCCTCCATTCTGTGCTTCCTATGTGCGCGTCGGCATCCCACTAACGGAGTCCGCTTGTCGGTTTGTATATTTGTGTATTGCAATGCGTATTACTTTGTGTTCTGCAATGCGTACTACTTTGTGTTCTGCAATGCGTACTACTTTGTGTTCTGCAATGCGTACTATTTGTGTTCAGAAATGCGTACTAATTTGTGTTCTGCAATGCGTACTACTTTGTATTCTAGAATTAGTACTACTTTGTGTTCTGCAATGCATACTACTTTGTGTTCTGCGTAAGTACCTAAATATCACATCCAAACTATAAACTACTAAGTAAATAACTACATTCTTTGCATTATGTTCTACTAATGCATTGCTACAAGCGAGAGTTCTTACTGTTAGCCTATCCGACAAACCAGTATATAACATTAAACTCTGAGTAGATGATTTCGTAACATAGCGAGATTATCTATCTTATGGTAGTACCACAATATTCCATTAGTACAATTATGGTTCCGCAACATTTAGCGATAATCCTATCTTATTTAGGGAACCAAATTATTCCTAATCACGGCAATAGTCCTAGCTGTCATTATACATGTTACCTTAGGTATGAACAGGTGACACCTAGGTACGAACAGGTGGCACATGATCTATTATAAAAAGAAACTGTGCATGACGACATAATTCTCTGGGAGAACCCAAAATCCAGCAAAAAACACCCTACATAAACGTGACTTCACCTTTGGATGACGCGAGAAAGAGTAGCTCACTGCCCCAAACTTCCTTGTGGTAATGCCCAGAGCTTGCATACAATGGAAACCCTTAGCAGGAAATGATATTTGTCAGAGAAGCTGACTTATATAACTTCAACTTTTTATGCTGCTGAATGGTATATGAGCCACACCACCTTAGAATTGATACCTATGAGAAGTACACAGTTCGCAGGTAAAACGATCAGGGAAGAAAGTGGGGCCTTTGCGGTTACTACGAGTAGAATGACCATGGAGACTATGTCGGTGACCATGACATCTGAATGGGTATGCACGCAGGTCTGTATCTGTGTGACTATGATTAGGAAGGTACAAGTGGGTCTCGTTCACGAACAGGATTGAGGACTTAGTTAAAGTCGTCTAGGTACGAAATAAAGCTCTAGATAAACGACCCCATTACACATAAGAAGTAAGAGCTAAGCCGTTGTAATTACTGGAAATTGGAACAACAATAACAACTAACAAGTGACGTTCTAGGACAACGACGGAAGAGCTCTACATAAAAACAAGAATTCGACAGATTAAAATAACATGTATTATAAAATTGCTCAACTCAGTTCCTATCATAAAGGAACGAGTGCGAACCCATAACCCCTCAACGATAGGAAACTACCTAGCTCAAACTTAATTGCTGTTATCTGTTTTTATCACATGCCTTATCTGTAGATCAACCTGTCACCTCTTGATCACTATATGGATAATTTAGAATATTTGAGTCTTTAAATAAAAATAAAAACTGCGCTGTTTTAGGTTGATAATTAAAGCCAGATGTTTCTAACATTTTAATACATTTAAAGCTATTATACTGACTAAATCAGGGTTGCCATATTGACCACGTGGAAAATGCTCCTTCTTGAGATATAGTTGGCCGAACATGTTATTGCTGGCCATTTATTTGTACCATTGATCAACATGAAATATACGTTTTTTGAAAACATGTTTTCTCACTTATACTGATACAAATATATATATATATATATATATATATATATATATATATATATATATATATATATATATATATATATATATATATATGAGGGCAATACTGAAAGCAGTATTCTTGTAGGCAGTATTTGGAAAAGTGTAATCATGATTTATTAATCGCTGGTAACATACATAATAATACACAGAAATCGACGTTTTTACCAAAAGATCTTTGTCAAAATCCAAATGTAATACACGTCGAATAAAATAGGTTACATATTTATTGGTAACCGGAAGTCTGGATAAACAAAAACAACCATAGGGTTGGATTTTGTACCAACGCTCTAAGACAAGAGGGTTTGATTGTGTACCCACGTTGTAAGACAAGAGGGTTGGATAGTGTTCCCACGTTCTAAGACAAGTGGGTTGGATTGTGTACCAATATTCTAAGACAAGAGGGTTGGATTGTGTACCCACGTTCTAAGACAAGAGGGTTGGATAGTGTACCCACGTTCTAAGACAAGATGGTTGAAGTGTGCACCCACATTCTAAGACAAGCGGGTTGGATTGTGCCAGAAATATTAATGGAAGTCATTCTTGTCCGTAGAGTTGTTTCTCCTGTTACTACCTTCAGATCTGAACTAATACAAACATTGGTAATGTCTATCCTAGATGTAAAACCCGTGTAGCAACCTCGTCCTGAACTTGTAGTTCAGTGTACAACGAATATGTCTACTGTCTTCTTTCTATGCATGTTATAAGAGGCGACTAAGAAAATTTATCGGATAAGCTGACAACCTGCCACCTGTGAAAGAAATCATTGCCACTGCACATCTTGTCTGAATTTCTAAATTTTGCCCTAACTCAAAATATTCCCATGGATAAGAAAGATGCATGCCAGCATACATTGCGCCTGTGTTCTTAAGTGGTAGAATACTGGTGGTGGGAAATACTAGATGTGCCTCTACTGCGGATGGATCAACAAATCTGAAAATTTATGAGGTAGTTGGCACAGAATTGTATGCTGTTCTCATGACAATACGTAACAATCGTAGAATGATTCAGCACCACAATGATTCATTCAAAGTGTAAATATGCATAAATAAACCTCCTTAAAATAAACATACTGTAAAAAACAAAACGACCGTATACGAATCCGGATGTCATATTGGTTTCTCAACTGATGACTACCAGTGCTTTTGACATAAATGCTATGGGCTATCAAGAGTTACCTGCTCAATGCTAAAATGATCCCATCTTCATCATTTTTATCCTAGATGCAACTCTTTGAATTTTTATTCTGTTGCGCAGAAAGAAGAACGTTCATTTTATGATTTAACTAGCTTTTGTATAAAATGTATGTGTTTGGCACTCCCTTTTCCCCCTAGAACATTTGGTCAGAAATAGTTCCAACTATATGGCAACCCTGATATAAACTGCATTGGAATACTAATCTTATGTATTTTACTTCTTTAAAAGCTAGTAATCTGATTTAAAAATAAAAATAAAAAATATCTTATAGAACTCTTATATCTATAAATATCTTATATTTATCTCATGCGAAAAATCTGGGAAATATGGCGGACGTAGCCGGCATATCATCTTCCGGGTCAATTAGGTCAATTCCGAAATATGTGGATTTCATCATCATTATGTGCCGTGTAGGGTGGCATAGGCGATTTATAATTCTATGTGTATCCAGCAACATCTGACTTTTCCGTGCACCACCGCAGCCTTTCTGTGTATTAAGATCCGATAATAGTAACTGTGGTCGTGGTTACTGCTTTTCCGGAACCGTGACCTCCACTATTTTGTATGACTGAAAGCTTTGACAGTCAAATTACACTAACGTCTGTTGTTGACAGCAGCATATTTTTGCTTTTATTTTTAATTTGTTTTTTTTAATTAACTAAAAAAAATTCACATAATGTAACGTCTCAGCTACAAAGTTTGGTTACAGGTGACCTGTATCTGTTTATGTTGAACTTCTACAACAAAGTTTGGTTACAGGTGACATGTATCTGTTTATGTTGAATTTCTACAACAAAGATTGGTTACATGTGACATGTATCTGTTTATGTTGAATTTCTACAACAAAGTTTGGTTACAGGTGATCTGTATCTGTTTATGTAGAATTTCTACAACAAAGATTGGTTACAGGTGACCTGTATCTGTTTATGTTGAACTTCTACAACAAAGTTTGGTTACAGGTGCTCTGCATATGTTTATGTTGAACTTCTGCAATACTAACTTCCTCCTGGATCAGTTATAGGAGAATAAATATTCTGTGGACGAATCATTAGTACAAACATTAAAGACATAAAAGTAGAATCAGGTGTGGGATAAACAGAGAAAGAAGAGAGAGAGACAGAGTGGTCGAATTAGGCGCATGAAAACTCAGTGCTGCAGTAGCGATAAGCATACATACTCTTCATTATCTGCTGCCAGAGATTTGAGCATGTATGAGGCTGCAGCGATGCGATAGGACTGCCGCAAGATTGAGCATGTATGAGGCTGCAGCGATAGAACTGCCGCAAGATTGAGCGTGTATGAGGCTGCTGTGATAGAACTGTCGCAATAGATACTCAGTCAGAGTTTGATAACGAACTATCCATCTATTCGTTCTTCCACTCATCCTTTCTTCTATCTATCATTCTATCCTTTTATATATTTTTCGCATACATTCCATTCTTTCATCCATTCATCTATCAAATTATCGTTCATAATACATTCTCTCAACAATTCATCCATACATGCATCCATCTATTATTTTTCTTCCGACCATCCGCTCTTTCCGTCAACAAACCATCTATGCTTCTATCTATCAATGAAAACAGCTCTAAAATATTTAATTTGTTCCAACTTCGTTTGGCAATAATGTTTAAAGAAACAATACACAATATAAAATGTTATATATTTGTTATCTACCACTAGCAGCGGTGGAAACAGTAATAAAGAAATAAATACTAGACTTGTAACAATCTCAATTTTAATATCGCGATTAAACATCATATGAACAATCAGAGTAAGTACATCAGTAGACATCAACTTCTATACATTTTGAATAATACCTATTATTTTATATGGAACTGAGAGCTGGACAATTACAGAAGAAATTGATAAAATAATACTTTCTGTAAAGAAGAAATGTTACAGACGATTATTGCGTATCACTGCTGATCCAGCAGTCCATTAGCTCATGTCCTGTGACCCAAATGCATCAATAGATTCACGTATATCTTTGTATACAGAACATATTGCTGTTTGTTCTTCACTTGATGATGATGACAGTATGCTACATCGACTGTTGAAACTCATTTAGAATTGTGGATTATCACTTTAAGCTACGGAGTTACGTGCTATGAGTGGTAATCTCTGCAGACCGCTTCGTTGAGAGGGACGGAGTACATATGGGAAACCGAGTACAGTTAAGTCAATCTTCTACGGCTTTTAAACCCTTAAAAAACCTTTATAACATTTAATTCATTTAGAAGTATGTTCTTGACTGAATTCGCAGATGGTTAATAAACTCTATTCTGGTCGAAACGTACTTGAACATTTCGGACATGCGATGACCACTGTAGATGGTTTTTGGTATATCCGTGACTTGATAGTAACTCTCCCGCTGTTGAGCGGCTGTGATTCTCCTCTTTTAACAAGAAGTTGCGTCTTCTTTGTTGTACTAAACACCGCCATGTTTACTTGACTTTAAATATAATTATCTCAAAGTGACGCGCTAAAGAGCAGCTGTAGCTGCGTGTTTCTGTCGTGGCTCTGGACATAACATACCTTCTAGCTGAATTAATAAGGCCTTTTTAATACTTGTTTGAATATCGTTACGATTTCCATTGGTTACTTTTTATATGCTTAGAGTGACCGTGGTTATATATTATGACATGCGATTCCAAGAATATAAATTTTGGCTATCGTGGGACACGGAAATAATCAAGAAAAGGAATACGTGAAGGCCTCGTTAATTAAGAGAAGATGTCTTGTATAACTGCACCGTTTGCAGTTTCTATTGGTATGTGAATTATATAGGCAAATATAGAAGCCTCCGATGAGCGGATGTTTACGTTTAGTAGTATCCCCTTCTATTTAGCTCACTGTGGCTATAAAAACACGTCAAGTTTTCCGCGCACTCGTCCTTTCGACACTCTTGAACATTACTCTGTTAAGTGTCCATTGCTGAACACTATTCAAAATATGCTTCTCTTAGTCCAGATATACAGAATACACTAAATGGAATAAAACAACGCCACACACAATACAAAAATGCATATATTATACGATGCCACTTGGTCAAATGACAATTTCCCATGGGCAGCTGAAATGACAACAAACCATGTTCGATTCCTACCTATTATATCTTTATCTGCTCAATGCTAAAATGATCCCATCTTCATCATTTTTATCCTAGATGCAACTCTTTGAATTTTTATTCTGTTGCGCAGAAAGAAGAACGTTCATTTTATGATTTAACTAGCTTTTGTATAAAATGTATGTGTTTGGCACTCCCTTTTCCCCCTAGAACATTTGGTCAGAAATAGTTCCAACTATATGGCAACCCTGATATAAACTGCATTGGAATACTAATCTTATGTATTTTACTTCTTTAAAAGCTAGTAATCTGATTTAAAAATAAAAATAAAAAATATCTTATAGAACTCTTATATCTATAAATATCTTATATTTATCTCATGCGAAAAATCTGGGAAATATGGCGGACGTAGCCGGCATATCATCTTCCGGGTCAATTAGGTCAATTCCGAAATATGTGGATTTCATCATCATTATGTGCCGTGTAGGGTGGCATAGGCGATTTATAATTCTATGTGTATCCAGCAACATCTGACTTTTCCGTGCACCACCGCAGCCTTTCTGTGTATTAAGATCCGATAATAGTAACTGTGGTCGTGGTTACTGCTTTTCCGGAACCGTGACCTCCACTATTTTGTATGACTGAAAGCTTTGACAGTCAAATTACACTAACGTCTGTTGTTGACAGCAGCATATTTTTGCTTTTATTTTTAATTTGTTTTTTTTAATTAACTAAAAAAAATTCACATAATGTAACGTCTCAGCTACAAAGTTTGGTTACAGGTGACCTGTATCTGTTTATGTTGAACTTCTACAACAAAGTTTGGTTACAGGTGACATGTATCTGTTTATGTTGAATTTCTACAACAAAGATTGGTTACATGTGACATGTATCTGTTTATGTTGAATTTCTACAACAAAGTTTGGTTACAGGTGATCTGTATCTGTTTATGTAGAATTTCTACAACAAAGATTGGTTACAGGTGACCTGTATCTGTTTATGTTGAACTTCTACAACAAAGTTTGGTTACAGGTGCTCTGCATATGTTTATGTTGAACTTCTGCAATACTAACTTCCTCCTGGATCAGTTATAGGAGAATAAATATTCTGTGGACGAATCATTAGTACAAACATTAAAGACATAAAAGTAGAATCAGGTGTGGGATAAACAGAGAAAGAAGAGAGAGAGACAGAGTGGTCGAATTAGGCGCATGAAAACTCAGTGCTGCAGTAGCGATAAGCATACATACTCTTCATTATCTGCTGCCAGAGATTTGAGCATGTATGAGGCTGCAGCGATGCGATAGAACTGCCGCAAGATTGAGCATGTATGAGGCTGCAGCGATAGAACTGCCGCAAGATTGAGCGTGTATGAGGCTGCTGTGATAGAACTGTCGCAATAGATACTCAGTCAGAGTTTGATAACGAACTATCCATCTATTCGTTCTTCCACTCATCCTTTCTTCTATCTATCATTCTATCCTTTTATATATTTTTCGCATACATTCCATTCTTTCATCCATTCATCTATCAAATTATCGTTCATAATACATTCTCTCAACAATTCATCCATACATGCATCCATCTATTATTTTTCTTCCGACCATCCGCTCTTTCCGTCAACAAACCATCTATGCTTCTATCTATCAATGAAAACAGCTCTAAAATATTTAATTTGTTCCAACTTCGTTTGGCAATAATGTTTAAAGAAACAATACACAATATAAAATGTTATATATTTGTTATCTACCACTAGCAGCGGTGGAAACAGTAATAAAGAAATAAATACTAGACTTGTAACAATCTCAATTTTAATATCGCGATTAAACATCATATGAACAATCAGAGTAAGTACATCAGTAGACATCAACTTCTATACATTTTGAATAATACCTATTATTTTATATGGAACTGAGAGCTGGACAATTACAGAAGAAATTGATAAAATAATACTTTCTGTAAAGAAGAAATGTTACAGACGATTATTGCGTATCACTGCTGATCCAGCAGTCCATTAGCTCATGTCCTGTGACCCAAATGCATCAATAGATTCACGTATATCTTTGTATACAGAACATATTGCTGTTTGTTCTTCACTTGATGATGATGACAGTATGCTACATCGACTGTTGAAACTCATTTAGAATTGTGGATTATCACTTTAAGCTACGGAGTTACGTGCTATGAGTGGTAATCTCTGCAGACCGCTTCGTTGAGAGGGACGGAGTACATATGGGAAACCGAGTACAGTTAAGTCAATCTTCTACGGCTTTTAAACCCTTAAAAAACCTTTATAACATTTAATTCATTTAGAAGTATGTTCTTGACTGAATTCGCAGATGGTTAATAAACTCTATTCTGGTCGAAACGTACTTGAACATTTCGGACATGCGATGACCACTGTAGATGGTTTTTGGTATATCCGTGACTTGATAGTAACTCTCCCGCTGTTGAGCGGCTGTGATTCTCCTCTTTTAACAAGAAGTTGCGTCTTCTTTGTTGTACTAAACACCGCCATGTTTACTTGACTTTAAATATAATTATCTCAAAGTGACGCGCTAAAGAGCAGCTGTAGCTGCGTGTTTCTGTCGTGGCTCTGGACATAACATACCTTCTAGCTGAATTAATAAGGCCTTTTTAATACTTGTTTGAATATCGTTACGATTTCCATTGGTTACTTTTTATATGCTTAGAGTGACCGTGGTTATATATTATGACATGCGATTCCAAGAATATAAATTTTGGCTATCGTGGGACACGGAAATAATCAAGAAAAGGAATACGTGAAGGCCTCGTTAATTAAGAGAAGATGTCTTGTATAACTGCACCGTTTGCAGTTTCTATTGGTATGTGAATTATATAGGCAAATATAGAAGCCTCCGATGAGCGGATGTTTACGTTTAGTAGTATCCCCTTCTATTTAGCTCACTGTGGCTATAAAAACACGTCAAGTTTTCCGCGCACTCGTCCTTTCGACACTCTTGAACATTACTCTGTTAAGTGTCCATTGCTGAACACTATTCAAAATATGCTTCTCTTAGTCCAGATATACAGAATACACTAAATGGAATAAAACAACGCCACACACAATACAAAAATGCATATATTATACGATGCCACTTGGTCAAATGACAATTTCCCATGGGCAGCTGAAATGACAACAAACCATGTTCGATTCCTACCTATTATATCTTTATCTGATTATCCTGGAGATTTTTCACCTCTGTCTTAAAGTAAGATCTTCAATAAGTTGCCATGCCTTTTTTTATGCGACAAAAATATTGTATTTCTCGTATTTTTATTGCTCGCTTCGGTCATTGGAAAGTTAAAAAGTCAGTTGTACAAATTCAACTCACTCGAACATGCCCAAAATGTAAAAACATCTGCACAAATTAACAGTGCACTTAATCAGCACATGAAAAAAGTACAATTTTCTTTTATTGCTTGAACTCTTCTCACCTCTTTCCTAAAATCTGCTTATTGTCTTGAATGAAAATATTGACTCGTTCTCATCAAAAGTGGAGCAGATCTTGCAGTAACTGATAGATGAGATGACCTGGTGTTCAGTAGCATTGCCCTAATGCGACCCGTACAGACATCTGGATGGCAGGCCTTGAGAAAATACTTTATACACTTGAGTGAAGGCAGGTGAAATGTTGGTGCTCTTTGAGATATGGTACACTGGAAAAGTGCAAGATATCTGGTCTTCGTGTGAGGAATGGGCTTGCAATAAATACATTTTAATAGTGGGTGGAATATATTAGGGTAAACGAAAAAACATCTACATCGTGTGTTATGTAGGGTGGCGTAGGCGGTCATTGATCTTCATAGCATTTCATCCGCAGTAATGTGTATAAGCTCCACACCTGACTCTAAAATGTTATAAAGTAAAATTATCTAATATTTTCTGTCTTTGTCCCTTTCTTTTATTTTTGCACACTATGTCATGGAGATATGTTATTTATTGTACGCCTTTTGTTCTATGTCTTGCGGAATGATTTCAGGGAGATGTTAGACACTATAAGTAACGAATATGATGGATAAATTATAGATATATGAATAATATTATAGATAAATGAGAAATCAAGTAAAGATGATATATATATATATATATATATATATATATATATATATATATATATATATATATATATATATATCCAACAACTGGTCAGGGTGGGAGGGGATTTCTGACAAAGTTTGACAGTTTTAGACCAGTGAGAGGGGGGTGTCTGACAATATTTAACATCTGCAATAATGGTTACATACACCGGTTACATTATTTAAATTTGAAAACAAATATACCAGAACATAAAAATATGAAAAAAGAACTTTTTTGGGGGTACATTTTCTAAGGCGCTTTCCAAAATCACATACAAAAATTTAGGAGCCGGGAAATCTGAAAAAAGTTCAACATAATGTTGACAAGAGTTAAAGGAGGGATTTTATAAAAATTGATGTCAACAATATACATAAATATATCAATGTATACTGATTTCATACACCAGGTGAGTTGTATGAATTCAAAATATTTCTTCCCTACAAATGTGAAACAAAAGGTGCTTTTTTTCCCGTAATTTTTATGCAAAAGTACAGGTTGGTGTTAGGGGTTTTCGACATAATAAGTATGGACAGGATTCCTGATTTCTTGGCAGCTATTTACAAGGGGGAAGGAGTAACAAATCCGCAACAATAAAACAGTTGACGTACTTATGAACAAGTATAAATAAAGAACAGTAATATATTTTAGTACAGCAAAGAATACCTGGTATCATACTTAAAAACAATAAAATTCAAACAGTCTTGTGAAACAGCTGAAATATTT
The DNA here is from genome assembly GCA_034231615.1 of Meghimatium bilineatum. Taxonomy (NCBI): domain Eukaryota; kingdom Metazoa; phylum Mollusca; class Gastropoda; order Stylommatophora; family Philomycidae; genus Meghimatium; species Meghimatium bilineatum. Next base: position 13,097,594 of record CM067306.1, on the reverse strand, counting down.
ATGAGAAAGGAGTGATGCAGGGGGGTAAAGGCAGAAAGAAAATCAAATAAAACGATGAGAAATGTGACATTTTATTGATGACAGCACGTGCAAAAAATTATATGTAAACGAACAGTAATTTATTATACGTTGATGGATACTGATGCAAAAATATGAATGAAACAGGGGGAGATGCAGTTCAGGCGTGAACTTACTCGATGTAGCACAGGTGATATGCGATACAACGGCTAAACACATGTTATTGGATGACAGTTTTTATTAGTTTTGCCAGTATAAAAATATACAATTGATTATTTACTGTAGATACTTCAAAAGTACAAAGTATTTCAATTTTACAATGTTTAAAAACACATGATCTACGTTTCGAGCAGAAGGTATTTAACAAACAAAGAATATAGAATACACTATTATTTAATGTAAAGGAGTGTGTATGTATGTTTTGACACGACCGTCTGCAGTAAGACCTGCTATGTAGAATCTTGTGACGAAATTGTGGAGGGGGGGGGGGGCTTGTTTGTCGTTCGGTTGGTCACAATTAATATTTTTGAAGGTGCCTTGTCTTTTTTGGCATGAGATTCCACGTATGTAAATAGTGACCAACCAAAACTCCAAACAATAATAAAAATGTAACGAATGAGGCCCTAATTTATTCAGTTCAAATGTCTTTATAGTAAACCGTCATGGTTTAGAACTACAAAAATCATGATCGATACAGATTCTGTTTGAATTTGTGAAGGAAGGTATGATGGTGTTCAATATTCTGTTATATCCTGAAGTTTTGTATTGGTGAGTAGGTCTATGTGATCTTGCAGCTCTTCAACGTGAACTGTGAAGTAGGTCTATGTGATATTGCAGCTCCTCACTTGAACTGTCTAGTAGGCCTATGCGATCTTGCAGCTCTTCAACGTGAACTGTGAAGTAGGTCTATGTGAGCTTGCAGCACTTCACGTGAACTGTGTAGTAGGTCTATGTGAGCTTGCAGCACTTCACGTGAACTGTGTAGTAGGTCTATGTGAGCTTGCAGCACTTCACGTGAACTGTGTAGTAGGTCTATGTGAGCTTGCAGCACTTCACGTGAACTGTGTAGTAGGTCTATGTGAGCTTGCAGCACTTCACGTGAACTGTGTAGTAGGTCTATGTGAGCTTGCAGCACTTCACGTGAACTGTGTAGTAGGTCTATGTGATCATTAGCGAAGAATAGTTCTGTTAAGTCATTTTGCTGATCAGCTTCTGGTTGTGTTTTGACTGTTTTGATGATATATTTTAATGAACAATAATAATGATAGGGCACACCGTGTCAAAATAATTAACAGAGATCGAGGCAAATCAACTACGTAAATTATTAACTTACATGACTCTTGAAACATAAAACCATCTCAATGGAAAATAAAAGGTATATCATACATTCAATATTCATACCAAAATTATATTATAAATATCAGTCGTGGACGTAAGCTAGAGTGCAAGAGAGAAAACTTACTACGTATGAAATGAGAAGTCTAAGAAAAGGAGAAAAGAAAACAAGAAGAGATTATGTGAGGAATGAAGAGATTGCAATAAATAATGAATTAATGTATGTTTTCAAATTCATTTGAAAAGCATACATGGGAAAAGTTCAACTAGTCAATGAAAATGAACTATATTGACTTGTTTTGTTGTATGTTTGTGAGAGTTGGACACTCACTGCGGACATGGAGAGAAGATTACAGGCCTTCTAGTACAAATGCTACAGACGAATTCTACGAAATTCCTATAGGAACATAAGACCAATGTGTAAGTAAGAAATAAAGTAGAGATGTGTGCAGGTGTTCAGGAGCCATTGCTTTCAATAGTGAATCGACGAAAACTAGCATGGTTCGGACATGTATGCAGGCATGATTCCTTGTCAAAAACAATACTGCAGGAAACTGTCGAGGGTTGAAGAAGCAGAGAAGGTCAAATAAAGGCATGGACATACAACATCAAGGAATGGATAGGGCAAGATATTTCCACACTCATCCGTATGACTGAAGATATAATTCGCTGGAGTACTCCATTTGCTGAGGCCATCAATGTGGTACCCCTACTAACCTGAAGTGTTACGGGTTTATTGATTTATATTGCCTTAATTAAAGTAGTAGTCATTTCATTGCAAAATAAAGACAATGTGACTGAAAATGTGCACATACAAAGAATGACATAATTCGAAGTGATTAGAAATGAGGGTAGAACAGGCACTCTTTTCAAAAATAACACAAAAAATCACGTAATGAACACTTGACTGGGACTTTGATTCTACATACACTCAAATGGCTGATTAAACGGGGAGCGGACCATCTAAATGAATGTCCCGTGTGCTGTAATGCTAGTTTCTAATCAAGAATCAAGAACCTATATTTGTCAGTAGCATGAGCATGAAACATGAGAATGGAAACACAAAGAAGCAGAGAAATAGTTACCAACAGTCTGAGGCGCCACTGTATCTCAAGTGATCAAACATCCGATATCACGACAACCGATGATCATTGAAAACCTGCGACGCCTGACTGCAGGCATAGAGAAAGATAATAGACAGATAGAGTTGTCTCTTAGTCTCAGCACCGTGGCTTTCTTTGAGAATCCTCCTGCACAGTGGGGTTACGTATATGTTTGAAGGTTACCTCCCACTACTGTGGAAGTAGAGATATGTGTTCATCGCCAATACAATCGTGTACTCTGTCATGTGGGGACCGCATAGCGCAGTTGTTAGCGCAATGGCTTCGCATATGAGTGGGTTAATTCCTCAGTTGAAGCTGAAATATTTTTTCTGATCGTGACGATCCCGTGTCGATGCATCCTTAATTTGGTACCGGATTAATCCAGGAAGTAAAGACTGCAAGGGATATGCGATGGCTACCGCCCTCATATAGCAGAACCACTGAAATGTAAGATCTCTCTAACATCTCACATCCTTACAGCATTAATAAATACTTCTTGTTAACTTTACTTTACATCAGGTAGATTTCTGGGAAGCATCACACTAAAGTGACTTTATGTGACTTTTCCTTTGAATTTCATTGGCTGTTGAGACAAACTATACATAAAGTGTTCAATGAACAAGGGAAAACACGTAAGACAAAATAACGTTATTTTAGAACAGTGATGGAAAAATTATATTTGTCAAAGGCAATTTCATAATTTATATAATTCGTGGATCATGAAAATAACCACAAAAAAAAAAAACCCTTAAAAATGTGCCCGCAATATTTGCTCGATAATTTGAGTAACTTATGTCTATTGTGCTGACCTGAACTGCTTCTTCCTAGTGGTACGTGTATGTTTGTTGTTATTATTATTCTATATTATTATAAATCTATGTACTGTCGAAGAAGGTCCTAGATTTATTGGATATTAGTCCATCCTTGGTTGTGGTCGGCGGACCAAGCTCAATGTTCCCGAAGGCTATAAATGGCCCATGGACCAGAGGTTCCCCACCAAGTATACATGGATGGCAATCGATTAGTCCACTCGACTGAATTGTTATAGATTTCAGCTCTATTGTCTTTCCATGGCGGATAATGGTTCATGTTATCTACATTTGCTGTTTAGCTTAGGGGTAGGAGCCTGTTGTTTTATTTTCAAGCCCAGATGTGTCGCCTTGGTTGCGTTAAGTCCATGTTTATTCAATATTATTTTGCTGTTTTCTATTCCCCCCCCACCCCCCCCGCATTCTTGGTCTACTTTTGTCCTTATGTCCGGATATTCTTTTTTTAATATCCTATTGTTGGTATTTGGTTTGGCTTTATATTGTATTTTGGCTTCATGTTATGAGGCGCGACTGACTTTCCAAAACTATACGACTGTGAACAGTTCAGTGTAGAAGAAGAGGTGAACAAAATATAAAATATATAAGTAAATATTGATAATATTAGAGACTGAACAGAATTAAGATTCTACACCCATAAACAAAGAATTGAGCACAATGAGAAGTGGCCAGTCTGTTTTGTTGATGTTTTCAGATTAGCGCCCCCTATGACCCTGAAGGGTTGTAAGTTTGCTGATAGTGATGCTGTTTATAGAGTTCTCTCCCACTGTTTCCTATTGCCAGTATGGTCAGACAAGTCTCTTTGTTTACAAGTTTCCACATCTGTTTCAATATGTGTATAGAACTGTGATTGTCGGTACGAATCTCAACAGAAACTCTGTTAACCAAAGCAGAGTAAATACAACGGCAAGGGTAATCAGCAGGGAAGAAACGTTTCATAACAAGGAAACGGCAAGATCAAGAGGAAAAATGACGATACTTTTATGTATAGTAATTGATGCACTGTTATAGCTTTCAGAAATTCCAATACCTGCAGAGATAAAAGTACTGCGTGGTTGCAAACAGAAGCTGGGAAACTCATTAGAACCGGCTCGTCTACATTTTACGGAAACGTGTGTCCTGGGATATATATATATATATATATATATATATATATATATATATATATATATATATATACCGGTGTTTCCAGAGTATTCGAACTATTTATGACCAAATTTAAAGTAAAATATTGCCACATAATGACAAAACTTATATACAAAACTTGTATTAAAACTACACCAAAATTAAACCAAATGATATTTAATTTGGTCAGATGCAACTAAAAGATATAATTGTATTTATAGAACTTGGAAACACTTCTTTATTCAAAGCAACTCTAGCAAGAGGTAAGGGAAAATAAATATGGGACTACTCAGACGTACCACGGATTCGTTGGGGAGGGGAGGAGGTGGAGATTCATGGATGATCTGTAGCGAATTACGCGGCTAATTGAAGATATTTGTACAGTTCCCTTCTGCGTTCGTTCTCAAACTCCTGCAGAGTTATAGAATATAATCTGGAGAACATAATGTGTAGTGTCATGATTTGCAGGTTAGCTGCGATATCTGCTCCTGTCGACCTGATACATCTGAATTCAGCATACACTATTGGCCATTATGAGCATATGTGGGATAAGACAGCCAACTCCACCAGCGAACTCCTTAGTCGCCTTTTACGATATGCATGTACAGTAGTATTGATATTATTTACTCCCATATCGGGCCTCTCCAACAAACATTGCGTATGTAATCTGCTAACTAAAGAACGATGCACAGACGAATATTAAACTCCATCGTGTTTCTTACATGAGTTGTGGCTACTGTGTTTCTTACATGAGTTGTGGCTACTGTGTTTCTTACATGAGTTGTGGCTACTGTGTTTCTTACATTAGTTGTGGCTACTTTGAGGAAAGCTAGCAATTTTATCGAAAATAACATTACCGGCTTATGCGACGAAGCAACAATTAGCCCAACAACAACATTAAGGGTTTATGCAATGGAACAACAATCCGACGACAACAACATTACTGACTTATGTGACGGAACAACAATTCTACCGACAACAACATTATTGGCTTATGTGACGGAACAACAATTTTACCATTAACAACATTACCTGCTTATGTGACGGAACAACAATTCTACCATCAACAACATTACTTGCTTATGTGACGGAACAACAATTCTACCGACAACAACATTACCTGCTTATGTGACGAAACTTCTCATAAATTTTCGAAATTGAAATGTACAATATAAACAGAGAGATGTACTTTCATAGTTGCCCATACACATTTTTGGCAGTGGCAATTTAAAGTGCTATAAGTGTGAAATTTATCTATGAAGTGGCCTATATGGCAACCCTGACATATGGCATACGCATGCTTAAGTTAAGAGTATAGTTTGAATCATTCTGCTTGACGTTTTGGAATTACATCGTTAAGACATTATCTTACGTGACCCAGATTTTATTCTGGTACATATTTTCTGTAGCTAAGTCAAACGTAAAAACTTTTAAGTTCGAAAAGAAAGCTTCAACTTGGAATCGAACCGTGACAACCGAATTAGAAGTTATGTAACATACATTTGTCTTCTTAATTTCTTCTCAAAATGTTAATTAACAGTAAATACACCGAAGTATGGTATGCGTTTTTATGTGGTTCATCGCGATATATGATATAAAATAAACATATCCGACTTCAGCGTGGCTTTTGGCGCTCCTAGACTGAGGTTGGTTGCAACAAACCATGTATCTTGTCTTGGTGGGACACTCTGCTAGACTTTAACCTGTCTATCTTGTGATGTTACTCTCTCACATCTATCTCTGCCTACCTCTTGCTCGCGTCTCCTCGACTTTATCCTTATACTATGGGCTCACTTTATTTTACAAATACATGATGCATGAATATCTACAATATAATACCTACTGGCCAATAGGAAATCAAGCTGTAGTGACTAATTTGAATATCGCCATGATTTTCCTTGGTCACTATGACTATACCTCATGTGACAACCAATAACAAAGAAATGATTAACCAAATCAGTCTTTAGAAAGTCGGATTTTCCATTTGCCAAAACGACTTATACAGTAGACCAGGCGTTCTCAGCATGGTGCTCTCGTAGTGATATGTGCTCGCAAGATAGTTATGTTCATCATCATTAAGTGACATATTCTTTCCAGAACGTAGTCTTTCCTATGGATATCTTGAATTCTCCGCGGTCTTGAGCAAGTTGCCCTGCATCTTCCAGTGACATGCGTAGGCATTCTTGAATGTCTTTTGTCCAACGGCGTCTTGGTCGCCTTTGCCCCTGTTGCCTTCTATCATCCCCTCCATTAACACTCTCTCCATGCCGTCGTGTCTCTTAATATGACCGAAAAAATCTAGATTTTTCTTTAATATAGTGTTCAGAAGCCAGCCTCCCTGGACGTTAATTGTTCGTAACACCTCCTGGTTTGTTTTCTTCGCTGTCCATGGTATTCTCAAAACTCTTCTATAACACTTTAATTCAAATGATGTTATTCTCTTGGCCACTGTTTTATTTAGTGTCCATGCTTCACATCCATATGTCGCCACAGGAAATACACATGTTCGTAGTAAAAACCATTTGGTTCTTATGTTAGTACCTTGCCATAGTTTCTTTATCTGTTTTAATTTTGCCAGCGCCATTGTCGTTCTTCTCTTGATCTCAAATGCGCCGTCCCCCGCATTGTTTATATTAGTTCCTAAATAATCAAAATGTGTCACTGTTCCAAATTGCAGTTCTCAATATTAATTTTGGGTCTTGACTTAATTATGTTCAGTAGGTCGTGTTCGTTTGTTGTTAATAGCACTGTGTCGTCTGCATATCTAATTTCTGGTATCTGCAACCCACCTATATTTATGGGTCTGAAATCAGGCTTCATTGATTCTGGTCTCACGTTTCTCATTATATTTTCCGGTCAAAATGGCGAGTGAGAACGTATGTGTTTTCCTCAGTGTCAGTTTAAATCGGATGTTCCTCCTGAAAGCAACGGCAAACTACAGTAGTATTGTGCCAAGACATTTTCTAGTTATGTTCACTTTACTATATTCAGAACGATTTCACGGGCATTCACAGCTCTGAACGTAACTATATGCAGAACATTTCACGAACATTCACAGTTCTGAACGTAACTATATTCAGAACCATTTCACGGGCATTCACAGTTCTGAACGTAACTATATTCAAAACCATTTCACTGGCATCCACAGCTCTGAACGTAACTATATTCAGAACCATTTCACAGGCATCCACAGCTCTGAACGCAACTATATTCAGAACCTTTTCTAGGGTCATCCGCACTTCTGAAAAAAGGCATTAAGATACCACAGACACACACTAACTCCATTACTCCAGCCCTATATAAACTAAATTTACTTCCATTCTTGTGCCTCTGAGCATTGCTTTTGTCACGCTCAATCGGAGAGGCCATCATGATCGCACCCAATTTTGCCACTACCAATCCACATCATCATTCGCTTGATTGCTAACAATATGTCTTCTTTCTTGTCCATTATTTCGAAATCTCTGCCAAGCGAAGATCTAAGTGCGGCTATAACCGAATAACTATTTGCAATTGTAATATGAACGTTTCGGACAATAATTTGAGCAGTAGCAAATCGTGTTCAATAACACAATAAAGTCTGCAGTAAGAGCTAGATTCAACATACCAATTTCTCGCATTACCTGTGCATGTATTTGGAATTTTAATCATAATTTTAACCAGATGAGATATTTAGTTTAGAAGCAAGCTATTCCATTTTTCCTACAGTAAGTAAAGAAAAAAACACACCAGCAATTGACATGAGTAAATGTTCATTGTTGGAAGAAAGAAAACTGGAAGCGGTTGAACGTGTTATTTATTATCAAGAGAGATTATTTATTATTCCAACCACTTGTTGGAATAAAATAATCGTATTATAACAACGCTATTTTTGCGTATTAACGAAGTGCTACTGAGTTTTAACACATTGATTATCCCACTTATTTGCAAATGATCTTACGAATTTAAACTTATTACGTAACGTAGAAGCTAATGATCTTCAGTTTAAAAGAGTATAAATGTTTATTTAGAAAAAAAAATAATTGTGATCATCCACGGTTCTTATAATCTTCCAGGTTAAGAAAATGGAATATACCCATCATTATCAGGTACCGTTTCTGCAATGAATATTGGCTGCACCAGACATCTAAAATATTCTGTCTCTTTCCTTAATGGTTCACTCTTTTAGGTTGTAACCCGTCCACCATATGATGTTTCCTCCCACGTGTATCTCTCTCGACCCCTTCATTGTATCTGCCCCTCGACACTTTCTTCGCGTAATGCCTTCAACAAAGAAGCGATAAATAATATATTAATGTAATCAAACCGAAGACGGATGTGTTGGGCCATTAGAGCTAATAAAATGGCATAACAACACATTTCCATTCTCTGCACTACATCCAACTGGGAATCTTGTAGGACCATTGTCCTGTTACAAGAGAATTCCAGTGGGAATTTGAGATTGACCGCTGAAGAAGAAGAAGAAGCTATTAATGTAATAATGTTACTGGGCATTATAATTATCCGGACGTGATAATACACAGATAATACACAGATAATACACAGATAATACATAAATAATACATATATAATACATAGGTAATACACAGATAATACATAGATAATGCATATATAATACATAGATAATACACATATAATACATAGATAATACACAGATAATGCATAGATAATGCATAGATACTGGCACACTGGAATGCGGGGACCAAACATGCATCAATAAACCTTTTTTCAGAGTCATGTCTTTGAGATATTATATGAGTGTTGCTGTTACTTCAGGTACACAACAGAGAAAAACAAATACTCTTATCAGAAACACTTTCGCAGACACTTATCAGACTTGCAAAAAGAAGAGGCGCCTCAAAATAACAAAAGCAAAGATCTTGTAGTATGGGAACAGTCAAAGAGATTCTCAGAAAAACACCAGGGAAATCTGGCTGAATAGATGGGCAAATGGGCTTCGAGATCGAAATGAATTTAGTGAAATGACACTACGAAAGGACAATGACAATATACACAAACTCTGCAGGAGAAACCATCCCCTTATTTTTCAGTTTCGAACAGGAAATGCATGGATCAATAACCATTTAAACCGTATCAAACACTATAAACTACATATCCACTCTTGTAGACAATGTTCACATCTCAATGAAACAGTGGAACACCTCCTTATTGACTGCCCCTACATTTCAACTGCCAGGAAAAACTTCTACAGAAACCCTTAACAATCAATAACTTACTGTATGGATCTCTAAGTCAACTTCAGAAGACCTGCACTTGTTTACGAATGACATTGTGCTGACATGAGTAAAATTACTCATCAACATTTGGATATCGACACCAACAACAACAACAACACCAACAACAACAACAACAACAACAACAACATCAGAGACGCTATGACATGTCTAGAGCTAACAGCTCACATGTTTAGGGATTATTTCATCAACATTTTTCTTCCGTATATTCATTCTGTCATACATCTATCCGTAATTAATACATTGTAATATTATGTATCGCATTATTGTTTTGTTATTGTGACCCTCTCCTCTTTGTTGAACATCCTCTGACAGTGTGGTTATTTATAATGTCTTCAACATTGTGCGTATACGCAATGTCTTTTACTATGTCCTACGTATTTTATGTGTTTGATTTTTATTTAATAGTTTCCATTTCATACGTAGTGTTGTCAAAACCTAATTGAACCCCTGCCTTCTCCTTACATGAAGTTTTCCTTACTCTTCTGTATTTCGAAATCTCAAAATCATGTCTTTGTCAAGCGTTATGTTTGACATTGGTAACACAGAGTTGGTATAAGAATAATGTTTATCAATTGTCGTTTTGTAGTCATGCAGAATGATAGGTGTTTAGGTATAGGTGACTTCTTGTAAGTCACAGGATAGGCTTTTTGGAACCTTGTTTCAATCTCTCTGACGAGTTTGACATCCTCCGTTAAAATGTTTCCTAGGTTTTCTAAACACTAGGACTTGATTTAGTTTTGTACCAGTTACAGATACATTTAACTTGCTTGGTGTTCTACTTATCTTCATTGTCTCTGTTTTAGATGTGTTTAGTTTCATCTTGTGTTGGTCGCAGGTTGTATTGAGCATGTGTGATTGCCGCTGTAATTCTTATTCAGATTCGTATATTAAACATTGATCATCTGCAAATAGCAGTTTCTTGAGTTGAGCTGTGATCTTCATTTGATGTTTCTGCGGGGATGAATTTGTTTCTTGGGTCTGCTTCTTTAGTTATCCAGAAATTGTATGTGACAATCAAAAGTGGTCATAGTACGCAGTAGTGCCGAACGCCTATTTTTATTTCAAATTGTTCTGTTGTTCCCTCAGAAGTTATGATTACGTTCTGGCAGTTTTTGTATAAATCTCTTATGTTGTCTAGTAATTGTCCATGTACTCCAGGGCTATTCAATTGGCGGCCAGCGGGCCAAATTCGGTCTGCGGAGACCAAGTAAGTGACCCACGGATCATTGCTAAAACAGTGAAATCAAGTTAAAAAAAAACAAACCTCTGGCCCGTAATGTTCCCCATTTTCTACATTTTGGCCCCCGAGTAAATATAATTAAAGAGCCCTGATGTACTCCATAGTCCTCCAATATTAGCCACAGTTTTTCTCTGTCCACTGTAATTTGTTAAATGTCTCTTCATGGTCGATGCAGGCTATGTTTAGTTGGTCATATTCAACTACCATTTCGCTCAGTTATCGCAGAGGAAAATAGCATCTGTGCATCCCATACCTTTCTTTAAACCAAATTGTGTCTTAATTAGTTGAGGTTCTATTATCGGTCTTACCCTCTGTTCTATGATTTTTGCGTATATCTTTCCTATGGGGCTGAGCAGAGATATACCTCTGTACGTTTCACACTCTCTTTTGTTGCCCTTTTTTTGTGTACAATTATTGCTCTCTGCCAGTGTTCCGATACTTGTTTTTCTGATCATGCTGTTTTGAATATGTGTCTTTTTACATGTACAAAATATGTGAGCTTGCGTGTTTAGATAGTTTTAGAAGACAGTCTTCTGTTATGTTCAGACCATTGCGGAAGTCTTTCTGTCCAAGATACTCTTAAGATCTTTCTATAATATTTAATTTTTAATATCGATATTTTCTTATCCATTGCTGAATTGATTATTCACGTCTCACAACTATATGTTGCCACTGGGAAGTATAATATCTTAATAATGATTTAAAAAATCTGCCTGGTTTTTCTTTCCAATATAATTTTAATAAGTGATATTTTTCTGTTTACGACCATTGTTAATCTCTTTATTATCGCTACTGGTGAATCTCATTTGGTGTTGATGGTTGACATGAGATATTCAAGACTCGGACACTGGTTTCTACTCATGCTTATAACAACTCAGGAACCAATTCCAGGAATCATGGTGAATTATCAGTTTTTAAATTTCTAATAAATGTCTTTGTTTATGTGTCTTGATATATTTCCCTTCAGTATTCTATCCACCTGTTCAGAATGTCTATATTTTCGATTAGTGTCCCGACTTATCGTGTATTTCTCGTGTGCTGGTTAAAATTTTGCTGTCAGTGTTTTTGCTTCTTTAAACAGTATTCTGGTTTCCCCCCGTTCATGCAGTTGTTCATTGTCATTACACTTGTTGTCAATGTAGTTTTTCTTGTCCTGTCTAATCTTTCTTCTGATTTATTTAGTTTGTTTCTTTTATCCTTCTCTTGGTTTGTTATTTTCTAGTGTTTTTAATTTGTTTCTGTTGTTGATCAAGTATAATGTTCTGACTATAATGTAATCTCTTATATTTGTCACTCTCTAAGTTACGTCAGCTTGTGTAGAAGGTAATGTTGATTCTCTAATTTTGTTTTTCAAGTTCTTTAGGTAAATATAGCAGATATACACATTTGAAAACTGTAAATATTCATTCGTTCTGTTTTCCTGTTTCTTCTTCTGTTCTTCTAGAACAGAAATCTGTCACATTTTTGTACATCTTCCAAAATGCTTCGCAATAAGTGGTCTTCGTTACGGCCGGCAAAGAGCTGGCAGGTTGCATGTGTGAGATAAATCGCATTTATAAGTGTACCGACACTGTATGGATTCTATAAATGCCAACTGAAAGTGGTATATCTGATAGATAATATGTTACAGGTAGTGTCGTGGTTGTTTGAGATAGGAGCCTCTTCTTTTTCTTCTTCTTCTTAAGAATGCATTATGAAAATTAAAAAAAACATGAAAGCTGAAGATGGAGAGTAATAATACAATATATTTAATCAGCAGTGAAGGTGTACAAATTGCACACCTAAGGATGATGTGGTCAGTGTGACATCCATGGTGTTTAATTTCTCAGATTACCTGGTACTCATTTCTTTAGACTAGGTCTATCTAAGGGTTGTTGGTCATTTTAATATTATTTACATTTTTATTTTCCTTCAGCGTTCATTCTCAAACTATCGCTGGGTCACTCTTGTCGCAGGAAAATGATCATACTAGTGTTCAAGAAGGATGTTGTCCAGAGAATAAGATGTGATGTGTTGCAGGTTTATTTGCCCCAATGGTCCTACACATCCGTCTTCTGTGACAAATTATTTTCAATTGAACTGGGAAGTGAATATCATATAGACAGAATTGGAAGTTAGAGCACTAACCTATGAGCTACCATTGCCCCTCCCACCCATGAATGGACATGCGAAACAGAATATATCCTTTAATATGCATAACGTATCAAGAAAGTTATCATAAATGCTAACCGAAGAATGAATAAAAAGTACAGAGTAGAAGAATGTGCAGCTATATATGTAGATATCATTGTACCCAGAAGTTAGCTTTGTACCCAGAAGTTAGCTTTGTACCCAGAAGTTAGCTTTGTACCCAGAAGATAGCATTATACCTAGAAGTTAGATTTTTATCCAGAAGTTAGCGTTCAACCAAGAAGGTATTATTCTACCAGAAGATATCATTCCACTAGAAGATAGCATTTTACCCAGAATTCAAGTATAATTTTTATCCATCACAACAAACACTTTAGATATGCTTTCTGTATTGTTCTATCCAGTATTATAAGGCAAATCTATTTTATTTATTTTTCCCATTTCTTGTTCTGGTAAACTATATGTCTGTACTACAACCGAGTATACATCGCATCAATTCTGTTTTGTTTTCTATCAATTTATTGGAAAAGAAAATATATGATTCCTATATTGCCCTACCCGTTATTTGTGAGTTTTTTTGAAGTAAATATTGAAAATATAAATAAAAATCGTTGATTTGCAGTTTGACATTGAACATTACACCAGATCGAAGCTTCGACCAAACGATATTTATCAAGGAAGGGACAAACAAAGACAACATAGAACCATACAATCAAAAGGAAACTACAATGCAATACTAAAGTAATGGTAATATAATATGCACAGCGAGAAAAAACAAGACGAGGCCAAAACAGGGGCGAGAACGACAGAACTGTGGTTACATCGCGAGAAAATACACTAGGGCCCACAGAAATGAAAACTTGAAAACAAAGTATTAAATTTTGTATATTAACAATAAATGTCTAATCACAGCATGATGTGTGACGGCTTGAGTAGCCATAATTATGTTAAAATGTAACAATATAACACAATATTGTGGGATTGATATGTTCAAATAATGACGTGGAAGATAGAATTACATTGTGTACTTAGCATGAAAAGTTTATCCTCAGTTTTGGCTATATTCTTAGTACTAAACATTTTACGTTCTGATTTCCTGAGGACGGATGGGGTAAATACCCCAAAAATCCGCCTTCGGCTTGATTCTATCATACGAAACAGATACATTCTAATCCCGTTACAACAACATGGTCTGGATCGCAAAAATGTCGTGGTAATAGCAGAATTTCGCTATATACAGTACACACAATATATACGAAATATAATTCGTGATAGTGAATAGTATTGTTATACACGTAAATGTGGTATGAAAGGATGCACTATAGAGGGATTCCAATGTGTAAGTATTCTCAAGTTAATGTCCTGTTATCATGTGTATATTCATTTCGTTAGTTAAGTTAGTTAATCATTGGATCATGGCCATTGCACCCTGGACAAGTCCATAGGTGCTCAGATCGGTCCTTGAGTGTATCCGCCATTGCATGTTGACTGACGGTCCCAGTAGTTACACTGTTGATTGACCATCATTCTTTCTCGCCCAAGAATGTGTTCCTTTCTAGCGACACCACATTTCAAACCAATCTCCCTTATTCTAGTCATGGAACAAGAGTTATCGTCACTTATACAGTCATTTTTTCGTGCGTTTTGCCGTAGGGCCTTCAAAATATCTGCTTGATCCATCACTCTACCAACAGCCGCAGTAGCAGCGTGTGCGGTCAACCTATCTGCTCTCTTATTGCCCTGGACTCCTGCATTTCCCTGTACAAAAATAAGACTTTACGAGCACAGGAATTGTATATCTAGTGATTAGGATAACTTCATTGTTTTCTAGTTTCTCCCATTGGATTTAAATTATGCAGTAGTTACTACCTACTATTGAGTAAAACTGTCATCTTGAAATTGCAACAACAACAAATAAAAAATAAAAGTAAGAACCACTCAGGAAATCTTTTCCTTTTTGAAAAACATGCAAGACAAACAGTAATCTGGAGCTGAGAGTATTTCTTTGTTTAGCACAAGGATCTCCAATGACAAATTTGTACTCACTGCAGTGTTATCATCATTATAATCCAAATCTGTTATAACACATCTCGCCTATGTTTTCCTGTCCAGTGCTGCCAATGTAAATTCTTCCTATATTATTCGATCCAATTCCCTTATAATAAATAATGTGTTTTTTTTCCTCCTGTCCAGTCTTGACATACCGCACTCTTCCAATCGTTACCTTATTGGTGGCCCTGACATCTTCCATTTGTTTTGTGTATACGTTCAGTACATCTGTTTATTTCCCTTGCTCTTGCATATGGTTTCACGTTGCCTGTTTGATTACGCGTGTCAGCGATCGAAATAATTGCTAGAGGTAACTTGCAGCACATGTCGCGGTGCATGTTGGCTGGTGAGTATGTGCGTTATTGTCCACACGTGTGAAGTGCCTGGGATACGCATGTTTACGGATGTCAACTTCACAATTACGCTCGTAATGGAAAATATCAAATGATCTGTACTACAGATTTCCTGTAAGAGTACAATGTTGTCCTAACGTAATATTATGTATTAAAGAACTTATTTAATTGTAGAATGTTATGTCGTAATGAAGAACTCAATTGCATGCATAATTAGCAAGTATGTAGCGCACATTTACCACCTTCGGCAGACTTTATGCAAACGTATAACATATAAATGGAATTAGCCTACTATGCTGAAAGTTTACAGAACAGTCAGCACTACTTCCAGTGTTGTTGTATACTGGAGAAACAATGACACTATTTCATCATAATGATGTCAGATGTGTTGATCCATCTGTAGTAATGATATATCTACTATTTCCTGTGACCCTGGGGTCTACCACAGAAGAACAAAGTTGCATTGTCCATTGGTCTGCATCGTCAACCACGAGGATTATTTGATAGATGAGAACATTAACAAATTGTGACAAGATGTGACAATGTCAATGTTTTCATCAGTTGTCAATCTATCCTCAAATTTTCCTAAGTTGCCTCTTACGAAAGGCATAGAAAGATGACGATGTCCCTTTTTTCTTTGTTTGTAGAATTCATAACGAAGTGTATATAGCCTTTTGAAACACAGAATACAATTCGTTATGGTTGTGTTTTATTTTATTTATGCATCTATATATTTAGTGTGGTTTTAATTATTTGTTATCCTTTATGTTTCTCTTGTTTACATTTTTTTCTATATTGTTCTCTATTTTTATTTGTGTATTTTAAGTATTTAACAATATTAGCTCTGTCGTTTGTGTATTTTTGACACTTTCTGAGATCTTGTACGATATTATTTAATTGATTACGTTTTTGTATATTGTTTTTTCTCTGCCACTTAAGTCGCTGTTTTTTTTAAAAAATTGTGTAGGTTGGTTCATTAATGTAAATGAGTATTTAAACTTTTATTTTACGTATATTTAAAGGCACACAAAAAAGATTATGTCAACAGATACAACAACACAACAACCAAAAATCAGAATGGACAATACCGAGAGAGAATGTGTGGTTAATTTGAATACTTAGGAGCAAACATCAACGGTGTAGACGAGAAAGCATTGAAGAGAAAAAGAAATGATTGGTAATAGCATATTATAAAATAACACGTCTGAAAAACATGTGGAAAAACAAAAGAATAGAAACGAAACTGCTAATGCTAAGAACTTTTTATTGTGTCGGTTGCAACATACGGCTGTGAAACATGGACACGAAGTAAAAGAGCAGCAAAGAAGAGCAATGCCTTTGAGATGTATTACTACAAAAAGATAATTATAATATCATGTAAGGAAAAACAACAAAAAAACTCAAATATTAAAACACATTGATGATTTCAGAGTGTTGGTTACTAAATAGAATAGCAAACACTATACTACACCTGTGTGGTCATATAAAGAGACACAACTGATTGGAAAGAGAAACAATGGAGTGTAGAGTGAAGGAGAAAGGGCAGACCAAGAAGATGATAGACTGACGACATTAAAGATATCCTGAATACGTCGTTGGAAAATGAAAGACGCATTGCCAAAGACAGAGAGGGATTCAAGGAGTACATTGACACGATAACGTTCTGGGGAGAATACATTACATGGCATTTACAAGTACTGCTATTTTTCCATGTATTGATTCATTCTTGAATAATAATGCGTTTAATTATGCTTTTCTCTTCAATGTTGCTTAACTGTACGTACACTTTATTTTCATGGTTTGTTATTTTCATTTGCTTTTTGATCGTTTTTTCTCATTTCCTAATATACCCATATGCGAAGAATTCCACATTACTTGTATTGCTCTTCCTAAATAATATAGCTCTGTAATTATATGTCAGATCTCTTCAATTTCGTCTCCCTTTGATTAGTGTATATATTTTTTAGATCCTGAACAGCAGGAAGAGCATCTGTAAAAATAGTGGCATTGATTCGAGAGATTTTTGATATTCTTATATTTAAAAAAAAATATATATATATATTCCCCTGATTTTTAAGCTTATATGTGTGTCCATGTTTTATAACAGCTATGTGTCATGGTTCATGTTTGTCATGTCAAGTATGTCCCATCAAGTATGACACTTGTGAAAAATGATCAGATTGTGTGAAATGAGATGTTTGAGTAAATCTACTTATGTCACCGGAAGAGACAAACGGAAAAATGAAGACTATCTCAAGCCAAAGCTACATATAGAGGAAACAAACAAGGTAGTTTGACCACATCAACATAAAGTAACCAACGTAATCAGTCATTAGTGCAGACAACAGCAGAGACAGAAACATTAAAGAGACACGGGATGATCAATGTACAGAGAGCCATATGGCCAAAGACAGACAACTTCAACGTTTCTCCACGACACTCAACAGCACAGGTGGACATGACAATATATACCTAGATAAAGATATGTCTTTTTTTTTTTGGGGGGGGGGGTGTGTTTATTTCATTATGTGTTTTTGCCCACCTCTCCCTATTCCTTGAGCAATGACTAGAAGTCTATGCCCCGGTTGCCAAAAGGGCGATCTCATACAAACTTCAGTTGAGTTTTGTTTCCAATAGTCTTTCTCAACCATCACGTGTGCCTACCAACTCATTACTTGTTTGATAAAGTCACAGACTAGTTCGTGTTTGTTTCCATACCCAAAAATACGTTTTACTTGATTAATCTGATGACATTCGTTGCAGAAAGGTTTATTTATGGAAACTATGAACTTCTCCCGACTCTCCGCGAGTTTATCTGCTCCAGCCAAAGACATATTTAAAAATTCTGAAAAGTTCTTTGCACTTTGTTGTCTTGGTCGGTTTTTTGTTATCTCCCTATTACCAGTAGCCAATCCGTAATGATTAGTTTGTACATTTTGGTATATACGATTAATTGCGCAGAAGACTAATGTGTCAGGCCATTTGCGCAAATAAACCGGCGATACAGAGCATTTCTTTCTCAAACCTGCATTATGCTGAAACTCTAGTTGCACCATCATCCTGCTGCAAGAGAGATCCAGCGGGAGTTTGAGAATGATTGCTGAAGAAGACGATGTTTTATTAATGTTTCCATGTAAACAGAATGTTAATGTCTTCGTGGCCGCATCTCCCGTAACTGTCTCTCAGTAGCTGTTACAGCCTGAATATTGCTGAAATGATACGTCTGCACACAATCTCCTGTAAATGTCTGCCATCATTAGTCGTGACAGTCGGAGCGTCAGTCTTATGATAATATTATTGAGTCTTACATTCCGCGTACACATTTCTATGTCAACTGGGATTTCTTAAATATACGGTGCAGCGATAAGGAAAGTGATAAAATGCATTTAGCATAAGATATCAACACTTAGGTATGTGAATTCAGCTTTCAAAATGATCATAATACCACTAATATTACCATCCTCATCGTCGTCAGCATAATCACTATCATTTCATTATAACCAAGGTAAAAATTCTTGAGACTTACGGGAATTGAACCAGTCCGTTCAACGCCACCAAATCGCCTAGCAACTCTCGTACATTGGTTTATCCGTACTTGAGTATCCGCATCTCCCAAAAAAGGCGCTTTTGTCAAGACATTCAAACTGTACACTCAAGCAACTGATAACGGACCAAAAGAGACAAGGACTATTATATTAACAACATGCATCCCGTACATATATTGACGTATCCTTAGTAACAACAAACATATAACATGTAACATCCGTATTAGTTATACTAGGGCCAATAGGTCTTCTTGTAAACATATATATATATATATATACAGTACAATTTTGTTTCAAATATAATTGCTTATACAAGTAAATTCAAGAAGAAAGCCAAAGGATAAATTAAAAATGCTTGAGACTAACGTGACTTGAAATAGTCCGCTCAACAGCAATATAACTAAGGTAATAGCAGTTAATATATAATTATCTTCCACACAACCATCTAATCAACAACATCATCATCACCAACATCACTACTGCCACAGCAACACATATTTTCTGGTCACGGACGTGAATATTCACTTCATGAATAAATGTGCAGTCAATTGTAGATACATATTTCTGACCCAGTCTATGTTATAGTGTAGATCTTTGCTACAAGTGCCGATATTTGGGTTGTTGTTAAGGTCTGGTACTTATTGAGCTTATTGCTTAAGTATGAAAAATGATCACACACACAATTATGATTGTCTGATCATAGAGCTAAACTATCATCTTGTGTGTTAGACCCAGAATCCGCAGTTAAAACTACACTTTCTTGGGAATCACATTGGCTTAATTGCAACGATGCAACTTTTTACACCAGAAGATTATCTAATTTAGTATACGTTAATTTATCAATTACTTACTGACAACCTATAATAAGTCTATCGAAATTAAAGATAATTCAAATGTCTACGTCATAGCAAATGTCAGTACATTACTACTGATACTTTTAATATAATTTTAACTCTTTCACAAAGGCCAAGCTCTTCTGGTGACATCCTGCATGGTCTAACATTGATAATATCATATTTAGTTTCCGAGTTTTAATATTTATTTTTCTGTTTTTTAATATTCAGTTTTCTAGTTTCAAATGCATCTTTATGTTTCTAATATTCAGTTTTCTAGTTTCAAATGCATCTTTATGTTTCTAATATTCAGTTACCTAGTTATATTATTGAGTTTTCTAGTTTAAATACAAAATTTCAGTTGATATTCAGTTTCCTACTTTCAGTATTCATCTTTCTGATTTTACTATTCAGCTTTTTAGTTATAATACTTAGTTCTCTAGTTTTCATATTTAGTCTTCCAGTTTTAATATTCATTGTTCTCATTTCAATATTTCGTTTTATAATTTAAATATCCACTTTTCTAACCTTGTTTTTTTTCCCAATAATAAATCCAGTAATAGCTCAGTGATGCTTCAAGTGCATGTTATGATTTCTTGATTATATGGATGGCCGTATACGTGATTGTCTTCTACGTAAATATTTCATCATGTGTCCAGATGCATTATCAATCCCGTACCTTCAACCTTTTGTTATTCTATATTTTCCGAATCCCATATACATGTGATATGGTTTCAGGTAAATATATCATGTTCACATATTTCTTTAACCCCATATATATATATATATATATATATATATATATATATGGTTTTATGTAAACATACAGATTTCACACATTTTTACAACCCCACATATATATGTTGTCTTAGGTAAACATACAGAATTCACATATTTCTACAACCCCCACTTATATATGTGGTAAATTCAAGTACGAAGCATGAGGATAAATGAAAATAATTCTTATAGCTGACGGGAATTGAATGTGGGATGTTGTTGGTCATGTACGGAAAACCTGTTTACTTGTGTTGCAAAGCGATTCGGTGCTGCTAGAACAGACCTGGTTCAATTCCCGTCAGCTGTAAGAGCTATATATGTGGTCTCAAGTATACATACAGTATTCACATATTTCTACAACCCCTACCTATATATGTGGTCTCAGGTAAACATAATAGTGTTCACACGTTTCTACACCACCTTCTATATATGTGGTCTCAGGTAAACATACAGTATTCACATATTTCTACAACCCCAACCTATATATGTGGTCTCAGGTAAACATACAGTGTTCACATATTTCTACAACCCCAACTTATATACGTGGTCTCAGGTAAACATACAGTGTTCACATGTTTCTACACCACCTTTTTATATGTGGTCTTAGGTAAACATACAGTGTTAACATATTTATTTCTTTATTATTTTCTAACCAGAACTTTCATTATTTCTCAACAATTATATTTCTTTGTCTTTTTCCTTCTTTTCAAGAGGATACGTTTTTTGGAGTTAATTTGACGGTCTATGTCTAACATTTCTTATTATTTAAGAATGCATTTGAATAACTTTCGTTCGTTATTGACATATCCAAAAGTTGTTCTGTTTGAATAGGATAAGTTTCAATGCGCTTTGTTTCGTATGTGTGTGCATTTATTCGTTAAGTTTCATTTACACAAAGAATCAAGAGAATTCTTTATGCCTTTCTTCTTACTTTTTTCTTCTGCATAATTGTGTCAGACAAAATGCAGACGAATGTCTTAATTGTACGGTTTTTTTCCCACACTGTTTTCTATATTGTTATTCTCAGCCGAGACATCTCATACTTCTGTTTCATTATTGTTGTGTTTTTTTCTTTGGTTACGATATGTCGGAATTGTGAACAATATAGCTTTTGAACTTTTTGTGCAGTTGAGTGTAGTCCTTTGTGTTGTGCTTTATTCAATATCATAAGGACTATGAACTCTTAGTGGTACGCTGTGTTTGGAGAAATGTGTTACTCGTCGGGAGAAAACGTAATATTAAATGACATGGCGCTCGCACACCAAACAATCGTCACTACTTATTGACATGATGTGGGGGCTTTCACAATAAGTGAGCCTCACTATATAGTGAAATGATATAGGGCTTCTATAAAATGTCAGCCTCCCTATATATTGAAATGATATGGGGGCTGATTGACAGAAAGATGACCAAATACTGACATCCGTAATGACCTCAAATTTGAAGAAAGTTGACTTCCCAACTAATTTACAAAGCTCAAGTTAACATAGCTTTCACATATAGAAAGACACAATGATATAGAAAGATTAATCATGAAGGAAAAGGCTTCAGAAAAGAGAACAAGAGACAGATAAATACTATGTGGAACATAGGATATCAAAGACTGTTTGAATATGCCCCTGGAAGAGGATGAACAGCTTGCGCAGAACCGAGAGGTTAACATAGTAGCAGTGAGAACAGCGTTCTGTACAGGATATGTCGCATAAATAGTTAGATCATCAGTGAACATGACACGGGTGACTGTTTGACATAAAACTGGGGACTAGGTGACATGACACTGGAGATAAGATGGCAGGGCATTGGGGACTAGGTGACATGACACTGGAGATAAGATGGCAGGGCATTGGGGACTAGGTGACATAGTACTGGAGATAAGATGGCAGGGCATTGGGGAATATGTGACATGGCACTGGAGACAAGATGGCAGGGCATTGGGGACTAGGTGACATAGCACTGGAGAGAAGATGGCAGGGCATTGGGGACTAGGTGACATGGCACTGGAGACATGATGGCAGGACATTGGGGACTAGGTGATATGGTACTGGGGACATGATGGCAGGGCATTGGGGACTAGGTGACATGGTACTGGAGAGAAGATGGCAGGGCATTGGGGACTAGGTGACATGGTACTGGAGAGAAGATGGCAGGGCATTGGGGACTAGGTGACATGGTACTGGAGAGAAGATGGCAGGGCATTGGGGACTAGGTGACATAGCACTGGAGAGAAGATGGCAGGGCATTGGGGACTAGGTGACATAGCACTGGAGAGAAGATGGCAGGGCATTGGGGACTAGGTGACATAGCACTGGAGACAAGATGGCAGGGCATTGGGGACTAGGTGACATGGCACTGGAGACATGATGGCAGGACATTGGGGACTAGGTGACATAGCACTGGAGAGAAGATGGCAGGGCATTGGGGACTAGGTGACATAGCACTGGAGACAAGATGGCAGGGCATTGGGGACTAGGTGACATAGCACTGGAGAGAAGATGGCAGGGCATTGGGGACTAGGTGACATGGCACTGGAGACATGATGGCAGGACATTGGGGACTAGGTGACATAGCACTGGAGAGAAGATGGCAGGGCATTGGGGACTAGGTGACATGGCACTGGAGACATGATGGCAGGACATTGGGGACTAGGTGATATGGTACTGGGGACATGATGGCAGGGCATTGGGGACTAGGTGACATGGTACTGGAGAGAAGATGGCAGGGCATTGGGGACTAGGTGACATGGTACTGGAGAGAAGATGGCAGGGCATTGGGGACTAGGTGACATAGCACTGGAGAGAAGATGGCAGGGCATTGGAGACAAGATTGCAGGACACTGGAGACAAGATTGCAGGACACTGGAGACAAGATTGCAGGACACTGGAGACAAGATTGCAGGACACTGGAGACAAGATTGCAGGACACTGGAGACAAGATTGCAGGACACTGGAGACAAGATTGCAGGACACTGGAGACAAGATTGCAGGACACTGGAGACAAGATTGCAGGACACTGGAGACAAGATTGCAGGACACTGGAGACAAGATTGCAGGACACTGGAGACAAGATTGCAGGACACTGGAGACAAGATTGCAGGACACTGGAGACAAGATTGCAGGACACTGGAGACAAGATTGCAGGACACTGGAGACAAGATTGCAGGACACTGGAGACAAGATTGCAGGACACTGGAGACAAGATTGCAGGACACTGGAGACAAGATTGCAGGACACTGGAGACAAGATTGCAGGACACTGGAGACAAGATTGCAGGACACTGGAGACAAGATTGCAGGACACTGGAGACAAGATTGCAGGACACTGGAGACAAGATTGCAGGACACTGGAGACAAGATTGCAGGACACTGGAGACAAGATTGCAGGACACTGGAGACAAGATTGCAGGACACTGGAGACAAGATTGCAGGACACTGGAGACAAGATTGCAGGACACTGGAGACAAGATTGCAGGACACTGGAGACAAGATTGCAGGACACTGGAGACAAGGTGAACTGTGTTCCCTACTGCTATCATATTAATAGATATGCTTCACTGGTCTTCACTTGGAAATGTTTTTCTGTGAGAGAAACATGTCAAAATCACCACAGTTTTAAATATGTTTATGGTTTTGTGTGTTATTTTTGTGTCATTTGTTTCTTGAGAAAGGCCCCATTTGGACCGTGACATGGAAAATAATTCTTGCTATGTTGTTTATTGGTGTTTATTTATTTTTAACATTGATAGTTATGATTTTTATTAACTTTAGTAATGTATGTATCATTTATTACTTAGTGTTATCAATGTAGTTTGTTTTATACTCTATACTTGTTCTAACTTCCCGTTCTTTATGATCAAAGTTGCCTGAGTTGTGCCTTTCCGAATTGTGCCCTGCTGTGTCTTTGTAATTCTTCACCAACTACAACATCTCAAACTGATTATCCCGTAGCTTTAGTGAAGATTAACCTTGTATTAGTAATTTTGTTTCAACACAACTTGTGCTTGCGTGCTGTGCGATTACTTCTCTTACACCTAGGACATTTTAGTGCTCCCGCATCTTAATTCTCTGTCTCATCTGCCAGAATCTTCTTTCTCAACAGGTTTACCACATTGTCAGCCAAATTTTGCATTATTCGCCACTTACCTAACAGGCTAATAGTCATAACATTAATTTTCTCAACTGGTGTTAATTTTGACATATTTTTGCCATTTCTGAAAAACAAAAATAATCCAAATATATTCTTGTTTAAAATTAGCTAAACAATCTGTGGCATTGTCTTTTGTGAGTATTGATTAATTTATAAACAATATATGTTCTTCTTATCTACACATCTGGACTGCAGAGTACGTGTTTCAACAAACACGTATTAAATAATATTTTATGTAGGATGTCTAAAACGGATGTAGGATTTCTTACGAGAGACATAATAAAGAAAACAATGAGAATCGAAGTTTCCTATTCGTTAAAGCCTTTGTTGCCGTTCATCGTCAGGGGTAGATGAGTTTTTTGTAGATGGCTCTCGTGTGTGCTGAGTATATTGTGGAGTTTGTTGCCTCTTTTATTTCTATGGTCCATCGTTTTCGTGGTCGACCTCTAGGTCTGCATTCACTGTATCTGTGTAACCGAAATTTCCTTGTTAGCGAAAACCACTAGATAATAGTGAAATAATATTAAAAATAATATTTAAGGAAAATAATTGAACTGTGAGTTCAGTTGTGTGTGTTCGTCCATCAGATGATGATGAGGACCATTTGTTGTACCCACCTTTGAAAAATCAGTTAGAGTTATATCCTTGATTATGAGTTTGTAAGTTGCTAATTCGCCCTATTCGAACTGCAAATGCCATTTTTTGACAGAACATTTTGATCCAAAGACAATTCGGGCATGGTGTGACTGCTGTAGAAGGATTTTAAGATTCAAATACTACATAACGATAATTAAAATCTATAATAAGAAGTAGGTGTCTTATTTTCAGAGAACAGCGCTCCGCTGAAACGTACGGGTCTTCTGGGTATGAAATTAAGCTTTAGAGAAGCGTCCAATAGCGTAAAAGGATACATGATTTCTATTGTTTGTAATTCCCGGTATCAAAATGTAAAAAAATATCTACGTGAAAGTTATAACAATTACTTTGTAGTAGATTCTTGTTGTCAAAGTCTTCTACTTCTGCGTTCGTTCTCAAACTCCTGCAGGTCAACAGGATGTAGTCCGAAGAGCGGGCTGAAAAGCTGAATTTTCATATAGTAGATATTTATGATATTCACATTTTAGATAAAATATGGCTAAACAGTATCACACTCGTAACGTTCTATATATTTCCATATTCACATTTTAGATAAAATATGGCTAAACAGTATCACACTCGTAACTTTCTATATATTTCCATATTCACATTTTAGATAAAATATGGCTAAACAGTATCACACTCGTAACTTTCTATATATTTTGATATTGACATAAAATGCTATAATTACGAAACATATATTTCACGGAGAATGACATTTTGAAATTGGCAAAATTGGTTTAACTTTAAAATAGCAAAATTCTGGCAAATTTGATGTGCTTTTTTTCGTGATTTATAGCTTGGCTGCAAAATGTGCAGCTTGCATCATGACAATTTCGACGTCAGCATAACTTGTTCATCACGTGTGTCCTGTATTAAATGGGGCAGTCAACGAATACAGTTAGTGTAACTTTTTATATACAAGGGTGGTATCACCACATCTGTATGGGGCAGGGGGGGTGAAAGGGGCTGAAGAATCATATGTATTTGGACTTACAACATCATCATCATCATCATCATTAAGTGTCGTCTCCGCAACGAAGATTGGCGGCAACAGACTTCCGCATTTCTTGACGTCTTCAGAGTACGTCTGCTTACAAGGGTTACATAAATGAATATTCTTATAGAATATATTGTCATATACTAACAAATCTTATGTCGATATGAAATTATTGTTTAAATACCTGCTACTGGAAGCAAGATGAGAGCTGTATTGCTCGCACGTAGTCAGAGCTGACTGTTACTTGAAGTAAGATGAGAGCTCTGTTGCTCGCACGTAGTCAGAGCTGACTGCTACTTAAAGCAAGATGAGAGATCTATTGCTCGCACGTAGTCAGAGCTGTCTGCTACTTGAAGCAAGATGAGAGCTCTGTTGCTCACACGTAGTCAGAGCTGTCTGCTACTTGAAGCAAGATAAGAGTTCTGTTGCTCACACGTAGTCCGAGCTGATTGCTACTTGAAGCAAGTTGAAACCTCTGTTGCTCGCACGTAGTCCGAGCTGATTGCTTCTTGAAGCAAGTTGAAACCTCTGTTGCTCGCACGTAGTCATAGCTTATTATGTTACGATTTTCAGCTTTCCAGTTCAGCATTGACATATTTTCATAAGTCATAATAACATCCTTAATAAACTTGTGGGACAGACATTCCTTGTTCTAAATGAAATGCTACAGAAGGATATTGAGAATAAAACTGCCAAAAAATAAAAATATGCATCGTTAATGTAGAAGAGGGATTGGTTGTTAAGCGACATTATAACAAGAAAGCTGCCGTGTTTGGACATATACAGAAACATAACCGAAGGGGAATATTAGTAATAGAAGGCATGGATGTTTGTAAGAAAGTATATGCTCCCCCAAGACGACGAAGGGTAAGAGACGCTCGAATCATGTACGTGACTACAGCAGATGATCTAGAACATACTCGTGAATTGTTTAGATTATATATAAACAAGACACAATTTTTGGAAAAGATATACCACCAGAATAAAAATTCACAACATTCCAGTCATTTATTAAATTTCACATATAAATATTTTTCGCAAATGTGTTGCTAATTGGGTGGGGGTAAAAACAATTGTTATAATTAAACAGGTAAGGGGGTGGGGCAGTTGTTGGCATGGCAGAGGATTGGGAGGAGGTCAATAATTGGTGAAACATTGCTAACCTAACTTATTGACATGATGTTCATTAATAAAATTTTGTGCAGTTTTGAAATTATTGAAACACTTTTTTTTTATCTGAGTAGACTGGAGAGTACCTTGTATTTGGAATTTAACTTAGTATGTATATATTTTTTCTTAATCAACAGGTAACAATGGGGGACAAAATGGCTGCTGAGAGGGCTTGCAAAGAACCGAACCCAATCATAGATGGAAGAAAGGCGAACGTTAACCTCGCTTACCTTGGAGCGAAACCGCGACAAAATGGTCTTGCAGGTAAGTGTCAAAAATGCGGTTTTTCTTAAACATATTACTGCATGATACATTTGTAAGATGTTTTATTGCTTCAATTCAAGAAAGGAACAGCTAGTTAGCTGGTACAGGAACTGACCATAGTTTGGTTAAATACTTGTCTGGTACTATTTATACATAAGCTCGTCATTATGTGTCCTTGCAAGTGCCGTCATCGTATCAATTGTTCAGTGCAGCCACATGCGTCTAGATAATATCAAGGTCTAAGTACCGACTGCGCTACGTCACACAAGCAGGCGGTTGTACAAAAACATAAGCAATAGTTCCTGTTCATTGCATTATTATACATCATACCTTAATGATATATAGCGAACATTCATGCCAGTCTACAATATACAACCTACTGGCTGAAGTGGGAATCACTTTTCTTAATAACTCATTTCACCATTTCCGTGATTTTTATTGGTCATTGTCATTATAATTTGTGTAACCGTGAATGAAACTTAAAGGAAAAGTCAAATGAGTCATTTTACAAGGCTGGATTTCCTATTAGATAATAAGGCTTACGTTGGAGACAATGTCTATTGGTAGCTTATCCTATTCAGGAAGTAGTAATCAACTTCAGCATTTGTTGGTTGTTATTTTAGTGCTTAGCTTTATAATCATTATGAGATATAAATATGAAAGTTGTTTTCTAATTGTTTATGGTATTGATAAAGCAATTCTTCATAGTTTAGAAATAAAATGTAATTACTGTAAAGATATAGGTAAGTCTAAGAGTAAGCTGATTTAAGAATACAGAGTGTGTTGTGTATAAATTTACAGTATATATATATATATATATCTGCATCTTTGGCGTAACCATCCGACGTCTGCATGGTCTACGTTTCACTGACTCTTTATGGGATGAAACAGATAATTTTTTCTCCAAACATCTTTTTATGGAGTATTGAAAAAACTAGGGGCATAGAGAGAAGGGGAAAATAGAGAGAAGAGAGATTGATAGAAGGGGGATAAAGAGAAGGGGATAGAGAGAGGAGGATAGAGGACGAGAGAGAGTTCGAGAAATTGAAAGTGCGTGTGGACAAAGTGAGAGAGGGAGGAGAGAAAGTGAGAGAACAATGAAAGAAGGAAGGAGAGAGATACAGGAACAGTAATGTGAGAGACAGGGAGAAAGGAAAGACAGAAAGAAAGAGAGGAAGAGATTACGATGCAAATAGAGACTCGTGAAAACTGAAACGTAGACAGGGTCAAACCTACTTGAACTTACACCTGCTGAACGGCGTTGCTATCGACATAGCCATATGCGGCGCAGACAAACTAAACACAATTGAACCTTGACAAACATAAATTCTTGTCATCCACAATGTGTGATTACTCACGGCACCAATTTGCAATGCTCTTCTCAACCTTTTACAATGATTAAAAGCTTGAATATTCTTTCATATGTGTATCTCTTTGATGTATCATCTGTCATATGGCTGCAAATATGACGTTATTTTTCCTAGCCAGCTTGCGGTGTAACTATATCAATAAGACACAACATGAGGTTTATCTCTTCAAACGGTACTATGGTTTCATTTTTAGAGCGTAATAGGTGCTCAACACTGATTCTTTAGTAGACTTCCGCACGTGATTTATGTATGTATAGACATGTATGCCGACATTGTAGCTGTTCAAAAACGAAATCTTGAGGGAACAGTCGAGAGGAAAAGAGGTAAAGGGGTAAATAAAAATAATGGACAGACAATATCACGGACTGAAGATATTGAGTTTTTTCCGCACTTATCCGCATCGCTGAAGATATAAATCGGTTGGTGACTGTTGGTTTCCGCACTTATCTGCATCGCTCAAGATATTAATCGGTGGGTGACTGTCGGTTTCTGGGATGATGGATATGGAAGGACATGGATGGATATGGATACCTCCGACTTGAACAGTGATTGATCATGCATTTTGCACATGTCGAACCAAAGAACCATCCGTGTAGACAGTAACAACTCCTTCAATGATCAAATACTGGACTACTGAATGGACGATATGCACTGGAATGTCGTCACGTGTCATGGGACATTGTCATGGCAACTTACAAACTTGATACTATTTCGCTCCCACTCTTCTGCACTCTCTACATCCCCTCCCACTCTTCTCCACACTCTACATCCCCTCCCACCCTTCTCCACTCTCTATATCCCATCCCACTTTTCTCCACTCTCTGTAACCTCTCCAACTTTTCTGAACTCTCTAATTTCCTCCAACTCTTCTTCTCTCTATATAGCATCCTCACCCTTCTCCACTCTCTATGTCATCTCCCACTCTTCTACACTCTCTATATCCTCTCCAACTCTTCTCCACGCTCTACATCCCCTCCCACCCTTCTCCACTTTGATTTCCCCCTTTTTCTCTCTTGCTATCTGGTGTAAAGACTTGACGCGGAATTCTGTCTTCATTAATTATGAGTGCGTGACCGATGTATGCCCACCGCCTTTTTTCTAATAACATATGTGATGTATTCTTGTTTTGTCTCTTTTCTTAGTGTCTCGTTTGACTTAAGTCTTTCCTGTTTGTGATTAACTTGGTACATCTATGGTCCTCACAATATCATCATGTAACGGATGAATCTTGTCTGTATTGAGGCGCAGGTATAAGTGAGTACAGCATATCTCCGCTCTGCGCATCATCGTATAGAATCCGCTCTGCGCATCATCGTATAGAAATATACCAGGAAGTTTAGCGCCACTATTTCTGTATCGCTTGGGCAACCACGAGCAATACACCCTCTTGAAAAGCTACCGTTAGCTTATGTAAGTGATTTTTTGGTATTCACTTTGAAACAGTGTGAAACGTAATTTCTTGCACTACCATTCATGACTTTCAAATCCAGTACTCTAACCACAAACTCGGCAGAAGAATGCATTGACAGAAGACATTTAGAGAAATGTGAAATAGACATGCCTGCTCTATAAAAGACACCCCTCCGCTAGTTTGTAAACCGTGGTCTGTGAACCCCTGGATGTGTGAGGGTTAATTTCAGTCAGCAATTGAAGACTGGAAGAAATAGTGTATATATTAAAATAATGCTCTAATATTAATATACTAATAATGTTTAATATTATTAAGACATTGGAAGTTCTGGTAGCAGGATTACAAGTACCATGATCTCCACTATTTTATTATCAAGAAGCTCTCACAAGGAGTACAAAATAAATGAGGAAGAAATATTATGAGCTGTTAGATTAACAATGAAAAGATAATAGACAGATATTTTGGGGATCTGCGGTAGATAACAGAATATTTAATGTGGGACTTCGACAGCAACAATTTTAAGAACCGCGACTCTATGGGATCGTATCGTTAGCTAGGGTACGTTACAACACAGGGGCACAGATTCCATTGTCAACTATGTGATCTGTTATCATGCTCTGGTTAATTACCCGGATATGTGGTTTTATGATGGAATTATACCCATTGAGGGTATTACTACGTATTGAGTTTAGAGAATACTGGTAAGGGGCAATAAACTACTGAATCAAGGTAAATCATATACTGTTTTACAAGGGGGGTAATAAAGTGCCAGTTGAAAACAAAGGGGGGTAATAAATTACATGAGAAAGAAGGACAATAACCTTATGCAGCATAGAAGTTGTATTATGAAGTATTAGGCAGAATTGGGGTTAAAGCGCAACGTGGTTACCGTTTAAATAGTGTCGTTAATAGGGACACCTGCAGACCCGGTGTTGTCTTACTAGCACTGGGTGGCCTGCTGATACCAGATAACGATCAGTAATACTGGTTTCAGCACCTGGTTAATTTGCATAATGAAACTGCAGGAACGCATAATGCGGAAGTGAATTATAAAACACGTTATGTGTGTTACCAAATATAACTTTTATACACAGCAAATACGTAATTGTGTGAGTTCTGCTGAACTAACTCACACAAGCGCGCTACGTTTCATTAGTTAGGTTGTGCTAACTCTCTCTCACTCTCCTTTCTCACACACACATACACACACACACTCACACACCCACACTGTTGCATGAGTGATCCACACAGTTTTTTAAATCTATCCATCAATATCTCACCTAATTTGTGTCTGATCATCATCATGTGACATATTCTTTCCAGAACGTGGTCTCCTTAAGACTTCTCTGAACACTCCGCAATTTTGTGCGAGTCGACCTGACGCAACAAACCACAAGTTTAAAGCAAGCTATGGAAACATCAATATTTCTTAAAGTCTTCGCGGACCACATGAGATAACCCAGCGGACCTTCGATATATCTTTTAAGAACCGCTGGTAGAGACTATACCGTATTAACGTCGTTCTGCCTCTCTCGTGTTCATCTCCCTGTGTCCTTTTCTCCGTCTGTGCATGTATACATTAATACTAAATAATCGTGTGTTTGTCCTTCCGTCTGTCACATTCGATTAGTATCTGAGTCGGGCAGCTCAAATAATGTACCTTCAGGTAAAGTTTAACATCATTGATTATTTTACATGGATTTTGCCGATACATTGATCTTAAAACCAAACATATCACATTATAGTGAAAGATATCGATTCATTAATAAGCTATCTACTGATGGCGTCTATGCATCCTTTTACAATATGTCGTATTTTTATTACTACAATCTGATCTCTTTCTTCTTTAAGTCTGTCTTCTCAACAAATATAAACACTATTTCTTCTTTAAGTCTCTCTCTCAACAAATATAAACACTATTTCTTCTTTAAGTCTCTCTTCTCAACAAATATAAACACTATTTCTTCTTTAAGTCTCTCTTCTCAACAAATATAAACACTTTTTCTTCTTAAGTCTCTCTTCTCAACAAATATAAACACTATTTCTTCTTTAAGTCTCTCTTCTCAACAAATATAAACCTATTTCTTCTTTAACCCTCTTTCCTCCACAAACACTGTTTCTTCATTAACTCTCTGTCATACAAAACACAAAAACTATTTCTGCCTATTGCATTGCGGGCAAAATGTTTTGGTCTAGTAACCACATTGAGGGTTTTTTTAACAAAAAAATAGGGTCATACTTTTCTATTCGGCAAAGTTGGAAACTTCTTGGTACTTCAAAAATCTCTTGCTCAGATCATTGATAAATCCTGTGTCGCCTCCTATTCTCGCCATCAAAGGTACAAACAAACGATATATCTCCCCATGTCGATTTTAATTCATTAAGAACACCTGTTTCTGTACACTGCTAATCTATTTACGTGGTTGCAGTTTTGACATAATCTTTTCTTTCGTGTAACTGTTTAGAATCATGTCTGCCGATTTGATTATCACGTGCGTCTTCTAATTCCATCTCGTCTCTAGAATCTGTACCTGACTGTATATTCTCTATTCTTTCAATCTAATTTTGTGTGTACAAATACAAAACACAAAAGCGAGAAGAATATTTAAACATTTCAGCTACCCGCTGTTAGTGTTGTTGTTGGTCCGTCTGTGTGGACGATGGTCATTTAGCTCAACTCGGGGTGAAGATGATGCTGTATAGTTGAGTAATGATTAGCACTGAATATTATTTAAAGTTTGGGAGGGAGATGCGCCATCCTTCGTCCACATCCACTCTTTTGATTCACCCACTGCAGTATAGTGTGGATGAGTTGCGCCATCCGTCGACCACATTCACTCTTTTTTGATTCACCCCACTGCAGTATAGTGTGGAGGAGTTGCGCCATCCGTCGACCACATTCACTCTTTTTTTGATTCACCCACTGCAGTATAGTGTGGAGGAGTTGCGCCATCCGTCGCCCACATTCACTCTTTTTGATTCACCCACTGCAGTATAGTGTGGAGGAGTTGCGCCATCCGTCGACCACATTCACTCTTTTTTATTCACCCACTGCAGTATTAGTATGGAGGAGTTGCGCCATCCGTCGACCACATTCACTCTTTTTGATTCACCCACTGCAGTATAGTGTGGATGAGTTGCGCCATCCGTCGACCACATTCACTCTTTTTTGATTCACCCACTGCAGTATAGTGTGGATGAGTTGCGCCATCCGTCGGACCACATTCACTCTTTTTTGATTCACCCACTGCAGTATAGTGTGGATGAGTTGCGCCATCCGTCGACCACATTCTTTCTTTCTGATTCACCAATTGCAGTATAGTATGGCCAAAACATAAATCTTAAACATTATACATTACTATTACAGAAAGATATAGTTATTGATCCGAAATTATACTTCATAGACCAACTGCATAGACGACAATAGACCATCATCTTCGGCGTAGACCTGGCCGCTACCAGACTACAGGACCACTTGTATTGGATCAATATGTCCCACACATATGAATAGCCATATGACACAGGAATACATACTCTTAAAACATATTCCAAGACTGTCAAAATTTCTAAGAACTGTGGTCATCCAGTGCTGTGATGTGGAGATGCGGTCGCATCAGACGGTACCGTAAGATGGTATAAGCAGTGAAATTAAAATACAATTTCAACCATTAAGGGGCGATATTTCTTAGATGTGCATTCTACTGAGAAATCTACCGCATGGCCAGCTTTGAGACATGATATTACCACATTTTACTGCACTAAGGCAAAACCTTTTGGACAGCCGCTCTGGCATGGAGAAGACTGTGTGCATAGTTTTAACTATAGGTTTGAAGAACTACTAAGACTAAAATAACGACGTTCTTTATTCTGCATGTAGTCTTGATAAAACGTTGCGGTCGAAACGTCGATTTCTGTATGTTATTATGTGTGTTTCTAGTTATTAACAAAATTTCATTACTCTGTACTGAATTTTGCTCATTCAGTAAGAAGGGACCAACTCAGTATTCTTTTGGATGTAGTAATCTGCTATGCACTATTTTACGTTCAGTAGATTGACATTGCTTTCCCACAGTAAATGTAACAGTAGTCATCCGTTACTTTCCGGATGCATAATTTTCTGGAGAGAGGTTTGATTCATGTACCATGGTCTTTCCAGTTTGTGCTCAGTAACACCACTCCGCCAGAGAGCCGGACATTGTGTTATATATTATATATATATATATATAGTATATATATATATATATATATATATATATATATATATATATATATATATTTAATATATCGAAAAATCGTTCAAAATGGTTTATCAATCTAGCTCTTTGTCAATTTTGATCACTGTTAATACGGCTGTCATTGTTTGTAGACTTACTTCTTTTATTCCTCCTTATTCTTCCTTCTCCTGTCGGAGTCATACTCTGATTTGATTTCTTCAACTGTACTATGATCGAAAGCTTCCTGATAGGGCGGTAGAGTTTGTCCATCTAAACTTTCTTAATGGCTTTAGTTCGCTTGAACATGTTTCAAGCCTCTATTGAGTTACCTGACAACGTATTAAGCATACTTCTCACATGTAAGTAACGGTTACTTAGCAATATTAGTTAACCCTTAACAACTGATCCCAGTCAGATCCTCAAACACGTCGTTCAAGATTTAATGTAAATATGAAACAGACGTTTAAATGAAATTGCTGCAATACTATCTATCATAAACCCATAACTTTCCAGGGTCCTAGGGATACT